>JAHHUM010001003.1:0-207464 GCA_036173005.1 Crenichthys baileyi
AGTACAAGATGAACATTACAAGATGAACTTTGTGAAGGATGGTTCTTACATGCGCCTGACTGTCTGGAGAGCAGAGTGCATTAGAGAAAAGTCCTTGGTGAGAGGGAAAACTAATGAGCTTGTTATTGCAGGAAATCTTGTGATATTCTGACCCTTGCCAGCTGGGAAAGTTTTGACATCCCTAAAGTGTTGCCAGGTCACTGTGACATGGAATCTGCATCCAGATAAGTGATGAAATTGTTATTGCAAACTGTCACGTCCGCCCATTTAAAGGTTTGCAGATGTTGGCTGAATGTGGTTTCCCGGGAAAAGTGGACAAAACAATGTGTGGGAGCCAAGATGTATTACGTAAATGATCCCAACACACACCAATGCTTTGTAACTCTATAAAAAGGCTGCTTCACAAGAACACTTTTGGAGCACTTTGTAACACCAAGGAATGGTGATGAAGAAAATGAGTTGTGCGACTTTTGAAGAATAAAGGTTCCCTCGTGGAGAGCTGGGAGGAGAGAATTCTGCTGAGACTGTTTTATTATCTTCGCTCAGTGATAAAAGACCGCCCGCTCCTAAAGGAGAACTGGGATGGTTTGAAATGGACCACCACCTCGTATTCTTAGACACTTTTTACTGATTGGCTTTAACATCATTTCATTACTGGATTTAATATGAATGTTGACTGAAAAAAACTGATTGAATGTAACTGGACCTGTTTTGTGTATTTTGGCACAATATAAATAAACTGAACTGAACTTTTAAATGTGCAAAATAAAAATATACTTTCAATTCAATTTTCAATTCAGTTTTATTTATATAGCGCCAATTCACAACACATGTAGTCTCAAGGCACTTCACAAAAGTCAGGTTCATACATTCCAATTAATCCTAATCATTGAACAGTGCAGTCAGATTCAGTTATTTATTCAAATTGGATAAAAAGTTTTTCTATCTAAGGAAAGGAAACCCAGCAGATTGCATCCAGTCAGTGACTTGCAGCATTCACTCCTCCTGGATGAGCATGTAGAGACAGTGGACAGTCACTGGCGTTGACTTTGCAGCAATCCCTCATACTGAGCATGCATGTAGCGACAGTGGAGAGGAAAAACTCCCTTTTAACAGCAAGAAACCTCCAGCAGAACCAGGCTCAGTGTGAGCAGCCATCTGCCACGACCGACTGGGGGTTAGAGAGAACAGAGCAGAGACACAAAGAGAACAAAGAAGCACTGATCCAGGAGTCCTTTCTATGGGAAGGAAAAGTAAATGTTAATGGATGTAGCTCCATTAACATTTACAGGCCAATCAGCTTTACCCAACCCACACAAATTTTTAAAAACTCATGTAGTTTATCCGTTTCAAAAATAATTTAACCAGTTTCTATTCTACCTAAATAAAATTTAAAGAGTCATAAATGTTTAGTTTCAACAAATCTGTGAGGATTTGTCACCTTTATTCAAAATGTCCAATACTATTACAGAAGAAATAAAATAAAATAAAATAAAAAGCAGAGATTATCACTTTCACTGGCAAATTTAGTCCAAAGCTTTAAGCATAAACATTTAAATCCAACAGCATAAAAGCGTTAGTCTCTCTGGAAGAAGCATATTTATCAGGTGAACATTTAGGCCAGGGGTCTGCAACCTTTACAGTCCAAAGAGCCATTTTTGCCCTCAGTAAGGCTAAATAAAACTCGTTCAGAGCCACAAATGTTACACAACAAAAAAAATCTTTCTAAATATCTACTATCGGAAATTTGTTGTCATTTTTCAAGAACCACCATTTTATTTAGATGTACAGTTTTAGGTTTTAAAATAAAGGAAAAACAAAACTTTTGCAAAAAGAGGATTTTTCTTTTATGGGATGTTGATATTAAAATTATAAAAAAAATAAAAGCACATAATTTCCAATCTAATGACAAGAAAAATAAAATTCAATGCAACTATTCCATGAAAAAAACGTTAAATTCTGCATTTGTTATTTTATGTATATTTAAAAACATTACCTGGTTCTTTATCATTTTTAGCAAAGTTATTGAGAGCCATTGTGGACGGTCCAAAGAGCCACTTGCAGGTTGCAGACCCCTGACTTAGGACAACCGAAGGGAGAATGTAGAAGGTGTAGAATGAAAAATACAGCCCATGGTTTGTCTTTGGTTTAAAACCTTGTAATTTTTTTAAATGATGGTTGAGTTTAGGGTCTGTGGAAACCCTGAGCTGTTAATGCATCATGATTTCCTCCCCAACGGATTCCAGATGTTTTAGGATCATCTCCCATCTCCTCAGGTTTTAAGGGGGCTGTTGTTGATCAGAAGATCCTGATTGTTTTCTGTGTTTCACATGTCACAGATTACTATGATACTGCATCCCAGCACATAACATAAAGATGTACAAAAATACCTTTTCATATAGCAAGGATTTTCATTCATACAAACTCAGAAGCAAACAAGAGCAATGCCACGGAAGACATCTTCTTGCACCATGCCACAAAATCCCTCTGTATCATTTGTTAAATGATTAAAACGTATGAGAGTCGTGGTTACATTAAAGAGGGGAACATTCAGACGCGGACATTAACTTCAGAATCCCTTCATGGCGATGGAAGGTCCTCCAATGCTGTCGTGACGTTTGACCTGATGGATCATGAGGAAGGAGATGAGCAGGCCCATCAGCTGGAAGGACAGGTAGACAAACGGGTGGTCAGTGAATGAGACGGGTGACTTTAGGCAACAACAAGGAGCAGGTTTCTGTTATAACCAGCATGTCTTTCAGGAGGTGGTTATATTTCCTGCCAACATCTGATTCTTCATTTGGACGATAATCTCAGATTTTCCTTTAGGGAGAAGATGTGGTCATCTTCTATTAGGTTGACACTTGGATGGGCTGTTACACGTCTCTATGAGGACATAACTAAAGAAAGTGTTTGCTTTTTTATTCGGAATTTAATTTATCCTTACACTGATCAGGCATAACATTATGACCACCTGCTTAATAATGTGTCGGTCCCTTTTTTGTTGCCAAAACAGGCCTGACCCATGGAAGCATGGACTCTTTGGTATTAAGCAGCAAAATTTTAGCTACAGAGCCTTTAGGTCCTGGAAGTTGCGAGCCGGGACCTCAGTGGATTGGACTTGTTCTTTCCCATTGCATGATAAACTACTGTCTGAAGGTTGCTAATAACATATTCATGCAATATTTTAAATTAATATACACGTACACAATAGGCCACAATCATTCATAGTGTGGTAGAAGCAATAGTATCCCGTATTTGAGAAAACACAGCTTAAATCACAATAAATAAATAAAATAATAAATCTCTGCCACCTGTTGGTGGAAAAGGGTACCTGCAGCTTTAAATGCAAAATCTAGGAATTATTAAAAGTAGTTTTAAAGTTCTACTGCATAGTCATACGCTGATAAGCAATGAGAACATAAAAGAGAATATCAGTGGGACTTACTGCAGTGATAGCAAATCCAAAAAGGATTCCCAGGGTAATCTTGAAGGTAATATCAATATAATAAAATATGGTATCACTGCAGGGCTGCAGAGGAGATGGTGGGAAATAAAACGAGGGTTAATGTATCTAAACATGGTCAGAATATGACGTTATGGTGTTTGCACTGATTTATCTAAATTAATACCTTGGAATAGATTAGACTCGGTCCTGTGGATGCCTGTGAGAAAGCAAGAACATTTTAACAACGATGTTCAGAGACTTGCAGATAAAGCAACTGGTGCTTTTGAAAACAGAAGAGGTAGGAGCTGGCCATCCACTCATCATAGACACAATAATCACATTAATTTAGGTCTTTTAATTATTATTCGATCCATTGGTTTGCCAGGGATGAGTCACATAAATTACAGTGAAATATTTTTTTTTTAAAGACCGGATGCACTAGTTTGAATTTCTTTGGGATTTTCTGAAATTCATAGCGGGTCAGAATTATTAATTCAGACCTAAAAGTATACGTGCAGCCCAAATAACACCGGATCCCATGGCAGCTTGCTCCTTGACATCAACAAGCTCCAGGCCGGCATGATTCTGGCTGGATATTTGACCTCTTTTTTTGACGTAGTTTAGAAAATTTAATCAATGCCTATGCTGGAGGTTTGGGAAGGTTGTTCCAGAAGTCCAGAAGTGTTCCAGCAGTTCATGACAGGCTCTGAACCAGGGATCTGTCTATCTGCAGTTGTTTAGAGAGACCTCTAAGAGGCCTTCAAGAGACTTTCCTGTATGGGTAAATATACAGTTCTTCCTTGAATCCCTATGAGTGCTGACAAACAAATCCTTGACATATTGCCAGAGAGAAACCATCAGCTGCCGCTGGAAGTAACCCAGAAGTTACCTAAATGTCAAGTTAAAATATATTTTAATTTTAACATTTTTTATGCCTATGATGAGTGGAGGGAAAAGTCTTTCCAGAACTGTATATCCTTTTGAATATCTGGACACCAAATATTGATATAGTCAAGACTTTTTTGCTTAACGTACTGCGGGTTTGGATTTACACTGAGGCTTTCCAAATGCTCCCTGAGTATCCTTGCATTCACAGGAGGAGGGTATTTCGGTACCCCAGTCATCAGCACTGACCACTCCACAGCACTGCAACTGCAATCACAGATGGTTTTTAAGTAACTTAAATCCAAGATGTGCCATAACGTAAATGCATTCTGTAAATGTGTTCCTAAGAATTCACTGAAGTCTTACAGATTGTTGGAGGTCCGATAGCTTGTTCCTTGAGTCTTTGTCTTTCATGACGGGATCAGCAAATTCTTTGGATGCATTTCCATAGTTCTCTTTCATCTAAAAGGTGACAAAAAGACATTTTAGAATAATCCCAGACTGTAGCTTTTACTGCACCACCAGACATTAGCAGCAGATTATTACCGAGTTTCTGAAAACAGCCACAACTGTTCCAAAGATCAGCATGATGATCATTCCGACTCCCATGAAACCTGCAAACTGCAAAGAAACAAGTTCAGGTCAGAATTTTCGAAGGGATTTATTTTCTCTGTACTACTTGGACTCTTCTGCGTACTATTTTAAGGAAAAGGTCCTTCTCAGAGCAGGCGGCGAAGATTCCCAGAGAGGAGATGCCAAAGATGCCGATTGCAATCACCCAGATCCAGCCTACTCCCGGGCCTCCGAATGCTGACATCTGATTGGTTAGGACACAAATAATGAGTTACAGCAAATTTTGAAGTAATTTATTACATAAAAAAATCCAGAAACATATTATGTTATATGTTGCATTGTCTTCATATGGACTCTACTGTTTCTATGGAGGTCTTCCTGGGGTCACTATGTTCACCAGTGTTCACCACGTGGACCAAAATAGTGCCCACATGAATTGTAGATGTAAGACAAAAAAAGGGTTCTGTCGGTGCGCCTTATTAAAAGAAAAGAAAAGCATCCAGGTTCGACATTTTTAGGAGTTTTATTTACTGAGAAAGCTCTTGCTGTATTTAACAAGTTTAATCAATCAATTATATGCATCTATGGGTGAGCCCAGGTCTGCTTTTAAGTAAAGGTGGCTCGATATTTGTGGTTCTTTTTACCACAAAATTAAACTGAAAGATGTATTCATTATTTTCAGATGACTGTAAACAAAATTTATTTCATTTTTTTTTTTTTTTTTACCTGGAATGCAAAACCAGTGACCCTCACTGCCGCATATATCAGCAAACATCCAACGACCTGGGGGCAGAATTAAACAAAATTAAACACAAATAAAACTAATTTCAAAAGATTGTTAATGCTCAATATTTAAGGGAGCCTCAAACTGTTTAATTCAACAACACAATTTTAGAACTGGAAGCAGAGAACATATGAAGGGAAATTATTCTGTGTACATTCATTTTTTAACGCATTTATTGTAATATAATGCAGGACACTAGAGGGAGACAGAGAGTCAGAACTGGACTCCTGTCTGACGCACCTTCAGAAAAGGCTGCAAACGCAAAACGCAAAAATATGATGAATAAACAGCTTTTACTTGTTTTAACAAGATCTGGGTCAAACTATCGAAAGGTATAAGAATTTAGTGTAATTAAGAACGGGGCAGACATGATAAAAGATGATTATTTACAAGAAAAATAAAGTATCACTAACATAACTGAAATAACACTTTTTTTAAGTCTTGGCGTGACATTCTTGCACCACTAAAACGACTTTTTAAACATTTCTCTAATTGTTCACAGCTGCTCCGAACTTTTTTGTTTCTGTTTCTGTTTCGTCTGAGCGGGAAACAAAAGAACACAATGTCTTGAGCAGAAAGCAGCAAAATTAAATTAAACGGAAAAAAGGGATGGAGGGGGTCGATGGGCGGACTGTAACCGGATACCCCGCCCCACACTATTGCTGTTACTGGAAGTGACTGTTCACTGGACCAAACTTTACAAAAGTATTGACCAGAACAAAATCTATTCTGTCCAATCATATATAACTCCTCACTCTGAATTAATAAATTAGCTGTAACTAAAATCTATATAATCTATATTATTTATTTCTTTTTTTTAAAGAACAGCTTGTACATTTTCCATTCCCCTGATAGAAAAAAAAAACTTTACCGTTATTCCAATGCAGAATAATTCGCATAATAAGATAGAAAAAGTTCAATCTAATCCAGAATAGTTTAAAACTGCAGTTTAAAAGCTAAAAACATCACGTTGTGTCTTTTTGTGTAATTTGAAAAGCAATCTACTGTTCTTCTTGTTACGTAACATGTTTAATAAAAAGCTAAATGAGCTTGGAAATTCAATTTCTTCTTTTTTTAGTAAACTAAACCGGAAAAAGTTATGAAAATAACTTTTACTTACTGCAAACAGCACATTGAAGAAGATAAAAACGCACTTGAGGCATCCGTTTATTTTCCCCATCTTTGCTTTTCACTTTGACTTCAAGGAGAAGAAGAAGAGTGGCAGGAATACAGTTTGGGTGTGATGTGAAATACAGCGTGCAGAGAATCTGATTATTATGCGTGTAGGCGGTGGGAGAAGGGGGGCAGCAGCCAATCAGCACAACCTACCCAACAGGAAACCAAACAGGGTCGAAGGGAAAATTTTTCTTTTAAGCACCTTTGGGAATTTATTATTAAATAACAATAACTAACAATTAACACTTAACTAATAGATATTTATTAGAAGGGAGTTTATCATTAAGCAATGAAGCAAGTTAGTGAACAATGAACTAACAGCCCATTAATTAAATATTACCTCTTAAATAAACTGTGGCTGATTAACGTTTATTAACAATAAAAAATAAATATCCCATCACTGGCCACTACTAATTAGGAAACTGTATTAAGCAGTTCATCATTGGTTATACTGAAACAATAACTAATAATACAATAAAAGGTTAGGGTAAATAAATGATTATATAATATAAAAAAGCTGTAAAGCAATTAACTAACCATCAATTATATATTTTCCTCTCATGTAATAGCATTTTTTAAAATTATTTTGTTACTGCGTCCTGTCCGGCAGAGTAGCGCTCAGAATTGTCAGAGTGCCAAGAAAAAGCCCAACAGATTTACTTTCACAAGTGGAGTGTTACGGCAAATGCTTTAAAGCTCTGCTTGATATTCATAAAAAGAAACTTTATTAGAAACTGCTGTGGGATTGTTTAAATTGTTACGGACACGGAGACAGAAATGAAAAGGAAAAAATAAGAAACGCGAAAGAGAGAGAGTTGGGGCAAAAAGAAAAGAGGGAGAGAAGGAGACAAGAATGGAGGAAAGAAAGAAGGATGAAGAAATTACAAGATAACACCCTGTTTGCTTCTACACCTGCAGAAAGATTCATATTACCAGCTTTTTTACCAAAAAGTGCACGGTACTTATGAATGCAAGATGTATTTAGTGGTAAATGCGGCTCAATGTAGAACCTTTATGTATCTGTTAACACCTGAATCTAAACACCTGTGGGTCTGAGTGTGAGCGCGCTTGTGTATACAAGGTTCTCCTTAAAAATATGCAAATTACAGCCCGATATTTTTTACCAATCCAGCAAAACTAATAAGCTTAGAATAAAACATGAGATAACATGAACTACATCAGTTTACACCACAAAAATAAAATATCAGAGTTGCCTTTTTAGATTAAAGGCCAAAATTCACACTTCTTGAAAAAATAATGATGCGAGGAAGCAGTGAAACCAATGAAAGAGTTGGGGTACTTTCAGAAGCAGAGGTGGATTATGTGGGTTTCTACATTGTCTAACCGCATGGGTTGGCTTGACATCCTGAATTAATTGGTAAAAAAGCAGAACTAAGTGTAGTTAAAGAGGAAGGAACCTCCTCTGTAGCTGCGGCAATGAGATTTTTTAAACACTGTTAAGAATATTACCTCTGTCATACTGTTTGAATATTTGTCACTGTGAAACGACCTGAAAGGGTCACACAAACATCAAGCTTCGACAGTAGAGAAATATCTCTTAGGATATTTTTGGCATCATGTCTCAGTAGCCTTCACATCTGCTGACGGACTGAAGCAATCGAGATACTCTGGTCCTGAAATACCACCTGGCAGAGAATAGAGGAACACAGATAAAAGAGAGGAGACCACAATCCCCATGTCTGTCGTCACGCTCACATGAACTTCAGTGTCCCTTTTTAATCCATATATTTTTATATGTCGATGGCCCACCCTATTCTAACAAAGCTTTCAACAAGGTTCAGGAGTGTTATTGTGGGTGTTTTACACCGTTCTTCCAGAAGTGCATATGTGAGGTCAGACACTGATGTTGGATGAGAAAGCTCGGCTTTTCTACATTGTTCTTATCAGCTTCAGGTCAGGACCTTCATGTCTTTATGAACCATGCTAGGATTTTTTGTTTGAAGTGAGGTAAGAACAAGAAGGGACTTATCTTTGTATGCTTGAAGCACTAAGAGCCAATTTCATGAAGCAAAAAGCCCCAGCTCACTTCTTGAAAAACAACCCCACACCATGATTCATCACCCCAGTGTCCTGTTCAGACCTGTGCAAGTGTCAATTACGAACACCAGAAGATGATTTAACGAGTTTACTGTACCTCGCATTTTTCAGTTGCAAGTTATATCTGTGGAGTCTCTTTTTATAGATAATATAGTGAACCTGGAGTCCAGTCTCTTGCCACCTGCGTTCAGCTTTTCGACACTCCCTTTTTTCACTTTGACTAGTGGAGCACTTCTCCGCAGACTTTTTTTTTTTTCCCAGAAACGACCTTCACTTTAATTGGAGCAATTGAATCAATGATGTCCGAGATTTTAGAATGAAAGTTATCTACCAGCTAATCTACAGTGTTACAGGGCAAAGTGGAGGTAGAAGAGTAAATCTGGTTAAAGGTTTCAGCTGCACCGACCTTAAAGATGCGTTTTCTTATCATGTCTCTTTGGCAAACTGAGCCATTGGAGATGATGCTTTCAAAAATAACAGAAAAGTGGTCAGATAGGGCAACATCAGTTACAGACACCTTGGAAGGTTTAGGGTTTGTTTTGGACTTGTAGTTCGGAGGCGTCGACTCTATCAGAATGGGAGCTTCATTAAATTCATGTAACCATGTTTCTGTTAAAAACATCAAGATCGTGGTCAGTAATGAAGTCATTGATTCTTTCTGTCACGTATAAGCACAGAGATTTTACAGCTATCTCCCATCAGGGACCCAAGTTTTTCCTGGACATGATCATTTATGATGGAGTTACCACTGGGGCCCAGACTGTATCACAGAGAAGTTACTCTAGATGTTATATGTTCCTTCACATAAACAACAGTGAGCTGTGGTGGCATGTCTGTTTTTCAGGGTTGACCAAACAGAAAGAATGCAACAATTGAAGCCCATGTCCTGTAGTGGCTCTACACAAACTTCAGCAGCAAAATAGACTTTGCTTCCCATTCTTCTCAAGGCTGCAGTTATACCTGTTGTTTTTGCAACACACCTGCCACACTTTTTCCCTCCACCAAACCTTTTATGAACATACTTGGGCGCACGCTCTTTCAGAAGACAGGTTCTTCAACAATGAGCTTAATGTCCTTGTGGAGGGTAGAGTGGAGAGGAGGGTCTCTGCCAGAGCTGTTTCCACCACAGTAAGGTCTGGAATGGGTGGGCCTCATTTGGAGCGAAGCGAGATGCCTTACTTGCTTGCTTTTTCTCTTTGCATGTGCACTTTGGTATACATTTCTGTAAGTAATACTCACTTGGCTGAACCTTTATGTGCATACAGCATGTTTAACAGAGACCCTCAGGCTTGTATAACCATGTTGGAGAGAAGCTGCCAGCCAATTTAATGTCTGCTTTTCATCAGCATTCAGCCTGACCTGCAGATGACAGCTGCAATCACATTAACATCCACTTTATTACTCCTACTGCTGCTCTGCTTCTCATCTCCAACTGGACCTGCACACTCAAGGCCGCGCTTCAAGTCGTGATAAACACACTAATAAAGGAATATGGGAACAGACATGAATAAATGAGGAACACAATGCGTGTAGATGATCACTCATGGATGGAATGGAGGACATACCATGCATCGTATTGAGCTTCTCATCTCTTGGAATAACAGGTATTCCTTGTAGTAATGCACTGAAATGAGGTTTTGTTTACCGCTGCGTTGGATCAGCACATCCACAAACTACAGCTTCTGAGCTCAGATGCAATTCTCTGTTAAAACAGTCCATACTTTGGTTCTTCTTTGTGTGTTGGAAAGAGAAATAATGTTTCTTAATGCATCATGGTGCTCAAGAAAGAACATAAAATCTGTATGATTGAATTAGAGTACAGAGGCTAATACACCCAGAAGCCTCTCCGAGGGACTTCAGTCTGATTTACCCATTTGTCATTAAGAATCCCATTATCCTTTTTCCGGTAGATCAACACTGGAGCCACTGCTTGGGGCTTCAAATAAAGCTTATGTTTTAAATATATGTTCGGAAACCTTTTAGCTTATTAGCTACAGACTGACTAATAAATTAGTCACAAATCCAAGAGAATAATGGGAAGAAAAACAGTTTCAGCTGTTGGACCACTTGTTTGCTGAATATTGGACCATTTACACATTGCTGGACACCACCAGGCCTTCCGACATCATCGGCCATTTTGTATCCAGTATTGTCCGCCACTACAAATCCCAGTGGGCACTGCGGCTGGTAGGACGGGGACGTCCCAAGTCTGACGTCACAAGAAGTCTGACGTCACACGAGATTATATATGGAAGGCGGGAGCTTTAAAACCTTGCTTTCAGCTGGAGATCTCGACAGATTACCACGCAACTGAAGCATCCTCTGGAGAAGAAGAGGTCCCACGTGGAGTCTTCATTTATTCTCCTTCGTTGGCCACGAAAAGAATGTTCATGACAGAAATTCCTGGAATAAGAAGGCCAGAAATTTCAACTTTACCGATCGAAGGTGTTAGTTTAACACGTAACCAAAAAAACCACGGAGTTTCAAGGAGACGGATCGCCACCTTGTTTTTTGTTCTAGTCGACTGCTGACGGTCAGATCATATTTTTCCCTTTCGCCAAGGAGGCCAAAGGACGAAGATTGACCGCTCCTCCCGAAGTTAATCGTGGACGCACGTTAACTTCCAACTTTCCCCCTCCTCCTCTCCCCCTCACGCTCGCAGCCCTGAAGAATTGCTCCACAAAGTAATACCCATCTTTTATTATTTTCTTTGATTTCTTTATTAGAAGTAGTCTGGACAGGGTAGAGAGAGATAGGATTTTTAGTGCGATCAGAATCGCATCTTATAGTTTGATGTTATGAAATTGTATTTGCATGCAACATTGTATTGAGACCCGAGGCGGCTGCGTCTCACAAGTTGTCTTACCAGGCGAACACCGGAGCGCCGGTACTGGACTACGACAGTAACCTCATGGTGAAATTCACCATTTTCTTTGTTCCAACTTTACTGCTTGCTAACTTGCCACCAAAAGGTTTATGACTCTTTGTCTAAGCTGAGTTTACAACTTTGCTGTGGGGGTTTTATGACAGCCCGTGTCCCGCTGGGCTACGCTTTCTGGAGGGCTGTTTTCAAACTTCGTTCAACACCACATTCCTTTGTCATATTACCACTTTTGCCATAACTGCTGGTTGATTCAATACAGACACACTGCTGTTTTGCTTTATTTTGTTAGTTAGATATTTTACCCTTTTGTGTAGAACTTTGCATGTTTGAGTAGGTGAAGATTATTGAATCGGGGAGGTGATTGTATGAGGCTGATTGATCTAATAAATTTTCACGTAGATAAAGAGAACGCGTTTTGTGTTTATTTTGTGCAAGAGTGATTCGTCAGTAAAAATAAGGCAAAGTTCCCCACGTTTCGGTAGAAACGGTCGATTAAACAGTGACATTTAATAATTGTAATTATCAGAGGCCTTGAGCCATAATTACAACACCAGAGGACAGCTCTGGTTTCAATTCATAAACGAGGATTTTGGTTAAGGAGTTAATTTTATCGGATTATGATTTTAATTATAATTCTTGATAAATATTCAATTAATCAATAATCTATAATTACAACACAGCAATCATTAGAATATCTTTATATTTGTCTTCAACAACATAATCGTCATTTATTTTATTTTCATTTCATTTCTAGAGGTGATACAAGCCTGGTTACTTAGTGTTTCACAGTGAGGTCCCAGCAGAAGCTTCAAGAACTATAAGTTGTTGAATAACCATGACTACTATCCTGAGTCCAAATCCCACTTCCTGTCAACAGTCATCATTGACACATTGACCTTCGCATCCTTTCCCCTCATGAGCATTTGAAAACTGTCCACTCAGATCAATCAATAGCAATAGTTGACTTTTTGGTTGTTAAACAGAGCTCCAGCAGGTAAAAAAATTAAACAAATTCAAAATCAAAATTCAATTTTCAAATGATGATGATTATTATGAGAAAAGGCTTTCCAAACCAGGCTGGCCCCTGGTGAAATAGAAGTCAGCCGAAACCAGCCTTCATATTAGCAACTGGTTCTGTCTTGATCCAAGGACTGTCAGATATCCAGCTGCTGTTCCTTCTGGTACAGCACCAGCTTCCAGCCTTGAAGCAACAACCGACCAATTAGACAGCTGTTTGTGGTCAGAATCAACCACCATCCAAGCTGAGAAGCTGGTGACAGGACCACAGGTCCACAGACACCCAGGCCAAACAAAAACAACTCGGACCTCAAGTAAGGTGCTCTCTGTTTCACTGTAGTGGTTGTTTGGTACTGCCCTCTCAGAGCAGTTAGGTCTTCAGAATTCAGAATTAGTCTATAAAATGGATTCCCTTTCAACTCTTAGATATAATGATAAGCTCCTGGTAATTAGTTAGAACATTTTTACTTGAAGTTCCAATTTTTCATGCTATCTGACTCCTAGATATACAGATTCCCTGGTGAGGAAAACGATTCACCTGTCAGGCTGATTGGTGGATTGAATCTGAGACCCATTCATTACCTGTATGAGGCTGAAGAACAACTTCAGTAAATATTAAGGTCAGTAACAGGAAATGTAGTTTTAGTCAGTTATAAGCTGTTATTCGGGTTATTCAGTGAAAACTGGATTTAATTTATTCTTTGGTTGATTTGGTCAGTTTTGTTGAAGGATGTTTGCAGCACCAACCCTTCACCTAGTATAAAGTTTAAATGCACAATCAAGCTTTCTGGATGAACAGTTTTAATTGAGACTTTAGATTCCATCTGGCCATTTAAAAGTTTGTTTGTTTTTCTCTTCCATTTAGAGACAAATGGAGAAACCGAAGACAGACAAGAAAACACATGTTAGCAATATCCCCTCTTTTCAGTTGGTTTTAGGTTCAGAATGCAGGACAATATGGTGCTTGCTTGTTCCACCTGAAGCTTTACCAACCGAGCTTGCTTCCTGAACACCAGCAAGAGTAATGAGGTCATTGTGGATTATAGGAGGTCCATGAAGGGAGGACACGCTCATCCCAAACACAGGGATTCAGTAGAGCGTGGGGACAGCATCGTTCCTGGAGATCAACTAAACATCTGCCCTGACCTGGTCTCTTTACATCACACCTTGTGAAGAAGGCCCATCAAAGGCTCTACACCCTCAGGAAGCTAAAACAGACGGGACTCTCATCTCAGCTGCTCGTGATTTTCAGCAGAACCACAGAAAGTATCTTCTGTTTCAGTATATCAGTGTGGTACCGGGGCTGCACAACTCAAAACAGAAAGATCTTGGTCTGGGTGATGAAAACAGCATAGGGGATTGTGGGAAGTCCACTTCCATATCTTTGCCGGCTGGAGCCAGAAGACGGCTAGACTTATCACCGCAGAATCCAACTACCCAGGCAATGGACTGTTTTTTACAGTTTTTCTTCGAAAACCAGTACAGGAACATTAAAACACGCCCCACCAGACTGAGAGACAGCCTCTTCCCGAGAGCTCTGAAAACCACCCCTCCTGCACACACACATCCATTCATAGCTCCCCCCCCCCAGACGTATACCATCCCCCAGCAGACACACTCTCAGACACGTGTTTCTCAAAACATGGAGCGACTTTTACTCAAACACAGACCAGGGTTCCTCCGTTCATCACACTCGAGGAAGTCACTCAATCATGATTTTATTTAAGAGGCAAAATGGGCAAACATGTGAGACCCTTGTTATGTTTCAATGATGTACAGATCATTTGGGTTTTTTTTTATTTTATTACAAACTTTGTTTCTTTAAAATATTGGAAAAACTGCTGCTCAAAGCAACTGCTCAATCGACTGGCTGAAAAAACCCAAGATGTGTGAAGAAATAAGAGCGGAGAGCCAACATGGCCTATAGAAAAAACCCAAACAGCTCTTTTGTTCTGTGTTTTAGACAGAAAAAATACTAACCGAACTAAGTTATGCAATCAAACCTTTAAATCAAATCCAGATGAGGTTTTGTTTGGACTTTTTGGGTTTAGATTGCTAAACAGAATGATTTAATTGAATCTAAATCCTGAAGCAGGAGAAATGCATGCAAGCTTACACATTCTGGCTTTGTTTAAACCAAGCTTGAATGAAGACTTTAGGCCATCAGCACACAACAAGAAGGTGCAGTGAAACATGATCCTGAGAGAATGAGCATTTAAGGAAAAAAGTCCTGGCTTTCTCTTCCTCCGAAGATCCTCCCACAGATACAGTATTCAAGTTGGCATGTTGCCACAAAGTGACAGCTAACTGAAAACCTTCTCACAACCATCAGAGACATAACTGTCTCCAGTGGGTTAGGTTTCATTCTGATGTTAGTTTCATTTTACCAGAAATGTTGTTCATGTACAATTGTACCATTTTTAGTCTACTTTGGAAAAACCTTTGTTTTATTATTATAATAAAAGTCAACATCACTGTGTACAAACTAAAAATGAGAGAGTCGAGGTGGACAATATAGTAAATATATATTTCTAAATTAGCAGTTTTTTATAACGTTACGACAGGAAACAGTTGGTAGAACATTGTGGAAAAGTCAATGTGTTTGAGAGAAGTGGTACTTGGAAGCAGATCCAAACAGTGGTCCACTGCAGGTGTGGACAGGGAACCGGACTGGATGAAGGATGACGGCAGCAGGACGTCCAGGCAAGAGAGACACTTGTAGGAGCTGTGAAAAGATAACAATAAAGTTGTTTTAGCTGTAAATCGTGTAATTTATCCTTTGCTTGTTTGTATTGTCAACATTGTTTAAATAACATATGGATCTGAAAAGAGAGGACAGTGAATAAGTGGAACTGCAATTATGAAATTTTCAGAAATGTAAAACTAAAACCTAGTCATACAATATAAGAGTTATATAAAGCTGTGTGTGTGTGTGTGTGTGTGTGTGAGGGGATGGGAGGACAGAGTTAATGGAGTTGACAGATATTAATTATGTAGTTTACAGGTTATTGTGGATAACAGTTTTTACTTACTGGTCTGTAATTTGTGGATAGAGAATGCATCTAGATAAAAAAAAAAAAACATCAAAATTGTTAATACTGGAGGAAATGAACTCACTGTGCTGTACTTAGTGTTTTACAGCATTAAATGATCATAAATTACCTTAATTTTCCAGCAGGACACCTATAAAAGAAGTTGTGTCTTCTGTCTTGTTTTACTGAAGAGATACTTGCATGAGAGCATCTAAGGTTAAGGTATAGAATAATGTAATTTCGTAACAAAATGTACTTCAGCTCTTCACTAGGCTCCATACTTCTGTCTCCTCTTTAATGCGTCTTTCCCTGGAATATTTATGGACTCTTCATTGACCCTTAGTGCCACGTTTTCTGTTATTGTTTTGATTGTAAATTGCACTACGTTTATCTCAAAGTGAAATATTAATGCATGGGTAATATTAGTAGGCCGGCAACCAGTGAGGCCCCTTACTGGTTGGTGGCCCCAAGCGGGGCCTACCTTTGCCTTTATGATAAGTCAATGCCTGCAGATGGTTTCAAGAAGCAAGGAAACCCAACTCCATCCTCCTACAGGGAGTCAGAGGGGAAAAACGTTGCCTGTAAAATGTGACATATTTTCAGTACCATTAATGGTTGTTTAGAAGGGGGACCAGTTGATAATCCCCTCCTTGAACCGCCACCTTAACGTGGTGGAGGGGTTTGAGTGTTCAAATGATCCTAGAGGCTATGTTGTCTGGGGCTTAAATGCCCCTGGTAGGGTCTCCCATGGCAAACAGGCTCTAGGTGATGGATCAGACAAAGAGCGGTTCAAGAATCCTTCATGAGGACCACTAAATCGAGGCACGTGACGTCGCCCGGTACGGCGGAGCCGGGGTCCCATCCTGGAGCCAGGCCTGGGGTCGGGACTCGTGGGAGAGCGCCTGGTGGCTGGGTTGCTCCTCGCAGGCCCCGGCCGGGCCAAGCCCGAACGAGAGACGCGAGGCCATCCCCCAGTGGGCCCACCACCTGCAGGGGGAACCGTGAGGGACCGGTGCAAAGAGGATTGGGTGGCGGATGAAGGTGGAGACCTCAGCGGCCCGATCCCCGGATGCTTAGGCTGGCTCTAGGGACGTGGAATGTTACCTCACTGGGGGGGAAGGAGCCTGAGCTTGTGCGGGAGGTCGAGAGATATCGACTAGAAATAGTCGGGCTCGCCTCCACGCACAGCGTGGGCTCTGGAACCCATCTCCTTGAGAGGGGCTGGACTCTCTTCTACTCTGGAGTGGCCCACGGGGAGAGGCGGCGGGCTGGGGAGGGTTTGCTTGTTGCCCCCCAGCTCAGCCGTCTAGTTTTGGGTTTTACCCTGGTGGATGAGAGGGTCGCATCCCTGCGCCTTGGGGTCGGGGATAGGTCTCTGACTGTCGTTTTGGCCTACGGTCCGAGCGGTAGTGCGGAGTACCCGGCCTTCTTGGTGTCCCTGTCGGGGGTGCTGGATAGTGCCCCTCCCGGGGACTCCATTATTCTGCTGGGGGACTTCAACGCCAACGTGGGAAACGACAGTGACACCAGGAGAGGCGTGATCGGGAGGAATGGCCTCACGGATCTGAATCCGAGTGGTGTTTTGTTATTGGACTTCTGTGCTAGTCACGGATTGTCCATAATGAGCACCATGTTCAAGCATAAGGGTGTTCATCAGTGCACTTGGCACCAGGACACCCTAGGCAGGAGGTCAATGATCGACTTTGTTGTCGTATCATCAGACCTTCGGCCGCATGTTTTGGACAGTCGGGTGAAGAGAGGGGCTGAGCTGTCCACTGATCACCACCTGGTGGTGAGTTGGATCCGCTGGAGGAGGAGAAAGCCGGACAGACTTGGCAGGCCCAAGCGCATAGTGAGGGTCTGCTGGGAATGCCTGGCGGAGCCCTCGGCCAGGGATGTATTCAACTCCCACCTCCGGGAGAGCTTTGACCAGATTCAAGGGGATGTTGGAGACATAGAGTCCGAGTGGACCATGTTCTCCGCATCTATTGTTGATGCTGCTGCCCGTAGCTGCGGCCGTAAGGTCTGCGATGCCTGTCGCGGTGGCAATCCCAGAATCCGGTGGTGGACACCGGCAGTAAGGGATGCTGTCAAGCTGAAGAAGGAGTCCTATCGGCTGTGGTTGGCTTGTGGGACTCCTGAGGCGGCTGACGGGTACCGTGAGGCCAAGCGTGCTGCGGCCCGAGCTGTGGCAGAGGCAAAAACTCGGGCCTGGGAGGAGTTCGGTGAGGCCATGGAGAAGGACTACCGGTCGGCCTCGAAGCGATTCTGGCAAACCGTCCGGCGCCTCAGGAGGGGGAAGCAGTGCTTCGCCAACACTGTTTATGTGGGAGGCTGCTGACCTCGACTGGGGACATTATTGGGCGGTGGAAGGAGTACTACGAGGATCTCCTCAATCCTGCCATCACGCATTCCCTGGTGGAAACAGAGGCTGGGGACTCGGGGTTGGACTCTTTCATCACCCGAACTGAAGTCACCGAGGTGGTTAAAAAGCTCCGCGGTGGCAAGGCTTCGGGGGTGGATGAGAGCCGCCCTGAGTACCTCAAATCTCTGGATGTTTTGGGGCTGTCATGGTTGACACGCCTCTTCAACATTGCATGGTGGTCGGGGACAGTACCTCTGGACTGGCAGACCGGGGTGGTGGTTCCCCTTCATAAGAAGGGGGACCGGAGGGTGTGTTCCAACTACAGGGGGATCACACTCCTCAGCCTCCCTGGTAAGGCCTACGCCAGGGTATTGGAGAGGAGAGTCCGGCCGATAGTTGAACCTCAGCTTCAGGAGGAGCAGTGTGGTTTTCGTCCCGGCCGTGGAACACTGGACCAGCTCTATACCCTCTACAGGGTACTCGAGGGCTCATGGGAATTTGCCCAACCGGTTCACATGTGTTTTGTGGACCTGGAGAAGGCATTCGACTGTGTCCCTCGTGATGCCTTGTGGAGGGTGCTCCAGGAGTATGGAATCGGGGGCCGTTTATTAGGGGCCATCCGGTCCCTGTACGAGCGGAGCAGGAGTTTGGTCCGCATTGGCGGCACCAAGTCGGACCTGTTCCCGGTGCATGTTGGACTCCGGCAGGGCTGCCCTTTGTCACCGGTCCTGTTCATAACTTTTATGGACAGGATTTCTAGACACAGCCAAGGGCCGGAGGGGGTCTGGTTTGGGGACCAGTGGATTTCGTCTCTTCTTTTGCAGATGACGTGGTCCTGCTGGCCCCCTCTAGCCAAGACCTACAGCATGCGCTGGGGCGGTTCGCAGCCGAGTGTGAAGCGGCTGGGATGAAGATCAGCTCCTCCAAGTCAGAGGTCATGGTACTCGACCGGAAAAGGGTGGCTTGTCCTCTTCAGGTTGGAGGGGAGTTCCTGCCTCAAGTGGAGGAGTTCAAGTATCTCGGGGTCTTGTTCACGAGTGAGGGAAGAATGGAGCGGGAGATCGACAGACGGATCGGTGCGGCTGCCGCAGTAATGGGGGCGCTGTGCCGCTCCGTTGTGGTGAAGAGAGAGCTGAGCCGAAAAGCGAAGCTCTCGATTTACCGGTCGGTCTACGTTCCTACCCTCACCTATGGCCATGAACTTTGGGTCATGACCGAAAGAACGAGATCCCGGATACAAGCGGCTGAAATGAGCTTCCTCCGTAGGGTGGCCGGGCACTCCCTTAGAGATAGGGTGAGGAGCTCGGCCCTCCGGGAGGGGCTCGGAGTAGAGCCGCTGCTCCTCCACATCGAGAGGAGCCAGTTGAGGTGGCTCGGGCATCTATACCGGATGCCTCCTGGACGCCTTCCTCGGGAGGTGTTCCAGGCATGTCCCACCGGGAGGAGGCCCAGGGGACGGCCCAGGACACGCTGGAGGGACTATGTCTCTCGGCTGGCCTGGGAACGCCTTGGGCTCCCCCCGGAGGAGCTGGAGGAGGTGTCTGGGGAGAGGGACGTCTGGGTGTCTCTGCTGGGTCTGCTGCCCCCGCGACCCGGTTCCGGATAAGCGGAAGACGACGAGTACGAGTACGAGTACGAGTACCAGTTGATAATCATTTTATTGCATTTTAAAATCTCCAAATTAAACAACTACATCACTTCTCAATTTAGAGATACCCTGTGAAGGAAGATTCCTTGCTGATGTGCTGGGATGTTCTTGCAGTTTTAGAAGCCTTGCTAGTTTCTGTGAAGAACTGGATGTCGGTTTGGTACTTCCTCAGTCTGTGGCAGAAGGATTATATTGTGAGGACAGCTGCAAACTGCAAACCCGACCGGCGGTGAGTAACGATTGGTTAAACACTAGTGCTGTTTATTTCTTAATTCGCCCCACACCCCCCTTCTGCGCTTAAAACCTGTTTTTTCAGAAGTTTTATGGTAATTAAATCCGATTCATCATGCAGGTCATAGTAGAGTAGCATAAAGGAAATAAAATGGTGTGGCAGTTAATATCCCAACTATTAAAGGTCTGATGGCAGAAAAAAAGAAGCTGCATGGTTCATTGTTTGCCTCACAGTTTTTGAGCCACTACAGCCTGAAAGGTCAGGTTAATGTTTCAGAAGAAGACATTAGAAACCAGCATGGTGAGAGGGTTGGGCTTCAGTTTACAGTAATGGAAAACAAATTGCTTCCACACATGATGAACTCTAATGGCTGTTTTTGATTTGCTACTTCCTGTTACAAAACTTTTGTTAGCGGTAGATTACGCAGAAACTATGCAGGAGGGTAGACCGTGGGAAGATAAAACCTCTGCATTCCTTGGAGTGATTAAAACTGAATCCAGAATCCTGAATTCACAACCTACTCTAAACCATCCTCATACTCTGAACACAACAGTGTCCACAAGGTTTTTTTTGTATTTGGCTCCTTATTTAGTGATGGGATGTTACGTCCCTGTTACATAACAAAGCTGCCTCTGATTCCAAGCAAAGATATCACCAGAGCTTTAGAAAATATAAGAGGATATTAAGTTATGTTACAGGAACTAGCAAAACCAGAAGGGATAAAAATTCAGGAGAACTCAAAAATCCCTGAACTTCAATCTAAACCCATCAGAACAAAGAAAACTAAGAGCTAACCAACACAAGGATCTGGAGCTAAATCTGATATCTTCATGGCACGTTTCTACATTAACAGAGACTCTGATGACACCTAGAGACCATGCTGGGAAACAGTTACTAATGAATGAAACCATGTTCTTATGCGTACCAGAGACGGATGATGAGCAACAACACATTCATGTTAATAAAATTACGAGTGGATATTAAAGCTTGGTAGAGGTTGCAGAAAATGCCTTTAACAACAGCGGCTTTGGTCTCATTAGACAATACTATGAAATGGTTCAGTCTGAGGAGAGACTGAGCCATCGCTTTTCTCATGTTTTCAGTTCATCGTTGACCAAAATATACAAAGTAAATGAGCCGGGATTCATGCAAATGTTTTACGGGTCCAGATTTGTCTGAAGCAAGCGAGGAAAACACAAAAAGTACCAGCAGTGGCGTTGGAGGCATAACAGGCAGACCCAGGAGTGAATGAGAACTGGTTTCCCTTATACTGCGGTGGTGATTACTGAATGTAGAACATGAAGGACTAATGAGCAAACATGCTGAAGATGTGGTGAAAGAAGGGAGTTGAGGAAACTCCTGATGAATAGAAGCTCTCCATGCGGAAAGGCCTCTGGATTCCCACCCAGGATCTTCTGGCTGGAGTGCGAGAGCGCTAAAACTGCACCATCTTGCAGCCATAACAAGACCAAAAATGGAAAAACAACAAAAGTAACAAGAACACGATGAAGTTAGAAAACCAGATGACTGTAGGTAAAGCAGCTTTACATTCGTGAAGATCCAGAACCTGAGATTACCTGGTGAAAACACACCTGGTATGTTTGAAGAAGACAAACAAATTAAAATTAAAGCATGAAATTAGATGAGAATGTAACATGAAATCAGTGAATGAGGTAAAATAAGGATGACAACATTAAACCACTATATTTGAACTGAAATTAAGACCCTAGAAATGATGTTAAATCAATAAAATCACTTTATTTTCTGTGTGGAGGAAAAGTTTGGCTGAACTCCAGCTGCTCTGAGCTCCACACCTTAAACATTCACAGGCATTAGGATCATGTCAATGAATAGAAAGAAATAACAGAGACTACATATAATACACACACCCACAGAGGCTGCTTCAACACTTTTTGCTCCTGCACAATGACAGTTTGACTGGATTTGAAAAGCCTTTGTGTGTAACAAGCAGCAAAATGATGCTGGAATGTGGTGGTTTTCTAGGATTCCCTCATCTTAAGCAGAACAAAAAAGCTCCTCTTCATGCAATCCTGCCAGTGTTCTCATGATGTCGTGCAATTACCTTTTTTTTGTTCACATGTTGGAGGAAAAAAAACAAAGTTAATCCTAGTTTTCTGTCATTCCACGTGAAAAGTTAACATGGAAATAATAGCTTCAAAGTAGCTGTAGACTGTAGTAAAATCACAGTTCAGTTATTATCAAGCATTCTTCAAACATGTTTGTTTTTTTAATGAAAACAACCAGCAAAATGTGCAGAAAATACAGAATGTCATTACAGCCTTCGATTGTGCTTCATAACACTATTAGGACCTCACCTTCCAGTCTTTTTCCAGTTCATAAACCGATAAAGTCAATACATTATAATTTATTTATCATTGTGCGAGCAAACCGGAACAGAACTTGGACACGTTTTCCTTCGCACCAAACCAGCAGGAATGTCACGAATGAACCTGATGGGGCTTCAGAGTGGTGGAGCCCAGACGGGTGTTGAGGCTGAAACTGGTGTTGAATTTGCAGCTTCATGTTTAAGAACCTCAGCAAATATTTTTTGATCATTGTCTGTGGTGCAGGAGGTGGAGCACTAGTGATCTTGAGCGGTACTGGCAAATACGCACAACAACATGTATATTCTATCAATCTGGATAACATGTTTGATATAAATACTACAACATACTGTATCTGGTGCTGCTTTGATCATCTTTAAATAGCAAAAAATATTTTGTTCCCAGACAGCAGACAATCTTCCAAGAACACGACATCCCAGCAAATTCAGCCATAGGAGAAATAACCAACAACCCAAGGGCACCATGTCATACTCTACAGGCCTCAGTTAACAGGTTAAAGGTTAAAGTTCATGACAAACAGAAAAAGATGAACGAGGGTGGTTTGTTTGGAAGAGCTGAAGGAGAACCTGGACAATGATCCCAACCCTAACCCAAGCACAGCAACAAATCCACAACAGAATGGCTGAAAAAGTAAAAGAATCAAGGTGTTGCAACAGCCTAGTTAAAGTCTAGACCTCTGTTGTCAGTCAGTTTGTAAAGTGATGGGTGTCAAAGAATTAAAGTTGTTCTCCTTATATCTGTTACATGTTTTAAATATTTATTTTTTTCTGTCTCTGGGAATAATTCACAGTACCATGTTTGGAGAAAACGCCTCATCCCAGATGTCAAGCACGGCGGTGGAAGGCTGGTGATTTGGGCCTGTTTTACAGCCACAGGACCTGCACACCTACTCGTCTGTCACTGACTGATGATGTAAACTGAAACCTCCCACTTCTTTCCCTCCTGTCTGAAAACATCTCTGTCCAGAATGTTCTTCAGACAAGAGAGACTGACTGTGGGGAAAGACTGAGTATCACCTCTTCTCTGCTGGGCAGTGTTGACCTTCTCCTCGCTGGGTTGGACAGCAGACAGCACACTTCTCAGCTCCTTGTGTTTGGTCCAAAACTGTCTCACGATGAGCAGGTTTGACCTTGATGTTGAATCAGTTTAAACTCAAGCAGCCTTTCAGGCGAGGGGAAACATTTTTGGTCCAAAACACGAGATGTGGTAGGACTTCATGTGGGTTACTGTAAACCGACATGTCACAGAAACTGTGAAAAGAATACCCTTTTCCTGGATTACAGTCTGCTGCACCTCCCAGTCTGAAAAAAACAATGTGGCGGAAAGAATCCCAGATCTCCATGTAAACTCCACACAGACATGACCTCCAAGCTTTTAGCTTTGCAACATCAGACCAGGATTAACACTTGACAAACAGTGGACTTCTGTAGCAGGCCAGTCTTAACCAATTGAGAATATTTTCTGTTATTTACAGAAAGAGATTAGTAAAAGCCAAACATGCCCTCTAACACCAACCATGCTGCGTTTCCTGGTCCAAGTGAACATATCAGGAGGAAACGCCAGTATAACTGGGTGGTTCATGGGTCCGGTTTCACAGGAAACCCTATGATTCTGCAAACAGACAAAGAGTATAGATTGAACTAACAGAAACTTTAAAACGTGCCAAAATCTTGGTTTTTCATTCTCTGTGAGCTATAATCACCACAATTACAAGAAATAAAGGCCTGAAAGATTTCAGGTAAGTCTATATATGAGCTTCACTTTCTGAATGAGAGACAAAAAATATTGAACTTTTTCACGATATTCTAAGTTTTTTAGATATACCTGAAAGCTCTAATGTATCATCCTGATTTGATGACTGTATTCGTGCTTTTTCACTGCGCGTGTCTTCGCTAAACCTGCAGAGAATGTTTGCAAGTTCCTTACAATGCTGCTCCAAGGCTCCTGATCAAATCATCAAAGCTCTTGCATGCAACTCCAATCTTGATGCAACTATGATTGATGATCTTCTGTCCTGTGGATGATGGAGCTGCTTAGATTCATCCTATTTACCTTTTGGAGCAACTGAAATTGCTTTAGAAAAGCTTTGCCTTTAGGTGATTAAGAACAGGGTTCTTCGGGTAATGCACTTGTACCTTCAATCATATGATGGAAAGGCCAATTAAGGTGTTTTAAAGTTAGGAATTAATTATCATTGTAAATAGAATATTACTTATATTACATTTAATTACAATATAGTGAATAAAATCATGAGAAAATGAAGTTGAAGTTTGAAAAAGCCTGACTAATCGGTCACTGCTGCCACCTGGTGGCACTTAGATGCAACTACAGAAACATCACTGATTTAAGATTTAAAGTAAAAGCACACTTTAATTACAAAACTCACTTCAGACAAGAAAACAGAATTTTTTATATATATTAAAATTCCAAAGGTATTTTTTTAATTTATAATTTCTGACATTCATCCTGCAAACATTATATAAACTTTTTAAGGTAACGTAAAGCTGATTTAATAACTTTTTCAACACTGCCTCCCATTTATAAATATCACTAAGCTAAAAAACAAGATTTATCATTAAAAACCACCAGTGTGGTGCTCAGAAGAATAGAAGAAGGAGTCCTGATCCACCACTATGGTTTTTTAGTCCCTGTAAAATCAAATTTCCCAAGAAAACAATAAAAAACTGAAGTTTGTGTCTTGAAAAAGAAAATTGAATGGAATATTCATACTGAAAGCTGTATTCCTTTTGGGGTTTTAGTTTCCAGGATGAAATAATATTTTAAAAGTGTTTTAAAACAAAGAATGGGAAGACCCGGTTAGAATTTACTATGGATTTTTACACAGGGTCAAAATTAAGCATCCAGGCTCAAATAGATTCTTACAGCCACTAATACTTGGTTTGTACCTTAGTAATTAGAAAGACAACACACATTCAGTAGCTTTCTATACGCTTCTGGCATCTTTCTGGCTGGATATTTGAACACTCTTCTTTGCACAACTGGGATAGTTCATTTAAACTAGTTGGTTTTCAAATTTTCAAGTAATGTTGATTACATCTTTGGGAAGGGCATTCCAAGAAGGTTGATGTTAGCCTGCTCTATTATTTGTGATTATTGGAGCACCCAACTGTGTCCCTGTTTCCAGCATCTGACCCAAACTGTCCCCTTCAGCTGAAAGGAAACTGCTTAAAGGTGTTCAGGAACAGCCCAAGGTTCCAGCCTGCCATGAACTGACGAGACAAATATTGAGCTGTTTGGTCGGAGTGACAAGAAATATGTTTGAGGGTGTAAAGTATGGTGGTGGCATCATCATGCTGTGGGCTGCCATTAGCACTGGTGCAATGCACAGCTCGTCAGATAAGCAGCTGGACAGGAAAATGATGCCAAAGATAAATCTCAGCTGGTGTTGGAATGGAGAAAGGAGACTAACATCAAGCTTCTGAAATGGTCTTCTCAGTTCAGACCTCATTTATCAGACATGCATGAACTATGCCTAAAGGTTGGCTCTCTTTTCATCAGTTATGTGTTTTAATAACTAAATCTGGTCTTAAAATCAAATTAAATCAAATTAAAACCATGCCTTGATGGAGGAAACCAACCTTCTTCTTTAAAAGGTGGTATTTACCACATCCATGAATGGTGTCTTTTTCTGGTTCTAAGTGACTAAGTCCATAACTTTACAGGACTTCCCGTATTGTTTTCACAAGCTCCATTTAAAGGCTACGTGTTTGCATCAGTGTCTTTTCTGTTTGGCTCAAGGTTTAGAGGTCAGAGGTCAGGAGAGGGAAGGTTTCGGTTGGTATTTCACTCTGTTAAAGTTGTCGACTGTTGTCTCTACCGGAGGCTTCCTCAAGCGTTCCTCTAGACCCAGAGTCAGGCACAGAACAATGGCCGTTATCTACAACACACACAGACATACGGCATTAGAACATTTTCTGATACATTTATAGTAAAACTGTTTAGAGATTCTCAGGTAATCATGGGTAAAATATGTCAATAATCATGCAATATTTCCTTCAGTTTTCAGGTCTGCACTAATTTCTGTTGGTTTATCCCATAAAATACACTGATGTTTGTAACGTGACAATCAGCTGAACAGCTCCAGAGGTGAAAATAGTTTTGCAAACTTTCTGAATAATCTTTTGTATAGACCTTACAAAAACCAAAAATATTGAGTTAGACCTTGACATAGAATCCATTTCCACTTTGTGGCATTTTGCATTTAATATGTCAGTGTTTTAGGTCCATAAAAACAGGCAAAGGAAGAAGAAACTGCAACTTCTTAGTTTACCGTGATGGTGGCAAAGGCGGAAATTATTCCAATCCTGAGTTTGATTGGGAAGCCCAGGTAGCTCTTCAGGATGGGACCACAGGGCTGAAGGAGAAATGTTGTTCAAGGTCAACAATCAGCACAAAACCTTTCTTTATAAAACTTAATGGAGTCCAGGAAGAGGGGAAAAAGAAGGTGGGTTTGGGTGAATGAGGACAGGGAAAAGAGGAAAGCAGGTAAAAAAAAGAAAATCAACTGTCTGTGAGGAAATATACCTCAGAGTGAACCCATAGTTTATCTGAACTCGTTGAGTCTGGAAGGTGAAGATTAGCTCCAGCCATTACACAGGATCCCAGTAAGCTGGAGTTACTGGGGTGGGGGCTGTGAGACAGAGGAATTGATGGTTAGGATGGGAACCCACAGAGCAAAGCAGGAAACGGCCAGAACCAGCAGGTACCAAATAAACCTCAAAGCACACAAACAGCTTCTCCTGGCTGGTAGCATCACACAAGATCACCGTTCAACTCAAATCATTCACTGTAAAAAGTTAACACCAAATTAATCGCAGCTAAGACGTGTCTATGGTTAATGTTATTTTTATTCCCACTCATATATTCCTGAGGAAAACCTTTCAGGTATTGATTTAAACTTGTTTTTATTCAGCATATGGCCTGTAGGGGGCACCGTTTAGTTCACATTTAATTTAATTTAATTAACTTCTTATGAAAAAAAAACTTTTTATTTTAGGCTAAGGTTACCAGCAGACTGATCCTGGTGGAGGAATTGCACCAGAAATAAAACAGGATCAGAATTCATTTGGCTATATTTTAACACCGGACTTTATATGTTATAGTTTGGGAAATATAAAATAATATAATAAAATGAGCATTCTTGGTTTTTAGGGGCGCTAACTTGAGCACAAACTGACTCCGGTGTTTCTATCCCATGCAGGAGCCAAAACATCATACAAATCTACAAGAAATATTAAATATTATCTATGCAAAACGTAAATTAACTTGTTCCTCCACAAAATCAATACCATCTGTCAGATATTTATGTTGTTGTTGAACACACCTCAGGTCAACATGTGGCGTGCATGAGCAGGAATCAGGAAGGTGATTTCCCCAATCTTCAAAACGTCTTAAACCACAGCAGGAATCCTTGGAAACAAATGTTCACCGCAGTAAAATAAAGATGTTTTTTATTGTTATTGTTAATCAGCATCAGTGGAAAAAGAAAAACAACAAAAACTGCTGCAGGAAGGTTAACTGGAGAAGCGCTGGAACTTTGTCTTTTGGCTTATTTACAAAAAACAAGCCTCACTTATGCTTTAATAATGTCCCTCACCGAGGTCTGGAGTTTCTGCAGTTCGGTCTGGATGTAGCGATCAGCTCTGTGAAGAGGTGTCACATTCAAGAAAATTTCATCCACAGCAAAGTTCATCTGCAGAACCAAAACCAAACAACAAAGACCCTGTCAAAGGGAATCTCAGGACCCACACAAGGAAGAGGCCAAAACAAAGATATAAACACAAAAGTGAAGGAATAAGGTGAGCAGATATCAAGAATAGACAATAATCTGTCAGACAAACAGGGACACAAATGTGTCTTTCTGCAGATATGTTAAATGTGAAACGGATTATTTGGTACAAAATTACAAAAAAAGCTTTCATAAAGTTAATGCAATGAACCCAGCAGCCTCCAGGGGGCGCCAGTTACCTGTGCTTCAACGTGAACCAGAGGTGAGGCGACAACCATCAGAGCAACAAACTCCACAAATATCAGAGCAGAAAACTGCAGAAGAAGATCCCAGGTCAGGTCATTAAGACAGAAACATATCAGTGGTTGCATGAATTATTGATCAACTTTCACCATGAAGACTGGTTTATCTGAGACATGTTAAAGATTTGTGGCAAATAAGAATATTAACACCAATCTATGCCTGGAAGGATCAATATTTAGGGAATTTTAGGGGAAATAAAATCAAAATGAAAAATATAAAAACATGGACAAAAAATTATTTAAAAAAACCTAAATAAAAACATGTAGTATATGAAAAAAATGAATAAATATATATTTTAATCCAAACAGTAGAAAGAATAAATACAATCAAAAGACAACTAAGATGTCTTATTCTCACCAGCAGAAGCAAAGGTTTGCAGTTTGAAGCTGCAGCAATGATGCCCAGAACAGACAGAACCACCGTGATTGGACCAAACACCTGCAGAGCCAGTAAACCATCGCTGATGGACAACTGGTCAAACAACTGAAAGAGAGGATAAAAGTTCATTAAAAGCCGAGTGACTGAGTGACTTTTTTACTGTAAAGTTTTAGCCAGACAGGTATGGAACAGATAAAGTTATAGGCCAAAAAAAAAAAAAAAACTTTGCACAGTTGTGTCTCTGTACAGCTACAAAAATAAAGTGGTCTAATCAAAGTCTGGACTTCAATCTAATTGAGATCACAGAACAGTGGGCAAAATCCCAACTGAAGGCAGCTGTCGCACAGCCAGTTATTAGGTTTGGGGGCGATTACTTTTCACATGGGTCAGGTTGGTTTGGATCGCTTGTTTCCCCTGAAAAGATCAAATCAGAACTGGAAAACTGCATTTTTGTATTTACTCAGGTTATCTTTGACTGATATTAAAATGGTTTGATGATCTGAAACACTGAAGTGCAACACAAAAGCCATCTCTGTATACTCTGATCCATAAATATTAATAATCTTGTAATTCCTTGATTTCCTTTTGGGGTCCAAACAGCTGCTGCAATAGAGGAACCTGCAGCACATTTTTCTATTTCATGGTCAACGTTTATCTGCACTATTGTCTCATAATTATTCAGTACACAATTATATCACCTGTTTATTAATTAATTAATACATTTCATGGACAAACTGTTCAGTTCTGTGTTAAATCCTACATTTGTCTGATGTAATGTTCGGATTTTAGGTTTTCATTAGCTATAAGTCTTAACAAGCGTATAATTAATCAATAATTTTTACCTCTGCCACAGGTACGTTGCCTTCAATTGATGAGTACCCAACACCGATCATCACCACACCAGATACCTGCAGAGCGATGAAGAAGAGACTTCAGAGAATACATCTCATGAAACTCATGCATTTAAGTTTTCGACAGAGGGCAGGGTGTTTAAAAGAAGATGCAGCATTCCTCTGAAACTGTTCTTCATCCCCAGGGGGAGACTCGGATCAGACTCCCGTCAGCTGGGACCGCTGATGGCTCAGCTCAGAGTTTTCTCAAATGGTCCTGGAGAAAGACAAGCTGTCACTGTTTCCTTCACATCTGAAACTCCAAGCTGTGGCAGAAGGAAAATATTCCTAAAAATGTCCCAGGAAGCTCAGTTTTTTCTCCTTTCTGATCAGACTAAGCTTCTCTTGTCTTATGACACATAGTATTGTCCAAAATTTTTTCTATTTGCTAAATGGGAGAATAATCAGAGGCAGCTAAGAGTTTTGGTACTTTCTTTAAATTCAGAAGCCCGGATACACTAATTTTATTATTTATTTAAACAATTTGGGAAAGCTCAGATGGTGATGTCATGGCTTTCCAAGCTTCTGATTGGCTAATTAACAATATTTGAGTTGAAGGGAAGCACACCTGTGGATGTATTTTAAGGCAGCACCCCCGATATGCTGCTTCCTTGCGTGAAATAGTGTAAAAATCTAAAAAATAAATCAGACAAAATATCAGGAAGAGAAGCATTTACACCAGTCTGGTTCATTGTTTGGTCCAATTTGCATTTTTGGAGACACGGCCTGGTCTGCTTATACTGAAATTAAAATATTTGGATATAAAGACTGCTGTTACATTTGGTGGAAGCTTGCAAGCCTGAGAAAACCATCACAACCGTGAAGTATGTTGGTGGCAGCATCATGATGAAGGGGTGTTTTGCTGGAGGAGGGACTGGTGTACTTCACAAATCAGATGACATCAAGAGGAAAGAACATTACATGAAAATGTTGAAGCAACATCTCAAGATGTCAGCCAGAAAGGTAAAGCTTGAGGACAAATGGGTCTTCCATATGGACAATAACTCTAAGCAGATCAGTTTGTCACAAAGTGATCGTTTTGAAGAGTCCAACATAAAGTCCTGATTCTGGGCCAAAACAGCTGAAAATGTGTGTGAACAAGGTGCTCTACAAACCTGACCCAGTTACACCAGTTCAGTCTAGAGGAATGGGCCAGGATTCCAGAAAGACACTGTGAAAAACCCAAAACATCTGACTAGAATCCAGAGTTTAAAAGCAACTCTACCAAACTAAAGGAATTTGTGTAAAACCATTATTATGGAATTCAGGAAATGGTCAGTCCAATTTAATGTCAACAAGTAGGAAAACAGTCTTTGTGTCTTTCTATACAGTGCATGTAAATATCTGGTTTTAGCTGCATTTGGTTTTAAACATGGATGTCTGAATGTGTCCCTGCAGATCCCGCAGTTTGCACCACTGCAAAGGCAACAACACACTTAAAATAGATGGAAAGGTGTGCAACAGCAGAGAGACACAAACCCATGACAATAGAGGTAAACACAAGGTAATACACAGACTTACAAACATCAGCATGTCTTTACATCGAGATGTAAACCAAACAAAATTAAGTTAGGAAAAATAAAACAAGGCAGGTTGACCTGATTTTATTTTTATATTGGTCCTCAAAAGGCAAATCCTAACCATGGGAGTGAAAGTCTCCTGAGATTTACGGTCAAGTTGAAAAGGAACATTCAACATAATCACTGCAATCAGCTGATAAGCAGTTCAGCAGCAGGAACAGGAAGCAGGAAAAAGTTAGCACAAACGATAGAAATTAAAATAAAAATAGCAACAGAAGCCAATGTAATCACACATGGTGTTCCTGCTGTACGCTGCAATACTGAAAGTGGACAGGCAGCCAGTAGGCATGCTTTGGTAACATGCTGTAATAAAAGTGAAAAGGGATGAAGACATGCAGTAAAATATATGTGGTGAAAAAAAGAGAACTGTGACAGTTTTATAGAAAGTTAAAAAACAAGGAAAGGAAACAGTAGGCAGGAAGACGATAAGAAGGGGAAATGAGCCAAGATGAACTACTAATTACACAACAAACATATTCTGGCATGCCTGTACTTTCAAAACCATGACAGAGTAAAAATAATATGTTAGATTTATCAGAGGTGATAAATACAACTATAAATATGAATCTTTTTTTTTTTTTCCTAAATGAATTTACATGATTTTGCCAATCTTTGACCAAGTCGTACTCTGACCAACACATTGTAGCTGATAACCTTTGTTTAGAGCCTCTTGCACGAGTTGGGCTAAAAATTCGATTCAACGACACCACAAACAAGCAGTCAGGTAAAAAGAAATGAAAATATAAGCGACAAATATAAAGGGGGTTTTAGCTTCTGCAGTAAAATCTAAAAACACGTTTAAAATGTGGCCGCAGAAAACAGTGTATCATCTGCAAAACTGGTGAATTTCATGTCTAATACCTGACATTAATCACATCAGATATATTTTGTTGTAGTTGTTTATTTTGTCTCCTTCAAGTCTGTCATGTCTTGAATGAGTCCTCATCTTTCCAAACCATGAAGTCAACATCTGACTCGCCTTGGGCCAATCAGGAAGGCCCTGTTGCTTCAGGGCAGCCCAGTGTGCGGTTATTAAAGCGTATGCAGTATTTTCCTAAACTTATACAAAATAAAATATGATCTTTGATCAATTAAAGTGGCTCTATACAGTTCCTAACAAAAGTATTCACACCCCTTCATTTTTTTTTTTTACATTTTATCACATTACAACCACAAACATCAATGTATTTTGATGGAATTTCATATGATAGACAAAGTAGTGCCTAATTGTGACATGATAAGAAAAAGACAAAAATCTAAAAGTGTTGCTTGCATATGTATTTGGTACCCTGTACTCTGACACCCCTAAATCCAGTGTAATGTTTCGGATATGGCATATTGTTTTGCACTATTGTGCAAAACTGTTAACTATGTTTTCAAATCTGAGATCAATGTCATCTCTTGTAGGTAAAAACTTACTTAAATTGGAGAACGCTGACAAAAATATAATATTTTGAATTTGCTATTCTGTTTCTTCATTTACAAATACACAAATATCACATTTAAATAAACATAAATTATAAAATAAATGCCAAGAATCCATAAAAAAGCACAAACATAACAGCAGTGTAATAATTTTTCGATAATTATTTAAAGCCAGCATTAACAGAAATAATACATTTTAATTTTTACTTTGATAATGAAAGTAAATTTAGAAAAGATAATGCAATATTCACCAAACTTTTTTTTATTTGTTTTATCTAACATTGTAGATAACCTCACTTTCATTATCACCAACTTGTTAGCAGTTAGCATTTAGCTTACCAGCAGCAGCACGGTGACGCAGATGGAGAGTCCTCGTAAGTAGCTCCAGCAGCGAGCCATGATGACAGCCGTCTGAGAGCCGAGCTGAAATAGAAACAGAGAACAGAGCTGACTGTGTGTGGAAGAGAGAGAGAGAGAGAAAGTGTGTGTGTGTGTGTGTGTGTGTGTGTGTGTGAGATGGATGTTGTTTAAAGGTCAGGAGTGTTTGGCTGCAGAAAGAACATGACCAAGTTTGGAAGACCAGCTGAGTGGAGAGGAGAGGAGAGGAGAGGAGAGGGTTAATTAAAACAAGTGATTAAAGATGGAGATACCAAATGAGGGTTCTGGATTTGAGGATCTCTACAAGAAATTAACATATGATTGGACTCCTATAAACTGTAGCAGCATCATTACCACCAGTCATGATTCTGCTGTAGTTTTTGCAAACACCAAATAGCTTTTATCCTGCTGCCCAAGACCCTCTCCCCATGTAACACATCAGCAGCATGTACACCACCACCACAGAGACCACATCTAGCCTCCTTTCATGAGCTTATGCTTTGTAGAATAGTCCCATAAATGGGACGTTTCTAGACCTCCAGCATTGGTTTCAGCCCAGTAATGTGGGAGCAAACTCTGAAAGGATGAAGGTGATGTTTTGTTTGGTGAACCAATAACCTGACTATAGTCAACTGTCCAGCAGGCCTCACCTTGACAGGAACAAGTGCTTCTTCCTCTGCATCCAAAAGGCAAATCAAAGATGGCCAGACATGGTGTGGTTATGGAGAGCACGGATTGGTTGCGATTATAACAAATCAACGTTGCTACTAAAAAAACTCCTGAATGGTGTGGGCACAACTGGGTCGTAGCTGACATATGAGACTAGCGTGACCCTACGTCATTAATACGCTGATGATGCTGTGTTTTCAGACCATATACCATTATTGTTTGATATTGTTTGACTGTCAAACTGTTCTCCAGCGCTCTTAAGCCTTCCACTATCACCCAGTTCTCTGCTGCTTTCACCTATGAAGGTACCCATCAGTCCGAAGAGCTAACGGCACCATTCTGCCTGCCAAATAAATCTGGATTCGGTTCTTCCATTGAAAATCAAACATCCAAAAGCAGATCACATCCTTGTCAGGAAGTTCTACATGTTTTCCTGTACAAATTAATCAGCTCTTGAACCCTAATTTCGCCAACTTCTAAAGATAAATCTATAGCTTAAATCCTTGTCCAGATATGTTTAACCACTTTGAGCAGCTGGTTTTCAGTACGAAGCCCTTCGGACGTTGCCCCTCCAAGACATTCAACAATAGATGGATGCTGTGTTTGCATTTAGCTAATTAGACATCTCCCAACATCCCAGGTGATGGTTGCCATCTCTTCGGTTTAACGGTCCAAGAGTGTTATAGAGAAAAAACTGCTGCTCCAGTGGGACTCCAGAGGTTGCGCTGCTTCTATAAATAAAATACTGGAGTGGGGTCTGTCTGCATAAACAAAACCTTTATTTGGGAAAATCTGACAGCAGTTTCTCTTGTTTCATGGCAAAGAATAGCAAGGATCCAGAGTGCAGGAGATTAATACAATATCCAGACGCAGGAAGCAAGTGGAATGAGCAAAGTATGGCAGAACACATCTTCAGTGGTGTACTTTTATGTTTAACTGTATGGTCAAATACACTATAAGCTTGTTTTCAGTGTGAATATTAAAGCAGAGCAGCCAGATGAACAGAGTGGAGCAGAGAGGAATCCTGCGGTCATTAAGAGCCGAGCTGTGTTGACTTTAGACTAAAAATAACCACAGGGGGAGAGGCTATGTGTGTGTGTTATGGCCGTCAATGTTGCTGCTTGTTTCCCAGCTCATGCTCGCTCGCTCACACACACACACACACACACACACACACACAAACGTCAGCTGCTCAAAACAGTAAAGTCTAACACATTCATCCATCGTGGGACGTAAACACCATCCCAGCTGCTCCACTTCAGGTCCGACTGTTCATGTCAACACCAGTCTTCATCTTGGTACCGCTTGATTTTACTGTTGGACTTCTTAAAACAACTTATGACAGTGAATGTCTAAATATGACAAAACATTAAAAAAATATTAAAAGATTTCAGCCTCTAGGGGGTGCACTAAGAATTAGATTTTAATTTTGAAATTCAAATCGTTAAAGCTTTTTGTTTTATAGATTTTATTAAGCTGCACCCAAACTTGTCACTACACAACTTTCTCAAAAAAGGAGTTTCACAATTTTTCAAACTAAATATGGAAACCTAAGAATGACAAATAAATTTGTCTTAAATCCAAGTTCTGCAGTTTAAATAAATTACAGCAACTTTCTTAGAAAATGACTGCAGACAAAATATTTACAGGGCTTAGAGGCAAGATTCACACCATGCTCCCCATGTTCTATAAATTACATTTAGTAGTTAATAGAAACCTAAATAAATGGAAGCAAGCTGATGCTTAACAGATTTTAATAAATTCAAGATCATCAGCGTTTATCCAATAATGGGAAGTTTAAAGCGTATGGAATCCACGCTGAAACACCGCCTTCAACAATTAGATATTTTATAGGTAAAAAGAAAAAAAAATTCTTGAAATCAAGCAATTAAGAAAATATATTAAGTCATTAATAGAACTGTTCTCATTACTTCTTAAAAAGCATTTAAATTTTAAAATTACAAGTCAACCAAAATATTTGCACTTAATGAAATGAAATCAGTTGATGAGAAACTTCATTACGACATTCTGTAGCAGCCGAGTGAAAACATGTTTCTCCAACAGGGAACTTTTCCCCTAAAGAACCAAATTTTACTGCAACAGGAAAAAACCCTGGTCGTCAGTTAAATGAATATTTATCAAGCAGATAATTCAGGCTTAAAACTAAACTTAAAGCTTGTTTACATCTTTACCTTCCACCAACTTCAGCCAATTTCCCATCAAACAGCAACTTTAACAAACCCACAAGGTTTCCCACAAGTTCAGTAGGACAAGCTTTAAAAGATTCAACTTTCCATATCCCAGAAATATTTGCTCTTTATTTAAAAATGTTAAAGTATGCCTTACAGTTCTGGGACTAAATAAATGTATCCAGTCTGGATTTCTTTGCACATATTTATTTTTTTTTAATGGAAAACAAAGACATTTCAAGTACTGCATCATACGTCGGGTTTAGATTAATAAACTCAGCCAGTAAAATTAAAATCTGTTTTGTTGAGTTACAACCATTACAAATAATGCAGAGCAAAAGTTAAGGCTGAATATTCTGTAATGACTAAGCAGTAAAATAAATGAACTGTACAACTTCCTGAGAAATAACGTTTATATTTCACCACAATGATAAAATATGGAAACCTGGTGCTGCCCATTGGGAAAAAAAAAAAAACAAAGCATTTACCTTTAAAATCCAAACTGTTAAAAAAAAAAAAATACACATTGAAGATTCAATGAGAAATTTCAGAAAAATCACAAAAACTGGGGAATTTTTTAAATCCAATCAATTTCCTGGCCTTGCTGTACTGTTGCAATGTTTTATTTATCTGAAGTTTGAGATTTAAAGCAAATTTACATGCATGTCATTTTTATAAATTCAAATACTGATTCAAGTACATTTGAGTAAATTATAGATGCCCATTAATAATTAAATCACACAAGTTTATACTTAAACTCCAAGTCTCTTTCAGTTCTGTGTGTCAAAGGCAGTATTGCTGCAATAAAAGCTTCAGAGGCAGCCATTTAAATAAATTTAACTCCCACAAGTTCTTCACAGGTTACGATTAAGATCATTTCAAATGAGAGCTTAGTATCACCAAAAAAAAAAAGTATATTGATTACATGAAACGGAACTTCTTTTATTCTGCTCCTGAAACGTCTTACCTAAATATTTACTGGCTGATATATTAGCATGCTCCTTCACAATAAAAGCTCAGAATAAGCTGCACTGGCTCTGATGTTGGGTAGAAGTTATGAGGTCTTTGAAAGGAACAAGCTGATCGGAGGCGACTCAGGAGGTGGTGGCACCGGTCTTCCTGAGCTGACAGATGAGAACCATGGAAAAGATCATGCCGAAGATCTGCAGAGAAAGCATATGTGTGAGTTTGGCAAATATTTATGTCTTAACTTAGTCCCAGAAATACTAGCCAAACTTTGTGGCTCCAATCCTTGTTGATATAATCCAGTGACCGCTCCAGGCCCATCTTCTGATGATGGTTAGATAAATGTGTTGCCTCAATACTGGCAGCTAGATTAACTTCTCCCCATGGTGAAGCACATTTCTGGTACAACTGAAGCATTTTTAAAATGTATGCTCAACTTATAAGTTGCTCTTACTCCATTATACAATTCAAGATCTGTTTTTTCTGGGGTACAATGTGGCACTGGCCACAGGGCTGGATGAGGACCAGAGGTCATCTTGCCTCCATGCACAGCGAGGAGGACGGTAACACAGGTTAAAGAGGATACATATTTTCAAAGCTCACCTTTGGAGAACCGCTGTAAAGAGTGGCATCTTAGGGTCACCAAGTCTCCATAACCAATAGAGGTCATCTTCATGCTCACTGGCAGGTTGGGAGACATCCCAGGAGGGAGCCTTTTCTGTCCCACTTTTAAGTTTAAACAAACTCCACTGGGACTTTAAGTGGAACTGTGTGCTTTGGGAAGATGGCAAGATTGAGCTTTTTCAGCAACAAACACGTTTTTTGTGCCAGAACAATCTGAAGGGCAAGGTGGAATAGAAACATTTGCTCATCTTTCAGCATGGTAGAGGGTGTGTGAAGCCGTGGACCAGTTTTCTTCCTAAGGCCTTGGGGACCTTGTTAGAGCGCATGTCCAGAACTCTAAAATACCATGAAATCTCAGGTCTGATCGACTCTGGTGGCCAGAAACCAGAAAATGGGTCATCATTGGGTCTTTTAAAGTGATAATGATCCAAAATATGTAGCCAAACCTACACAGAAATGGTTCAGCAGACAAAAATTAACCTTCTCCCATGTACATCTCAGTCCCCAGACTGAAACCCTACAGAAAACCTGCAGACTGAGTTGAAGATGGTGTGAACCCCCAGGGTGTGGGTTGCAGAAGAAGACTAGAAGCTGTCTGTTTGGCAAAACTGGGCTGCACCAGTATAACCAGCAGAGGTGCTGATAATTGCATCATCATTCAACGTTAAATCTCTTCCCCACTGGGAAACACTGGATCTTTTCTAATTCAGCGTGAGATTAAGTTGCTCCAATAAAATATTAATTTAAAGAATTTTAAGAATATTTAGAGGTGCCAGTGCCAGTGTGTGTGTGTACGGACCAGAACGACGGCGACGGCGAAGGCTATTCCCAGCGACACGTTCATGTTGCTCTTCATGTAGGTGATGATTTTGTCGTAGCAGGGCTGCAGGACGAGAACATGACACATTCGTCACATGATTGCTGAGAACGCTGTCAAAATTAAAACTATGTTAACAGATCAGTGCATCATTTCTGCAACGTCTTACCTCCTGATAGATGCTACTGGTGCATTTGTTCTCCGTGGCAGTGCTGTTGCAGCGGCAGGAATCTGGGATTTTAGTCCAGTCTGACGGGCCATTCATGAGTCCACAACACTTTAACTGGAAATAAAAACATTTTGTTTCCAGTTCTTTAGATCAGAAAAGCTCCTAGCACCACATGGAAGCAGCTAACCACCTCCGAGTTTAGCTTCAGGTACCAGAAAGCTGTCTGGTTCTAGTGATACTAAATCATTTTTTATTCTGATGTAGGCATAAATAAAACCTAAGATTGTCTCACATGATGAACTGGGTAATCTCTCTCACTTTTCCCTACCAAACATTTCTCTGATTTGACTTAGTGATGCTTTTTCAAAGTCCAGCTGTGGTTCCAAACTGATTAATGTAAGCTTCAACCAAAGATTCTGGTTTCGTTCCAGAGACCACTAGGTGTCAGTATAATGATGGCGTTGAAAAGCTAAATACCTCTTATTGGAGCGTTTCTGACAGAAAATCGTGCAGATGCAGTTTTTCCAAAAAGAAAACATGATCAGTTTAAAAGGAAAATAGAATTGGGGTGGCTGGGACTAAATGTTTGGTCTGTGCATTTCAGGGTTGTTTTGGTTTTGAGCAGTGGACTCTGCAGCAGATACTGTCCACCGACAGCAGACAACCATAACAAGACCTGCCTGGATGTTTAAACTTCAAGCAATCTGTCAAAACCACATAAACGTCTACAGGTCACACCATCTTTTCACCAATTTGTCCATTTTTACTTTGTATCCATGCATTTAAAACTGTTTGGAGATAAATCATACAAATGCAATGTAAAATTATACATCTAAAAACAAAAGTCCTGGTTCTGATTTCTGTTCAGTTGAAGGTTAAAATATAGCAGATTATGACCTCTGATCAACCAGAATACCTACTGGATTGCTTAAAAAGAGAGTTTTTAATCCATCATGCGATCCTCCTCTGCCTGCCTAGTTCTATAGTCTACGATTTACACTTAAAAAAAAAACTTTAATACAATGTTTAATGATTCTTCATTTATGCTTTTTTGAAGTCAGCAGTGGTTCCAAACTAACATTTTACTACAGCTTTATGAATATTTATCTCCACAAGTTACCGTGGTAGATATACGTGTAAAAACATAAAGGTTGAAAGACGCAGCAGGTATAAAATGGTCACTGGGCAAACTGGGTGTGCACAGTGTGGTGAAGTTGGACAGATACCTCACGCTGCAGTTTCTCCATGTCGTCAATGACGTTTTGTGGCTGGCTTGAAATTGGTGTTAGACCCTTCAGCTTCTCCTCCACAAAACCCTTTACCTAAAAACAAAAACATGCAGTTTAATCCTCCAGGTAACTGATGTTGAAGCAGGAAAAACAATAGCATGGTGCACTTTACCTTGTCTCCCTCAACAGCTGCCAGGATGCCCGCTGCCAACAGCAAGCCGAAGATGAGGAAGAGGAAGATGAAGAACTGCAGAAATAGAAAAAAGGTTTTAATTCTGTAGCACCGGTCAGAGTCTGAGATGCACTTGCCAGTAAATTTATTACTGGTTAGATGTTCCCAGCACTGGTTTAATAACTCTACAGTTCTTTTTTTATAACAAAATTATACAGCAGCAGGAATGTATTTTAACAGCATTCAAATCTAGCAAGCTGTGTTGAAAATAAGTGTTTGACAGGATTTACTTTCTAGTACATTTTAAATCAGCTAACCTGGTGGACCTACAATAAATTAAAGCACATATTTCTGCTTTCAACAATGTTCTTTTGTCAACAAAAACTTGGTTTGTTACAAACTTAAACTGAGTTTGATGTAATTTTAATTCTCTTTCAGAGTGTAAACGCTGCAGTGATCACAAGCTACGGCTGCAAAAGGTTTTATGCCGACCAAACCTCTCCTTTCCATCTGCAGGATTCATTTGGCTTTTAGTTAAAGCTTTCTATAAAAAGGTTTGGAGTGACTCTACACAAGTTATGTATAATTACTGATGATCAGCCCGATGTACTGTTAAAAATCACAGCTTTTATTTTGGCGAAAGGAACTCCCTCCCTGAGAAGTTCATTTAATATCTATTCAAAATTAACATTTTACACAAATTCTGAAGTGACAGTACTTCGCTTTTATACCATAAATGTTTCAAAGCTTCTAAAAACATTAGTTTTATGGGGTTTTTATGTAATGACTAATTTCACTCATGTTGTGCAGCTCACTGTGACTGTCTGGGAGGGGACCTTTATTAATAAAAAAGGTACTATATTGGTCTAATTTCAGTTTTTAACTGCATTCCAGACTCTGTTGCGGTTCGTGGAGGTCCGTTTTCTCAGATCACTAAAGCAGCAACGCTCCTGCAGGAGGAGGTTCTGCTCAGCATTAGCAGTAATCTACTTAGACATGACGGCTCCAGACCCCAGAGGAAATGCAATCCACTTACAGGCAGGGTAAAATAAATGGTTCTGAAAATTTAATTCAGTCATTTAGTCGAACCATGTGAAAATGTTTAAGACAGCAAAGGATATTTTTTATCTTGTTAATGGGGGCATAAGCCCAGAAGCAACAAGAGTATACCTGCTCTTTCGGGGTTTCTATGCATCTTTTGGTAATAAATTCCCAATCTTCCCAGATAAATCCATTCTCATTGAACTGGGTCTGGTTTAAATGTCAGATTCAAGAAGGTCTACGGGCCAAATAGAGTGAAATGGACCTTTAGATTTTCCCAGTGTGTGCACATATATTTTCAGTTCAGCGTCATACAAAAACCTAGTTCAACAGCAATTTATGTTCAGGATTGTTCTAGATTGACCCCTGGTCCAAACATGTATTCATCCATAGGTGGCGCCATCATTAGAGGGAAGAAAGGCAAGCCAATAGAGGCCAGCCTCAACAAATCCTTTTAAAGTAAAGCATTAGTCCCAGTTTAACCTATAGTGTATAAATGCTTTTAAAGTTGGTTTGGATAAGTTAGGCTGTTTGCGAATCAGGTTATTCAAATTTAAACTTTTCTACACAAATAAAAAAAATGAATTGATTACCAGGTACCAGTTATGATACTTTGAGAACGTTTTCAGGGAATGCAGCAATTTAAGTTAGAGGTTCTGGTGAATTATCTTAATGCTGACTGCCATTAGCTCAAAATTTGAACCTCCTACTGGTCTTGTGAAACATGTTTAATGTTCACACAAGATCTAATAAAGATGTGCAAAAACAGCAACAATCAAGAAATAATCTTCTCAGACCAGTTATTGAGGAAACCCAGAAACGTACATTGTTTACAAGGTTCCTCCACTTTTTTCCTGCCAAAAAGCCATACCTCTCAGTCCATTTTTAGTATGAATATGTTTAAAATGATCATCATTTAGTGATATTTCTAGAGGTCAGGCTATAATCTTTCCAGAATCTGCAGGCAGGACATACAGCAGGTTCAGGAAGAGACCAACGGATGAGAGCTTCAATAAAAGATTGATGAAAGAATGAAAAGATGAACAGATAAAATAAAGTCTGGAATAAAGTCTGTAAATACAAATAATTTTCCATACCCATCTAGACAGAGAATACTTAAATGAACACCCAAACGTTTCAAAGACTCTGTAGAAACATTGTATTTCACAACAAACATTGCTTCAGATCAGTGCAATGGTAACTCTTCAGTGTGGTTCATTGTTCACCTGGTGAGTCAATCTTTAGGTATGTTTGCTTGGTTGGGGTGTGGCTTGGACCCCATCATAACTGATTGAGGTGTTTTAATGTCTCATTTCTTCACAAAATCTTTTGAAGCTTCACATATCCATCAGGACCATTTTAAATTTTTACCTGCAGTTTTGCCCTTTTTTCACCAGTTGCTGTAAAAAACTAAATATTGTGGTTTACGTTCATGTAAAATGATTCCTACCAGCAGCAGCAGGCAGCGGTTCTCTCTGTAGGCTCCACAGCAGCCCAGGAAGCCCAGCACCATGATGATCACCCCAATGGAGATCATCAGCTCAAAACTCGGAAGATATTTATCTGTAATCTGTAGGAAAGACGTGGGGAGAGATTAAGGTCATAAAAACGGGAGAACTGTTAGTCAAGCGTGTTGAGACGGTATTCAGCAGTCATGTAAAAAAATAAGGACTCTCAGGTGTTTTAAAGTGATAGAAAACACCCCAAGAGTCAAGGATCAGCAGCTAACTGGTTTAATCAAACTTATGGATCGATTCTCAAGATAAATGGAGTCTTACCGCGTTTCCATCTTTGGTGACTTTCAGGTAGATCCCAACTCCAAGGATGATGCAACCACAGATCTGAAGAGGAACAAAGAAAAATTAGATTGGTTGCAGTTCCTGTTCAAGAGGGTTTCTCAGTTCTAAGCAACAGGAGTCAATTTTATAATCAGTTTACGTTAAACTAGAACAGAATAGGCTTTTTCATTCCTGGCACAAAAACAAATCAACTAAAACTGAAAACAGTTATAAAATGGCCTGTTAAACAGCAAATAAAAGAGTTAAAGAATGGCATTGCATTTTCAGAGGATTAAATATGAAGCATGTAGAGGATGCATTTAAAATGTGCACAAGATGGCGCTGGCAACAAAGATGCATCATTAGCAGAGCAAAACCCATAAACCTCAAAAACATTTAACTGCATTGGTGTCAAAAATATGCCAATGAAAGGTTTATGGGTTTAAACCTGACGCTCCGGTTGGGTGCCATCGTTTTAATTTAACGTGTTTTGTATGACTGGATCAAAGTTCAGAAACATACATACATACACACACTCTTGTTTTGCTATATGTAGTGAGGACCATGTGTTGACTCCCATTGATTTCCAACCCTTTCTATGCCCTAACCCTGACAATAACCCTAAACCTAACCATTACCAGTGCATGCCTAACCCTAACCTTAACCTAAAGTCAATTAACACCTTAGTCCTAAACCTAACCGTTAACAAAATAGGTCGTGAGGACCATCAAAATGTTCTCACTTTGGTACAAAGGGTCCTCAATTTCATGGTGAAATCGGGAAGATGGTTCTCACTGTGATGCCAACACACACACACACACACACACATTCAAGCATGCCAAACTTGAATGTAAACTTCATAAAATACAAGTGTGGAGGTGACAACTCTGTACAAACTGAACCAGTAAATCATTTCTGGACTCTGTCTGAAGCTGGAACTTTGATTAAAGAAAGACAGAAACTAATATCCAGATCCTACCTGAAACCAGTGGCGTTGGTTAAATGATCTGCTTATTGATCACACAAACTACTGTTCGCAATACAAGCTAATAATGCATTTAACACTGCAGCAAACCATTTAAAAAGAGGTTCTAGAGATAAATGCCTGAAAGATTAAATTGTAATTTTTTTTCCTGCGCCAGTCGAAGTTTTATGTGGAAGGCAGCCATATTGGATTTTGAGGTCAGCGCTTAAGAAACCTCCAACTTTCCCCAGTCTCAATTCTGACCAACAACGCTTCTGTTAATATTTCAAAGACCAAACTTTGAAGTTTGAATAACAGAAAACCCATAATTAAAACTTCATCCTTTTAAAATTGTTTATACAGTGCCATTAGATATTTTTAAATAACAAAAATCAAAGTTAAAAACATCCCATTCCTATTGCATGTGTCAAGAAGTCGGTAGTTTAAACAGCCTGCAACTTGCTAACATCTTCACCCATAAAGCCAAAAGATGGCACCTTCGTATTCCTGGAATAGTTCATCATCCCAACATCATCTTTATGATTGAAGAAACTTAACACAACTGGCCCCACAGAACTTAAATGAGTCAACCGAGCATCTAAGAGGTCATTTCTTGGGCCGAACATTGAATGAAACTTGACCTGTTTGAAATCCAAAACTCCTGGATCAGTGCCCTGCTGTCCAGCTGCTCTGTAGGCTAGGGTTGATAAAATATATACGTTGTTCAACCCTCACACAAACATCGAGCTGCGAGTGATTATCCAGATTAAAATTTAATCTGGATGAGTACAGGTGGCAAAAAGACCAGGCAGCAGGCCTGGTTGTTGCAGGAACAGGATGAGGTGTGTGTAAAATGAGAACAGTGTCATCTTAGTATATATTAAAAAGGCGCTAAAAAGTAAATCTGATCTTTTGAAAATAAACAAAAAAAAGACTTCAATATATTAAAAAGTAAAATTCTAATTTCTTGTCTTCCTTAAATCCACATTATAATAAATCTTTGAAACCATAGTTTGTTAGAGGTGAGGTTTTTATTGTTAAGTCACTTGTTGAACTTTTGAATAGACCAAAATAAAGCATACAAGCAGGAGGAGGAAGTGACCTAGTAGCTTCCACACCCAAGTCTATTCACGCTGGCTGAACGTTGAGGATTCTCAGGCCGCCCACACCCTTAGACACACACCCCACCAGTAAATCACAACTTGACTGCTGGCCAAACAATTCTTTGATTAAAAAAATAATTTAAAAAAAGTGGCAAAAATCTAGAGTATTTGCACCCCTTTAAAAGCCAAAAATGTTTCCCTTCATCTTAATCAAGCTTTATGCAGACGACACTATCGTTTAAACAAATAGGGAGTAAATTAGCAAATTAAATACTTGGTCACTAAAAGCATGACTTATTGTTGATTTTTAGAGTTATGTCTGACCGAAAAATAAGTTTTAAACCTTATGTGGATAATACAAATAATGCATTCTGATAAACTTTGTTCCGTCTGCATGAAAAAAAATAAAAAAATAGGAACCAGCAGAAATCTGCTTGATTTTCAGGCTACTTAAGCAGATCCAACATCTTCATTACAAATATACTTCTACTAAATATAGCAACTTAAAATTTTAAAAGATTTGATAAAGAAGCATTAAGGTGCTTCACCGTTCAGGTACTGGACACCAAAATCAGAACTGCTTTAAAGCATTTTAGTCCAAGAATAGAGTTACTTTGACTCATGGTCTCATACAGAAAGAGCTGAACCCGAAAACCTTGATGCCAAATTTTGCATAGTGAGACATTCCAAGTGCTGCTGCCTTACAGCAGGAAATGCCTCCAGATAGGTGTCAAAAGAACGCATTCACAGACCAGTTATAGAGGAGAAATCTCCTCCAGGGCTGATTTTCTATGCGAGAGACATAGTTAAGACACCAACTAGACTTAAATGCATTAAAAAGGGGGAAGTGAAGCTAAAATTTCAAGCACAATGATAACAGGGCAGAAAACCCAGCGGTTTTCCCCTCATACACCAAGTTCTGGAAAATAACAGCAGTAGAGTTAAAGTTGAGACAATTTATCTACAAACAGAATGAGCTGGTAGTGGCAACACCTGAGGAAAGATCCTCCATCCTGTTTGTGTGGAAACGTCTAAACCTCAGTTTGTAGGCAAACACTGAAAGCATTAAAATACAGTAGCTTCTCTGAGAACTTTAACAGCTCTACAGCTGAGTGGAAACTTACTGGACGTTGGATTAAAAAAAAGCCCTGAGGCGACAGAAACTAAACCGACGTTTACTCCGAAGGAGTTACCAAACGCATGAAAATAAACTGTACAGAACACTTGTTCCAGATCTCCTAGATAAATCTAGAAGATTTTCGCTGGGATTACTGTGACATAAATGCACAAAGGGAAACCTGCAGATCAACATAGCGATCTCAGTGAATCAAAGAAAAACACGCCCACTGATCTGAGACAGGTCAATGGGGGGGTGAATTGGTTTTCAGAGAAAGATTACGGTTTTATGGCAACACTAGTAGCCTTTTTTAACACTTTGTTTCGTTTCCAAATGAGGCAGCAAATGGGGTAGAGAGAGGGTAAAAGACATGGAGGTCTCCAAAGTCAGGACTCGAACTTGGTGAGGCAGCATCGAGGAATGAGGCCTCTGCCACACCCCCATTAATTAACAGTTTTAATCAAATCTGATCAACAACCTTTAAGACAGCCAATTTTTATTTTTTTCTACAAATATTTTTAATTTTCATTCAAACTTGTTTTTATAAAAAGATCAGTTAATCCACATTAGGGATGTATGACTTCATCTGGGTTAAATAAAACATTTACTATGAGGCTTTGGAAAATTCTGGATTTGAGTGGTTCAGGAATGTCAGGAAAAAAACTAAACTAAAACTAGATTAAATTTATTTAGGGCATAATCCTAATGAATTTATTTTTTTTCTTAAATTACATGATGTAGAGTAAACCAGGATCATTTGTGGATATTTTGTTTGCTAATAATCACAGGAGACTGCAGTTATCTGGATTATCTGCTTAAACTGGGATTAGAAACTGTTTAATCTGGATTATAGTCAAATCAGATCTATATCCAACAACAAAAAAATAAAAATTTTAAAAAATATTTAAAAAAAAAATAGCAGCATCAAAGTGTAAATTCAGATTCAGACAGCAGTTAACAAGATTATCTTAATTGTTTAACAAATAAAAACTATTAAGTATTGTAATCAAACATGAAGTCTAACTTTGCTATGCTCCAATTCGAACCAAACTCAGATTAATGCGTACTTGAAGCACGATTAAAATCTGAATTAAATTGGAACATAATTGCATTCCAATGTTTCAGTTTTAGAAACCACTGATCAGTGTTGAATACAAGGCAGCAGAGAATGAAAATGCTGAAATTGAGTATCTTTATGTTGGTTAAACAGCATTCTTCATTCATCGTTTAATGGGCGTTTCCATCCTTCTGCTGTGACTCACGGGATTGAGAGTCCTCGTGTAACCGAGAGCCAAAAAAAAACACTATTGTTATAATAAGCCATTGTCACAACAGACAAGCTTATTCTGATGGACATTCAGATGTGTTCAGTCATGTTTTCAGCCCGTCTGAAGTGGTGTCGGGAACTGGTCTGGTTTCAGACACCACTTCCGAACACCTATACCCCCCACCAATTAGAGGTCAGTCATCGTCTTTACTTTTTGGCAACAATGAGTTTTCTGAGCAGCTTAAATTTTAATTAATGAAGAATGCAGAGTTGTTTTGGTGCAGATTACACAAGAGAAGAACCTGATGAGACAACAACCAAACTACATGTTCCAGGTTACTTTTTACCCCCCCTTACCTGTAATCAAACCACTTTGTATATTTGTAATGGTTATTAGGGAATAAAATTACAAGAAATAGTATTTTTATTATTGACAAATATGTGAAAACGCTTCAACCTCATCTACAATTCAACAGAGTCAAAAGGACCAGCAGTCAAATCATGCTTTTTCTACTTCTCAGCATTTGATAGTTTTATTTGAGGACGCCTCCTGGTGGTCATCCTAAACTAATGACAAAAACTTATAACGTAATTACATACAAGCAACACCCCTTTACATTAAACTAGTTAGAGTAAAAATGCTACTCTATGCTAAAACATTTATCTATATATTAATGTATATATTGTTTCTTTTAACATTCCTTGGAAGCTTTTTTCCACCTCAGACAAACTGCCTTTAGACAAAACATTAGCAACGACAAAAAAAAAAGAGATTTATATGGTGAGGTAGAAAACAAATCTGCCATGTTTGTTTGTCTTCACGGTCATTGTGAGTCCATTTGAGTGTACTTGCAATGGATATTTGCATTAAAATGATTGATATCAGGCTGGTACTGATGAAACATTCAGAACCAAACCATTTAAACATGAATTACTAGGAAGATGCAATCATGCAGCAGGAGGAGAGACATGTTGAATATTTTCTGTTAAAACTAAAGCTTTTAGCCCCCCTGCTTTAAAGTAAATGATAAATACAAAAAACAGCAGTCAGGATTCTTAGATCAAGTTATCTGTAAAAACTAACACTGCATGTTAACTCTTCTGTACATGAAGCAGAAACAAAAGAAAAAGCCAATTGGAAACTCTGCAGACATCAGTCCCTGCAGTGCTTTTAGAAAACGCTCATCTGTCCTCATAATCAGGAGCTTTGTTTATGTTCTGCAGTGAGGATATGGCCAAAACAAATGGCAGAAAGAGGATCATAGTCTCAAATACCCAGTTTTAAAAAAAACAGAAGGAGCTTTAAACTACTTAAAAATAACCAGGGTTTCCTTTAGCTTGGTCAGTGTGTCATTTGTAAAAATTAAAGAATATCCACGACTCTGGTGGAACATGGCATGTTTATAAAGCCAATCAACCAATCAGTGGGGGGAATTTATATTCAGGACAGCAGAATGGCTTAACTGGACAAGAACAATGCACAGATTTCTGATTAATTTATCAGATCCTGATTGGATTTATCCATCATTTCACTTCCACAGAAAAACAAACTGGCTTCAGAGTAAACAAGGAGCGGACTCCACCCTCAACATCTCCACTAATCAAGTCAGCATTGATCTGAGGACGTTTCTGGAAATGACTGAAATAACCTCCAGCATCCTGCTTGGATAAAAAAGCCAAACCTTACAAAGAGAAACAGATGTTCTTTTCCAATTACAAAAGTAGGAAAATAATGCAAGATAGCAACAGAATCCTGGGATTGTCAGTTTAACAGGGCACTGCTTCATGCAGCCGTTAAGCTAAGCTGCACCAACATCAACACAAAGAAATCCTAACCTACTGAAAGATACCAGATAACCTACCCAGTGAAGGTGGCCCCCCCACCCACCTTCTTCAAAGCAAGTAAAATTGGTGCCGCTTTCATTTCAACCCCCTTATAGTAGCTTTTTAACATTTAGCTCTTCAACTAATGAGATTTCCCATCATCAACAGTCCCAGTCTGTTTTTCCACCAGCAAATTGGGTCCTGGTACTGGGTTGGTACCAGTTCAGAGATGGGTATGATGGAGCAGCCGTCAATTCCCCAGTTTGTGGATCCTACCAACCTATTAAAAAGGTTTTAATCAAAAGTCGTTCAAACCTACGGTTCCCTTACAGTTTAAAAACACATCTGAGTGTGAGAACATAGGATGGGTCAGTCAGGAAAGGTGTGTTTAAGGCCTGAAGGTGGGGCTGTTGGAGCGGAGACTGGACCAACCCAACCAGGTAAGGTCAGCAGACCTTAATGATCCGCTGATGTTTGTACTTCAGCTTATTGATAGAATATTGCTTGTTGTGTTCATGTCAAAATATAATTAGAAACAATTATAATGAAATCAGTTGAGTAAAATTAAATATGAAAGTTACTAGAGTTTAATTTAACCCAGAAACAATAAAAACATGAGCGGATTTTAATATTTGCTCAGTTTACAATGTCTAAGGTTGTCCAACAAAGTCAACAAGCTTCAAGAGAGACTCGATCCACAGTTTTCCCTCTGCAAGTCCAGTCTGTTCAGCCCAACCTGCACATCAGGAACAGGTGGAGTGTTTCCTCCTCAGAGACCCACACCTAGTCTTCCATGATTAGATGGACATTTCTAAACACCCGGCCTCTTTGTTCACAGGAAGCAGCCAGTCACACCTGTAAGGGCGTGTCGCTCAGGAGGTCCAGCATGAACATCCCCTGCTGGCATTTATGAGGTTCAATTTTGAACAGAACAGTTTCTTTAAAAGAACCATTTGGTGGAAATTTTGAAGTTATGCCTCATAGATGTTCATAGAGTCTTCTCACCCCATACGTCTTTTTAAATCGACCCAGTTAGTAGTTTAACGGACCAGTTGTCTGGGTCTCCAGTCTGTTTATTTTGTAGGTCAGAACCTGAAAATTCTGAAACTGGATTTGAAGTAGCAACTGCTTTGCTTTAGAAAAAAAAATAGCTCTGTTCTGGAGAAGTAGCGAACTGCTGTAGAACCAGTTTTTCTTTCCAACAGAAACTGTTCCTGGATCAGTTTAAATGTCACGAACTACTTCTCATATTTCCACCTGAGGTACCAAACCAGATTAACCCCTGCTCTGCCAGATCCAGTTGACTAGTAAAACACTCCTTCAAATTGCAAGAAACCGGTTCCAAACAACCTATAGATCAACTTTAAAAGTCAATGACGCAAAAGACGTCTGCAGAGTCCCTTCTGGACAAATGAGGTCACATCATGAAGCCACTTATTTAAAGAAAAAAAGAAGGTTTAGACCATAAATTCAGAAGGAAACCTGTTTTCTTTCATGTACTATATAGCTGAAACACACACACACTTATCCATCTATAGCTGGATGGGTTCAAACACCAGTTCTCAAGGGCTAAATTATCTCCTCGCCATGCATCAATGGCAGAGTCCTGCTTATTATTTAGTCGTTTAATTCAGGTGAAATGAAGCCAAAACACTAAGAATCCCTTGTTTCAATGAAATCTGACACCTTTTCATATTCTGATCCAAAGTGGGATCTTTAGCCTCACTCGGATGTCTGCAGCTCCAGCTTTAAACATAAATATCTGGTCAGTCAGTCATTTTCTACCGCTTATTCCATAGTGGGTCGCGGGGAAGCTGGTGCCTATCTCCAGCAGTCTATGGGCGAGAGGCGGGGTACACCCTGGACAGGTCGCCAGTCCATCGCAGGGCAACACACAAATAACCATGCACACACTCATTCATACACCTAAGGACAATTTAGAGAGACCAATTAACCTAACAGTCATGTTTTTGGACTGTGGGAGGAAGCCGGAGTACCCGGGGAGAACCCACATGGGGAGAACATGCAAACTCCATGCAGAAAGACCCATGACCTTCTTGCTGCAAGGCAACAGTGCTACCAACTGCGCCACCGTGCAGCCCTGGTTTTAAGCCAAAATACTACAAAGAACAATTTCCTAAAAAAAAAAAAAAAAAGGGTAGAACAGTAGACTGGTCTGCCTTTGTACCCACACACCACAATTTATTTAATTACTAACAGCTAAATATGAACCAGATTTTTACCCAAAATGTTCCTATGTTTGTGCTTAAGTCAATAGTTTACTGTTTAATTATCCAATGTTCTGTTTAGGTAGTGGCTAATTGCTGGCAAGACAACTTGCCAGAAGGTGCAGTTTTGTACATAATTTAAAGAAAACTAGCATTTAAGACATTAAAGTACAGCAGGTCCTCCCTTAAAAACTACACCACCTAGAGGAAAAACCTCAGATTTTATTTGCAGAAAGTGGTTAAAAGACCAAGAAATCAGATAAAGTTGAATATTTGGGGTTTTAAAAGAAAGTTTAGCAGAAAATTGAAATTACAGATGTTTCAATGTCTTATTAGAGCTCAACACCTATACATTTGTCTTTATTCATACTTTGTTTCAGCAAGGGAAAAACCCTGTGAGGTCTGAGTAGAGCATTAACTCATTTAGATGCAGAACAACCTCCGTGATCCATTAACTTCTACTAGGAAATTCACCGGAGGGAATATAGGGAAATGCAGATCAGCAAAAGAGACAGATGGGTTCTGCAGAACAGGAACCACTCTGAATGAACGCTATAAAGAGAAGTCCGGTACATAGAAGCCCCGAGGGCGTCAGAGTGGGAGAGAGGCTGTGAATGATGTTTTGGCCGAGGAGGAGCAGACCACACCCCGAAACCTGTTTTCTTTGAGGCTGAAAAATAAAACCTGTTCTACGAGAACTACAATAGAAACACAACTGAGCAGGGTGAGATCACTCGAACAGGTGAAACAGACCTAAAAAGCTTCATCTGAGCCAGGAAACATGGACAACCTGCCTCAGAGCTGATGGTTTTTTTTAAAATGTAAACATAAAGCAAGATGAATGACTCACCCAGAACAGAAGGTTGAATAAGAACAACAGATACTTGATACACCTACTAACAGCCATGGCTTCCCTCTGAAACTGTAGCTCCTCACAGACACAAAGCAGCTGCTGAACAATCACACCAGAGCCTATTTCACCTGGTTGCCTTCGCTCCAGCTGAGGGTGTTCTCCTTTTCTACATCTGCCTGCTGAACCCTCCCCCTTCAGGCTCCTCCTGGAAGCAAATCAAACAGAGAGAATATGAAGGCAGATTACAGCATTTCTTTGACCCAGGGGGCAGATAATGTAGACCCAACAGGTTAAATGCATATGACACATGTACAGTGAAAAAAAGACAGAAAACAGCTGCAGGAAAATCCTAAAGTTTTGCTCCAGTATCATGAAAAAGTATTAATGCCAAATTTTAACACATTAAAAACACAAAGTCTGATTTATTTTGTTGGGATTTTATGTGATTGACCAAAATGCAAACATAATTCCAATGACGTTGGAGTAAAATGTAAATAAAAATGGAACAAAATGAATTGCAAATCTTCTTCAACCTATACGTAACTGAATCCACTACAAAGACAATATATTTAATGTTTAAACTCATAAACTTTGTTGTTTATTTGCAAATATTCACTCATTTGAATTTGATGCGTGCAGCAAGTTCCACAAAAAGCTGGGACAGGGGCAACAAAAGACTAGAATTGAGGAATGCTCCTAAAACACCTGTTTGAATCATTCCACAGGTAAACGGGTTAATTGGAAACAGGTAAGTCTCATGGTTGGGTATTAAAGGAGCATACCTGAAAGGCTCAGTCGTTCACAAGCAAGGATGAGGCGAGGGTCACCACTTAGTGAACAACTGAGTGAGCTAATAGTCCAAAAGCTTAAGAACGTTTCTCTGTTTCAACTGAGCTGTGAAACATGGTCGCCATTTTCGTCTGAATCTGTTCGGAGAATTGCTTCTGGAAAATCTATTTTTCTCAATTCTCCAAAAAACACGACTTCATATATCCATTGTGTGGTACATAGGGGCAGAGTTCGATTTCCAATGAAGAAGCAAATGGCGTCTAGCTATTAGACAGGTGAAGGACAGGACTTCTAATTGTACAGTGGAATAACGGTTATAGGCAGGGAGACCAAAGATTGAGGAGAACATGAGGAGAAACACCAGTTGATTTAGAGAGTCTCTTTGACAGAAGATACTCTCAGGAGTGGGCAAAACAAAAACATGGGTGAAAGGTGGCAAGGAGAGCCTTTACCTGTCGCAAGCATCCACCTAGCCTGGAAACATCTGTGACCATCTAGCTTTGGCCCATTGGCACATAAACAGAACTTTAAACTGAATAAATGTTAGATGGGCACAGATGGAAGTTTTGTGAATGAAAATCCACCAGTTGTCATCAAAGATCAGATCCAACTCATGCTCCCAGGCTTCCTTTGTCCTTGTGATCAAAGGATTTGACATACAGTATATTTGAGATAGGTGACCTCTGGGTGGGAATTAATTCAACAAAATCGTTGGATATCAGCGTTGGAGGAAGATGGGGAAAATTAGGAAATGAAGATTTCGCATAGTTCTTCACCTGAAAATATCTAAAGAGATGAGAGGATTGGAGCGTACATTCCTTTACGAGGGAATACACGAGGGAGAAGGAATGATTGTGCTTCCAGCTGACACCAAGAAAACATTAACGATTTCGACCAAAATACAATGTTGCAGATGCTTGCAGTAGTAATAAAATTGAATGTTGGGTAAGGAGAGGCCCGTCAAACTTGCACCTTTCAAGTATCGTGCTGCAAATTCTGGGAATTTTAACTTTACATAAAAAGTCTGAAACTGATTAAGCATTTTGAAGAACACATTGGGTAGGACGAGAGATAGGCGCTGAAAGAATGTGTCTTAATGTGCAATTGCAAGGAATTTAGGGATTTCATTATCTACAGTCTATAATATCAAAAGATTCAGAGAATCTGGAGAAATCTCTGCACATAAGCAGCAAAGGTGAAAACCAACATTGAATGATCATGACCTTCGACCCCTAGGGAGGCACTGCATTAAAAACCGACATCATTCTGTAACAGATATCACCACGTGGGCTCAGGAACACTTCAGAAAACCGTCGTCAGCTAACACAGCTCGTCGCTCCATCTACAAGTTCAAGTAAAAATATTCTACCATACAAAAAACCATATGTCAACACCCAGAACCGCTGGCGGCATCTCTGGGTCCAAGTTCATCTGAGATGAACTGAAGCAAAGTGGTAAAGTGTGCTCTGGTCTGACGAGTCTTCATTTCAAATTGTTTCTGGAAGTCATGGACGTTGTGTACAGAAGAGTAAAAGGACTATCTGGACTGTGCAAAGTTCAAAACGCAGCATCTGTGATGGTATGGGGGAGTGTTAGCGCCCACGGGATCATGGGTAACTGGCACATCTGTGAAGGCATTGATGCTGAAGGGTACATACAGGTTTTGGAGCAACATCCACTGCCATCCAAGCAACTTTTTTTTGAGGGATGTCCGTACTCATTTCAGCAAGACGATGCCAAGCCTAATTCTGCACGTGTTCCAACAGCGTGGCTTCCTGGTAAAAGAGTTCTGGTACCAGACTCGCCTGCCTGCAAATCAGTGTATTCAGTTTTTATTTACGTTTTACACATCGTCCCAATTTCATTGGAATTAGGGCTGTAAGTAATTTTTTAATATTTTTTTTGTCATATCTGGCATTCATGTTCAATCCCCCTTGAGTCAACACTTGTAGAAATATGTTTCTCTGCAGGTCCAACAGCAGGTCTTGTTTGTCTCTACCTCCTTAAAAACATCTACAGACTGAAATTGATGCCCATTCTTCTTTGCAAAACAGCCTAAACTCAGTCAGATTGGATGGAGAGCGTCTGTGAACATCAACTTTCAGGTCTTGCCACAGATTCCTCCACCAACTCTGAGCAGCTCCTCTGTCCCTGATGCTGCATCCCCCTACACCATGATGCTGCCCCCAAAGTGTTTCACAGTGGGTACGTTGTGTTCAGGGCAATGTGCAGCGTTAATTCTCAGAACATATAGCGCTTTGCTGGCTAAAAGTTTCAGATTTGGTCTCACCTGACCAGAGCACCTTCAGTTTAGTTTTTTTAGTTTATTTCAAACATGACTGGAAAATAAAAGAGAAAAAGAAACTAAATAACATAATAACCACATATATAATAAACCTAAACAAGTGTCTTTTTCTCATCATCATCCACCTTCCATGTTTGCTGTGTCTGCTTCATGGTTTGTGACAAACTGCTGACAGAACTTTGTGAAGTGCTCTGCTAATAGTTGTTCTATCAACCAATTCTCCCACCTGAGCTGTAGCTCCTCCAGAGTTACCATGATCCTTTTGGCTGCTGCCATGAATAATGCTTTCCTTGCCCAGCCTGTCAATTTAGGTGGACATCGATGTCCTGGTCACTCTGCTGGTGCTCCATCCTCTCTCCATGTTCAAATGGTGGATTGGACAGAGCTCTGTGAGATGTTCAAAGTTTTGGATATTGTTGTAGAACCTAACCCTGCTTTAAACTTCTCCACAACTTCCTCCCTGACCTGTCTGCTGTGTGTCGTGATGCTGGTTGTTCTCGAATGTTCTCTAACAAACCTCTGAGGGCAGAAACAGAACAACTGCAATTAGACTGGGATTCAGTTTGACACATGGACTGTTTTTACTCACAGTTTTCTGTGACTTCTGAAGGCAGTTTTGTGCAATTCAGTTTATTCATAGACTACTATACCATATTTTACAACAAATTAAATTACATTACATTTGTTCCAAACCAATACAATCACATAGACAGATTAGACTCAATGGGAAACAGTCCAATAAGATCCTACATATATTACAGCATAGTCTTACTTTGTTTATTATGCCACTTGGTCAAATGTAAATCTATGTAAGGAAGACCATCCAGTTGCATAAAGTCATTGACTTTGCAGCAAACCCTCTTCCTGAGGAAGCACGTGGCGACAGAGGAAAGAAACGGCCCCCCTTTTAACAGGAAGAAACCTCCAATGAAGTCAAGCTAATGGTGCGTTCCATTTGTACTCAGAAGTCAGAATTTCCAAGGAAAATATTCAACTGGAACGCCCTCAAAGGTCGGAATTACGAGTCAGAAAGTCGTGGCAACACAGCCATACCTGACTTCCACATTCAAGATGGCTGCTACTCGCATCAATAATAGTAAAACATTCTCACTTTGACTGTTTTCAGCAGTTCTTTATTATTTACGTAACATTTAGTCAGTTGTACACATACTACTTTTTAGTGTCTATGAGATGAAATGTTTCAACGCTGCTTATATACATGGAATGTTTATTGTCATTGTTATTGTTGTAAGACTGCTGTTACACTTGCTAGCAATACAAAAACAAGCAGGAAACTGGAATGCTACAACTCAGAGATGAAGTAAACTCCAATTTCTTAGGTTAAGTAATTGTTTTATTGTCTCCTAATAAGTGTTCCTTATTAATATAAATTGATATTAGATTTATGATTGCATACTTAGTAAAAGTAGTCTTGTCTAAATGATTTTTGTGGAAGAGCGGAACCTTTGGCAGTACGGGCAGGGGCGGAGCCACAGACTTTATCATTGGGGGGGCCGAGGGGGGCCAAGGCTATCTCAGGGGCCCCGGTACACCAAACTCCATGGACAATGACTTTGTTTCTCTAACAGTCAGGTTCATAACTGTATACGATCTACAGACATTACCAAGTACCACAGGAGATGAGATTCTGTGTACATAATTTTGCAGTTTTATTAACAACGTAACACAACCAAACAGACAAAAGTTAAAACACTGCATCAACTTTTGAACAACGACACCATTGTGATGAAGCCTGGGAATATTTCAAATGGGAGTTCAAGCAATGTCCCAAGCATTAAAAAGATTAAAGAGGATTGGAATGAATATCACACTTTAAAACTACTGTAATCTGTTATCAAGGTGATGTTACGTCTTTTATTGGTAAAAAATATTGTTGCTTGTTTGTAATATAGAATGTATAATATATTATTCTAAATATATAAATAATGTTGAAAGAAAATATATAAGTTGTAACAGTACTACCATTGTAACAGATTAGATAATTATCATATATATTATGTAGCGGACCATCAGGTTCCCATCTCTGGTCGCTTCTGGGTTTGGGTCGATGCAGGTTACAACCCGCTTACAAACAATGTCACCACGACTGGGAAATAAGTTGGGGGGGGGGTGCTCCCATTTATTGAACATCTTCAAATAGATGATAATCAAAATTAAAAGTGACGGTTTGCAATAGCAGGCATGATGGGTAAACATTACCTGTGGTCAGTGTGACGTATAGAGACTAAAACATGATCAACAGAGCGGTCAAAACCGTAGGACCTCCCCAACCAAACCCTCTGCCTTCTCACCTCTGCACCTACATACACCAACAATTGTGTACTTGTCAACATTTGTTTCTTACTTTTCATGTTCTTTTTCCTGCTGTTCTTTTTAACACTGTATCTGACATATCAAAGGAGGACTACACGAAAGAAGCAGGTATAGAACATAAATAGATAGATTTATTCACAAAATAAATAAATGATACATAAAAAATATAAACATGGATAATCAGCTAACTAGCAGGTTCAGCTAAGTAGAATTTAACAATGGGTTCCTTTCAGAGGAGCAAAAGCAGTACTGGACACAGCTGGGGAAGAGGTCAGTGGGATCTCCTGGGACTGCTCTTCTGGCTCACCATCATCCTGGTCAGAGGCCTCTGTGGCTTCAGTCTCCTCCCTCGATAAAACTACATTAAACCAAAAATATGAGTATTTTCAAAATAAAACTACAACCACAAAATTTATCAAAAACAACACACATTAGCAGCAAAAACATTTCAAAATAATGGAAATTTGAAGGTAATTACTGAACTGGTTAATGACTGTTTCTGTAGATATTCTGAACCTGGTGATGGTTGGCTGTCTGACATTCCTCTCCTAACTGCGTCCCAGTATGGGACCCATCAGGGCTGCTGATACCAGATGCAGAACTCTATCTGATTTGTGCCTAACACTTTGCTCCCTTTTAAAAAACGAAGTCGTGTATCTTGTCTCTCTGCCTTTCATTCTCAATCATATCACTCCAAAATACTCACTTACACAGTTATCAATCCACCCCATTAACACCAAAAAAGTCATGGTTACAGATTGTGGCTGTAAATTGAGTACTCAAAACTGTTAGTAAGTAAAGTTTATTTGCATGGAATACCTAGAAAGTTCTGAACCATGAACAAACACTTTTAGCTTCTTAAAAACTAGTTTTCGGGTAGCATCATCCGTTACATTTCACCAAACCATCAGAGCAACAATCCCCAGCAGGCTGATTGTCTGCTAGTTTCTTTGACATAAAATCATTAGAGAAGCAATTTATGTGCGACAACCCGTATTAAATGAAGACAAAAATGTGGTGTGAGCGGCTGTCTGTAGACGCGTGGGGTAACGTTAGTTTGATGCTCGAGACTTGTAGTTGTGCCGAAACTACAAACATGATCTCCTACGTAACAACAGAAGTTATTTTAAACATTGCCTCATCCAGAAACCACCGTTAAACTTACTTGATTTTGTTTATCTGGATTTTATCTTGGACATTGTCAAACAGGTTGTACAGCATGTTCCTCTACGCTGTGATCCTCTGCATCTTCTCCTCGCAGCTCTCATCTTCTTTACGTGACTGTTCCTTCTTCTTGGGTACCTGAAGTGCAACATTACTGCCACCAGCTGGTCCTTCCCCTCGTTACACAGTGAAAATGGGGGAAGTTACATGGCGCTTCCTACTGTAGAGGAATGACCTGGTGTCGTAACATGTGAATCATCTGGGGGGGGGGGCAATCCGATTTCAGGGGGGTCCAGTGCCCCCCACGGCCCCCTCTCTGGCTCCGCCACTGAGTACCGGAGCCCAGTTCCCACCCCGGCTGCTTAGTATGGAGCAACTTCCTGCTGTCGTTCATGCGCAGTCTAGAGAAGTCCTGCTGTGGTTCTTACTCTTGAATTCTGCATTTATTTTACAGGTCAGTACTTGGTTTTAAGCTTCGTATTACTTCTGGGTTACTCGGTCACTATGTCTGATGATTTGTGTAACTTTTGATGAAGAGTTTTTATTGAAGGTGATCGCGTTGCGGCCAGAATTGCGGGAGTCTCGCAGTAGATTGCGCCAGTGTGTTTATGAGGACAGAAATTAATGTATTAGACAGATCATTCACATGTAAATTGGTTCAAATTGATTCCTGAGGTGACTAATATTTTATAAGCACAGAATGCTGCATTGGTTCATAATGTTTATATTGGCAAGTTAATACCAGATTGTTAATGTTATGTGCTTTATTAGGAAAGTATGATAAAGCCATAAGATTGTATAGTAATTAATAAAAAAAAGTGCCAAGTCCAACTCTAAATAAGCGAAATATAACTAAAAGCACATTAAAGCTGCTGTATGTATTATTTACCAGTATTACAAAGTCATCTGGAGGTGTGATAAACAGTAGTTGCATATGAGATGAATGAATGTACAACTGTATTCTATTTTTACTTTATTAGTCGTTGTTTGTACTGGACATTTAAATCATTGATTTGTATTTTAAATGGGTTGCAAAGAAAATTAATATACGCAGTTTGGAGAAAGACAAGTGTGCTGTTGTGGTTCTTACTCTTACACCCTTTATTTTTGTTTTATTTATTTTACTTCTACCTTGCAAGGCATTTGAGTTCAGTTTCAACCTCGTTTAGCTCAAAAGGAAGAAAATGAACTAATCCCTAGGATTTAACATGGGTTTTACTATGCCATACCGTACCAACATTATTTATAAAGCACTCTAAAACAAACAGCTGCAAAAACGTGCTGCACGTAACTGCAAACTAAAAACAGTATATAAATATGAGATAAGAACAATAAAAGATACAGTATTAGAAGACTTTGTCAAGTCCATGTGTGTTTTGGAGTACGGGTCTGTGGCCATTCGGTGATTATACTAGCGTACTTATGGTAATAGATGGTGTAATACCCTCTCCCCTGGGCTAAGAGGGGTACGCAGACTTTTGAATGAAAATGGCCCAAGAATGGAGCCCTGAGGAACCTCACATTTTGTTTAAATAACAGTAAAATGGTATTTTTCTTCAGAAACAAAGCCTGTCTTTCACAGTGTTTAAACATCGTCAGCTGTATGCATTTATTTTTATGAGATTTCATGACTGTTTAGGGTGACCATACACAACCTACAAGCATAGCCCGTCTGAAGTGTTCGGTTTTATAGCAGCGGTCCATTAAATCTTGGATTCCGTACCAGTTTTCCATATCGAACCTTTCAAAATACATCACAAGGACTAAAAGCTACACAACACCACCAGCCAAATGTGACCCGATTGGCAAGTTGTTCAATTCGAGATTTCTGGACCTTCTGGAGGATGTTGTGCAATGCTATATGTCTCTTGTCTAGTAATTTTCCACCAGTGTGACCAAAGCACTACAAGGATGGACAAGAGAACAGTATGGGACCTGCTGCTAAAGGCTGCCTAAATCTGAATTGTATAAAGTCCAATTAAAATAAAATGCAGTTTAGTTCATATAATGACAATTTAAAAAATGATTTAACCTTTATTTGCACAGGTGGTCACATTGAGATTTAGAATCTACAAGAGAGACCTGTTTGAAAAAACTAAGCAAAAAAAAAAAAACACGGTGACAACACAATTAATTATAACATTTAACTTGAATTAAAAAAACTAAATAAAATATGACGTAAAAACAGCAGCAGGTTTTATAGGAATATTTCTACATTTTCTAAAAAGAAATCTGAATTGTTCCAGAGCAACCCACCTGGATAGTTCTAGATCTTTTATTCCAAGTTCTGATTGTTCCACAGGACCACTGAAGGAAATAAAGTCCTGAGACTGAAGTCTGTGGCTGGACTGTCTTAAGTGACATGTAGGATAAGTAGGGTGGGACCAGTCCAAGGATAGATGAAGATGTACCAATGCATGAGTGTACGGATTGATAATGATGGCCAATTTACTCAAGAATATAAAGTACAGTGATGAGTGAGCGATTTATAACCTGCTATGAACTGTAATGCTCCATGATAAACAACATCCAACATATGCAGATGGGTGGCAGGTGCATTCATATAAACAACATCTAAATAATCTAACAGAGATAGGAAGGCCTTGCATTGAAAGAAAAACAAGATTTCTGAAGAAAACTTAAACTTTAACTTCTTTACAACATGTTCAATATGTGACTTAAATTAAAGCTAAATTCCTATGCCAAGCTTCAACACACTATTGGTGCACCTGTCATTGGTTTTATGCAAGGCAGGGTTTGTTGAACTTTCTTTTTGTTAGCAAACAGCATGACCTTTGACTTATCAGCATTTACGACTAGTTTCCGACAAAGCAAGTTATACTGAATACAGTCAAATGCAGACTGCAGACACTCAGTTTTTACATGGCAACAAATCACAGTGTCATCAGTATAATAATGCATATAAACATCAGAAACATTTCACCAACACTGTTTACAGAAAACAAGAGTAAAATGGAACCCTGTGGCACACCTTTTGTGACCTTTAAATGTTTTGATGACAGACCACTTTGTTGCATACGTTGTCTGATAAACCACAAAGAATAGTATGATCAACTGTGTCAAATAGCTTAGAGTCAATAGAGTCAATAAAGTCAATAAAAAGGGCAGCACAGGAGCCAATAGCATTCAACGCTTCAATGATGCCATTTGCAACTTTTATGGTGGCTGTACTGTGCCGTTTCCTGAAACCAGACTGATGAGTGCAAATTAAAGGCCTGTGTAACATCTGGTGATCAGGAAGTTCCTGTGTGATGCACATTGTGGTACACGGAGCTTGGATATTTCAGATCTTACCCATCATGCAGTCTGTTTTTCTACAACAAAGATCTGGTTGGTACTTTGTGTCCTCTTCTTCGTGCCAGCTGAGTGAGATAGTAGAAAATGACACATCACTGTGGTATGAAGGATAAGGGAATCCAGCAGATGGTGAGGTGTGGGTGGAGAAATGCATCTGCATCCATTCTTTGGCAGTTCAAACACAAAGCTACATAGTGCTGCATGTTATCTTAAACATGAGTGGATCAATCTGAGATCGGGGCTACCCTTGCTTATTCTGATTGGATCAGGTTCTCTGCGAAGCCGAAGAAAGCTGAAAGTAACCAGATTTTTTCCAGTTAAGGTAAAGCTTATGTGCTCCTCCAATATTAATGTCCAATCTTTGTTGTTTTTGTGATTAAATCAATGGTTGTTCTGCTTCAGACCAACTGTGGAGTTTAAAGTTTACCCTTGAATCCTGTGGAAGATCTCCCTGTCATGGGATTTAAGATAACCATCAGTGCGACCACCCCTATAAGAGGAGGAGTCCTGCCAGGTTGCTGCGCTAGAGGATACAGATGTGTCTTAACACAATGTCAAGATGGGAAGACATCAGCAATGACTTTAGAGAAGCAGTAGCTGCTGCTGATCAACATGGGAAGGGTTATGAGGCCATTTAGAAATGGCCATCATTCCAAAGAGAGAACTGCTAATCTTCCTAGGAGTGCAAGTCCCAACAAATTCACCCAAGTAGGCTCTACAAGCCTCGGTTAGCTGACTGTGGGGTGGTGGAGGCTGCAGATGTTATCTCACAGTAAACCAGTTGAAACAGAAACCATCAGACTAAGAAAAAAAACAACACTCCTAACATATCAGCTGATCTAGTTTCTGTTTGGTTTTGCTTGCTTGTTAAAAACAGCACACCTGAAAAAACATCTTCCAACTGACAACAAACTGACGTGTCCTCGCCAACACTGAGGGTGGGACACTTTCCAGTTACATGCCTGAAGCCTCAGCCTTAAAAAGGTAAAACCATGCAAATGTCCCTCTACACACCACAGGGTGATCCACTCTGAAATGGTTCCCATTCTATAACGCAGTAGAAAGGTCCTGACCCCTCCCTCAGTCCCTGCAGACCTTCTGAAGCTCTTCCAGAGTTTCTCTTTGGACTTTCACCGTTTTCACATACATCCAGTCTTTGTGCCAGAGCATTTTCTGATTCTTAACTAATTCCCACAGCTGAACAGATTCCCATAATCTGAAGATTCCATATTTTGAACAGATTTCTTATTTTGAACAGATTCCTAAGGATAATCTGTTCATTCCTGGAACTAAAATAATTCCTTACTATGAAGAGAATCTTGCAACCATTTCAATGCAAATAGCCATTTTTTCTCTCATTTCCTATAAATACATTTCTCTAGAGCCATACAACCCTTTGAAAATTGATCATTATTAATATATGACTTCTATATGAAGTGTGTGCTTTACAGTTAGATGAAGGAACCAGAGTTGTGGTTCCATTTTTGGGTTTTAGAACAATGAATATGCAACTTTTATAACAAGCAGATTCACCAGACGTCTGCTTAGGACCTTAAGGCTCTAAATACAAAATGTATTTTATTCATCTATTTTGTGCTTATTTTTATTTAAGTCCAAGATCCAGTAGAAATAATGTTTTTGTTGTAGTTTAACAAAATCACAATCAATTAGCTTGATTAAAACAAACATAAATTTTATTTAATGGAAAATGAAGAAAAGCATGTAGTTTGCAGCCTTATGAAATAAAATGATTGAACAAACAAATTGGTATTTCTTGTTCCATTATTCTGTTGTGGAGTTTCTATGCAGATATTGAACCAAACCACATAGAAAAACTGATATGAGTCTGCTTTTATTCAAATTTATATAAAAACCCTCCTCAATTATACATAATCTTTGACCAAAATTATTCTAAGAGTCAGTGTGGAGGGCCCAAAGAGCCACCTTCAGGGCCACAGGTGACAGACCATCTAGGCATGCTGTGAAACTGAGACTACAGCACTATCTAGCTGCAGCTGTGCACAATTACAACCAGTCAGCGGTTTAATTTCCAGGGCCACAGTTCCCTCCCTTTTTATAAGTCATTCATAAACCAGTCAGGCAGGTCCAGAGCTGAGTGATAAGTGAATGAGGCACATGCGAGGACCTGAAGTGTGTTTGAACTCCCATTTAATACTGGTAAGTAGATATTTATATTATTCTGTGTGCCTAGGTTGGAGGAATCATCCCATAATTCCATCGGATGAACGGATAACTTTAGTCAAACTTCTGCTTTCTGGTAAATACAGACAGGACACTGTTTGCTCTCTAAACGCCTCTGTTGGACTCAATACTCAAGAACAGATAAAAAGCTTTAGATTTTAAATTACCTTAACGGTTTATAGTTTCGCTCAGACTTCATATTGAGGTGTGTTTAGTAGTGTAACACAGGCCCTCTAATCCAGCACAGGGCTTTAAATAAATACAGGGCAGTGAAAATGTATTTCTCCCTTTTTATGTTAAAGACAACCCGACCAAATACAAAAAGCAGTTTTATAATTATGATGTTAGAAAGTAATTGCCCCTCTTGTTCATTTTATAAAACAACTGTGACTAACCACATTGTTTGGAAAGCTGAGGTCGATTTCACTACCTGCAACCAGGCCTGATTATTACCAGATCAGTTAAGTTAAACAGAACCTGTCTGACAACATGAAGTAGGCTAAAGACTCTCATTAAGCAACATATCATGTCATGATTTCAAGATATTTGAGGACAGATGAGAAAAACTCAGTTTGGATAGGATTATTTCTAAGGCTAAGAGCCACAGTGAGAAACATGGAACAGTGGAGAACCCTCCAGGAGGGGCCAGCTTACCAAAGTTAGCCTAAGAGCTGAGTAATAACTCACCCAGGAGGTCCCAGAACACCTAAAAACATCCAAAAAGAACACAAAGGCCGTCTCACATTCACCAAAATACATCTCGATGATCCCAAAGACCTTTAGGAAACTATTCTGTGGACTGACGAGACATAAGTGGAACTTTCTGGAAGCTGTGCGTCCCGTTACATCTGGACTTAAACTAACAGCATTTCAGAAAGAGAACATTGTAGTTACACTCAAACCTTCTGGTGTAGTGTGTAGGAGCAGTAATAATGAAAGGTCGTCAGTGTACCTGTCAGTCCTGAAGGTTAACTTTCTGGGAATAAGGTGAGAAATAGTGCTCTTTAACATGAGATTAAAAACTGTCTGGTGTGGTTTGGTAAAACACCTTCTTAAGGCGTGGTTGGGAACATGTCCCACTAGGCGAGACTTCAGGGCCTCACAAATATGGTCACACCTGCCACCAATGAAGATCAAGGCGTTTCTTATTGGATAAATCAAATGAGCCAAACAGAATGTTGTTCAGTTCACGTTCAAAGGTTCAGTTTAACTTTCGCTCTCTGCTCCCTTCAGTTTATGGACAGGTCAATCAGTTTGTCTAAACACGAAAAATCAAACACTCTTTTGACCCAAACCTTCACTATAATCTAGTTAATACGGATCCTAAGATCCTGAAATGATGAGTTCATCAAGTGGTTTTTGTCATTTTTCTGCAGCCTGAGATTCAGAAGTCAGTTTGAGTAACTTCCTGAATCAGTTCAGTTACCAGCATGTTTTAACTTCCTTAACTATTGTTTTGCTTACTGATAATAATGTCGGTCCTATGTTTGTACCTGAAACCTCTCATTTGGTTGCTTTACTAAGGTTCTAACGTTTTCACATTTTTTCACGTCAGAAACACAAACTTCAATGCATTTTATTGGGATCTTATGTTATGGATCAACACAAAGTAGTGAATCATTAAAAATTTGAAGCAAAACAACGCATGTTTTCTCTTTTTTATAAATACAAATTTGACATGTTTGGTGTGTGTTTGTATTCCTGAATAAATACTTTGTGGAACCACCTTTTACTGCAGTTCCAGCTGCAGGTCTTTGGGGTTTGAACATCTACAGCCTGAAGGATTCCCACATTACAACTTGCAAAAAGCACAAGCTCAGTCAGATTGGGATGGAGAACGTCTGTGAACATCAGTTTTCAAGTCTTGCCACTGATTCTGTTGGATTTAGGTCTGGACCTTGACTAAGCCATTAACATGAATTTGAATATGCCTCTCACCTGAGCTGAGCAGCTTATTTAGCATGCTTGTTTTGACCTTTGCCTGGTAGGTGTTAAAACTACTCTTTTGGTCACTCCTGCATAAAGGACAGGTTTTTTGAAACCAGAACTAAAAGCTGTCATGTCGGCAGATTCTCCCATTGAGCTGTGGATCTCTGCAGCTCCTCCAGAGGTACTATAGAACTTTTGGATGTTTCTCAAAATAATGCTGTCCTTGCATTAATCTTAATCAAATATTTTAATTTCATTTTGTAAACACTGAACAATGAATCATCATAGTACACTAATACCAATCTAGCCAAAGTTTTACATGTTTTATACAAATGTTTTTTTCCGGTTCTGTCGGATCAGTACCGAACCAGAAAACGAAACACGTCAAATAGTCAGAATCAAAATTAGCTCCATTATCATAATTTTGAAAATTAAAAAAACAATGAACAGCTTTGATAATTCAGTATTTTAATGTATTTTTTGTGTGTGCAGGATCTCGGCCAGCAACAAACCTACAATGACGACGCCTAAAGAGGATCTCTGGAAGACCTTGGAGAACCTGACTCACGAGGAGTTCAAGCAATTCAAGTGGCTGCTAAAAGACGCAGCAAATGATTACCAAGCCATCCCAGCAGCCCGGCTGGAAAACGCAGACCGGCAGGACACGGTGGACCTGATGGTGCACAAGTACGGCTGCCTCAAAGCTATGAGGAAGTCCACGCAGGTTTTAGAGAAGATCTGCAGAAATGATCTGGCACAAAAGTTGTCAAACACAAGCTCAGCGCAGAGAATGGAGTTTGAAAACGGTAAATATAAGACTGATAAGAGTTATTTTTATGATTATATATTATATATGGATTTCCATTGGTCTGATCAAATTAACTCTGTTTTTGCTCCAATTCAGGCCTGAGGATCAGGGATGCTGGTCATTCCAAATCTGACAGTGAAAAACAGAAAGCCAGGCTGAGGGAAATGAAGGCGCAAATTTTGCTGATAATAAAAAGGAGAGAGATGAAGATCTGTGAGATCCAGCGTTCAGCAGACCTAAGCAGGAAATCTGCAGAGCGACAGACTGCAGATTGTCGGCTCACCTTCGCCGTTTTTATTCAGTCCGTCGAGAAAAGTCTGTCTGATCTCATCGAAGCCATCGAGGAAAAGCAGAAAACTGCACAGAAGCAAGCTGAAAGCACCATCAGAGAACTGAAGCAGGAAATCTCAGAGCTCACCAGGAGAGAAACTGAGCTGGAACATCTCCTCCTCACAGAAGATAACCAGATGTTTCCCCAAGATTTGAAAACATGCAACTTGACAGAGGTCACCTTTATTCAACCATCATATGGTGACAGTGTAATGACCTCTGTGAATAAACTTAAGGAAATACTCGATAGAGAGAAGGAGATGTTATTCAGTAAAGCTAAGCTGATCAGAATGCAGCAGTTTGCAGTAGACGTGACATTGGATCCAAACACGGCACACCCCAACCTCATTTTATCTGAAGATGGGAAACAAGTTCACTGCAGTGACGCTAAACAAAATCTCCCAGACAACCCAGAGCGGTTCAGCACTGCTGCCAACGTGTTGGGCAGGCAGAGTTTCTCCTCTGGAAGATTTTACTTTGAGGTTCAGGTGAGAGGAAAAACCGCATGGGATTTAGGAGTCGTCTACAAGTCGATTGGCAGGAAAGGAACGATCAACACGAGCCCTGACGATGGTCACTGGGCTATTTGTTTAAGAGGTGGAGATACGTTTAAAGCATCTTGTTTGAGTTGGAGCGTAAAAACCGCAGTAAACAAAGTGGGTGTTTTTGTGGATTATGAGAAGGGCGTGGTCTCATTTTCTGACGTGGATTCTGCAGAACTGATTCACAGATATTCAGGCTGCTCCTTTAAAGACGACCTTCATCCATTCTTCAGTCCCGGCATTAATCATGGTGGTCTGAACTCCACCCATCTGGTCATCTCTAGTCTCAGTTCTGCTGCACCTCCTCTCAGTGCACCATAGCAACCAGCTATAGTAACTGTTATATCTTTCAGTATTTATGCTTTGATTGCATAAAGACCCTTCATGGGGTTTTTCTCTTTCCCTCCTGTCCGACAGCTCCATCTCCATCGTCCTCTTCCCCATGTACCCACCATCTCTTCTCAGGACATGTGGAAACCATCTCAACCTTGCCCCTCTTACTTTATCTCCAAACGGCCCAGCCTAAGCGGTTCCTCTGATCTCTAATCTTGTCCATCCTGATCACCCCGATGAAAATCTTTGTATTTTCTCTAAATAAGCAGTTGTATCTGGATCATGTTTTTCTGTTCACATCTGTGTAATAAATGCCCTGAATTAATGCAGCTGATACAAAAAAGAGCCATAAATCAAAATGCTGTTCTGTATTGATTGTGTCTTGTGAAAAAGTCCATTATTCTACGGAGAGAATTATTCACAGGTGGAGAACATTAAAGACAGCTACCAATCCTCCCAGGAGTGGATGTCCTACAAGCTCCATCTCAAGACTCTACAGGCCTCAGTTAGCAGGTTAAAGTTCATGAAGGGAAAATTAGAAAATAAATACGTTTGTCTGATTGGATGGTGTGAAGGAGAAAGCCTTTTCTCTAAAAACAATATGGCTGCAAGAGAAGATAAATGTATTCTTTCTGGAACAATGTTTGGACAGATGAGACCACAGCAAAGATGTTTTGCACTGCACCATAACTGGAGAAAACCAAACGCAGCATATCAGCACAAGCACCTTATATCAACTGTCTAGCACGGTGATGGCAGCATGATGATTTGGGTCCACTTTATATCTACAGGCTCTGGGTACCCTGCAGTCCATCATGGGCTCCACTGTATATCATATTCCAGAATGGAGGTTGGAAGAGTTGTGGGTTAAATTCCGGCTTGCTCACCCAACACATGTTGGTACTTAACCCCTTAGTTGTCACCTGAACTGCATACTGATGTGTGAATGAGTGCAGCTCTGGTGTTAAAGCGGTTTGAGTCCATTTACCAATCATGTGATGCCATCTGTCCGCGAGAATGGCTGAAAATGAAAGAAACCAAAGTGTTGCAGTGGCCCAGTCAAAGTCGGGAACCTCAATCTCATTTCCCAAGGTAACGTTGAAAAGAATATGATCCAAACTTCCACCTAACACAGTGAGAGACTGATAAAGTCAGACATGAAACATCTACTGAGAGTTACCACTGCTAGAGGTGGTTCTACAAGCTGCTGGATCATTCAGCTGACCTAGTCCACCCTATCCTGACAGGAACCCCTTAATTCCCCCACTTTTTACAGGTGGCAGAACTCCATGTTAGCTGCAAACGTCATCAGGCTGCTAACATTTAGGACTGAGCCTGCCATGACTGTAACTCCTGGTGGGTTAAGCATATTAATGATTGTTGATATGCGTTTTACAGTCTGCAGTAAACCTGTTGGTTTGCTGAAGCTGGTTTCACTCTGTCGGGAAGCGCACGCTGCTGCTCTGCAAACACAAGAGCTGATAGGAGGTGGTGACGTCCCAGAGAGAGGAGGAGACCAACATCAACAGGAAGTCAGACTGAAATAGGAGGAAGAGGGAAACCGTTAGGTTAGGCCTCGCAGGCAAAGGTCCAAAGTTCATTAATCCATGCTGAAGACAGACACATTCAGCTCATACCGCTGCACTTACACAGCTGTGTTGGACTGAGATGGGTGAGTTTTCCTTTTTCTTTCATTAAATGCTGAAAACGTGTAGTTTCCACTAGCAAAAGTTTGATTTCGCGCCTCATTCAGCAGCACAAAACACACATTTTAGGGACAGTATTCACTCTAAAAATAGAAACCAGGAAAATATTCATTAACGATGGGAAGCACAGACCAGGCTTCACTTTCTGTTTTTTAAACACAACATGCAGCCGTAACGCCGGTCCCAAACTGAGATGTTCCAGAACCAGATCAGTACATCTTTCTATAGCACTGATTTACATGTGGGAAAAAAATGATTTTTGTTTTAATCAGAAGCCTTTAAGTTGAGCCCTCAGCTGGAAAACACCTTCAACAAAGTAGGGATAACTCTGGTGTTTAAAGGAAGATCCCTCTTAACTTGGTTAGTTTAACAGTGACGGTTAGTTAATGTAATAGTTATTTATCTGTAATATTATCATGAAGGTAGGTCAGACGGTAAACTGAAACAAAAAGAAAGTAAAAGATCCCGGAGAGCTAACTGATGTTGAAAACCTGTTAATAGTGGTTTCAAGTTGATCAAATTACCACTGAGACATATTTATTTAGGTACGTCTTTGGGAGTTTTATTTATCACCTGATCCGTTATGTACTAAATAAGATCCTAATGATGAATCATCTGCTCACCTCTGGCACTGCTATAAATAAACCGGCATTTTGTTCTGACAAAGTACCAAAAAAGAACCTTGGTTGTAGGAAATCAAACGGCAGACTGCATATGGGAGGGTCATGCCAGCTGCGTTTTACACTGAGGTTTAGACAGACTAACAGTATGTATGATGAGTTTTTTATTTTACAAATTCAACTCTGGGCGTGTATTTGTAGAGTGCCCTTTGACTGCAATCACAGCTTGAATTAGTTTGTAAAGAATCCAGGATTGTCCTGGATGGAGCATTTTCCATGTTCAGATGATGGATTGAACAGAGCTCTGGAAGATATTCAAAGCTTAGGATGTTATTTTGGGTTATCAGAGTAAATGGAGCTGAATACAAATGCATAAAAATTTATTAGTCTGTCAAACAAAACCCAACTGTAAGCGTTTGTAAGCGTCACTCATTTCAGACATCTCATAAATTATATAGATTCATTGCACAGAGAATGAAGTATTTCAAGCCTTTATTTCCTGTAGCTTTGATGATTCTGGCTTACAATGAAAACCTAAAATCCAGCGTCTCAGAAAATGAGAATATTACATAATATCAATAAAAAAGATACTTTTAACTAAAATGTCAGGCTTCTAAAAAAACGTTAATTTCGTTGCTCTCAGTACCTGGTCTGGGCTCCTTTTATATGAATTACTGCATCAATGCGGCGTGGCATGAAGGAGATCCGCCTGTGGTTCTGCTGAGATGTTCAGGAAACCCAAATTCCTTTAAGAGCGGCCTTCAGGTCATCTTCATTGTTGGTTCTGGTGTCTCTCATCTTCCTCCTGACAACACTCCATAGATTTTCTATGAAGTTCTGGTCAGTCCAGTTCTCTTCTTCCTTAGCCCAGGTGAGAAGCTTGTTGGTGTGCTGCCTCCGGCCTCAGTCCACTCCTCGTGAAGCTCTAACAAATTCTTGAATGGATTTTGTCTGACAATCCTCTCAAGCCTGCGGTTTTCCCTGTTTTCCTACCACACTTTTTCCTTTCACTTAACTTTCTATAAACGTGTTTGGATTCATTTGCTTGAAAAGCCAGCTTCTTTAACAATCATCTTTTGTGGCTTACCCTTCTCTGTTAATGACTCTTGGACAATTGACAAGTCAGCAATCTTTTCAACAACTATGTAGGCTATAACATGCTATAACATGAACCTTTTATTGATAGAATATTTCAATTTATAGTATTTAGAATATTCTAATTCTAAAGAGACACTGAATTTTGTGTTTTCATCATCTATAAGCCATAATCATCAACATTACAAGAAATAAAGGCTTGAAATATTTCACTATGTGTAAGAAATCTATATAATATCTGAGTTTGAGGGACAAAACATATTGAATCTTTTCAAGATAATTACATTTTTTTAGATGTACCTGTACAAGTCCAGTCACTTTAAATTAGTGCTGTATATATTTAATTTACGATATCCTGTTTTGTAAAAAAAAAATCTGTTCTATGCTGCTGAAATAAAATCTTAACTTTACGATCTTCCCTTCTATCCCAGGAATTATTTATTAACAAACGTCATTGTCAACTGACATTTTTAGCCTCACATGTCCATGATTTCATTCTTATGGCTAAAAGCAAAATGCAGGTATTAAGGATGAAATTAGGAGCTCTATGTAACATTTATTCACTTTGCCAGAAACAATCCAGCAGACATGTTTGGTACAAATTGTGCAATAAAACAAAAAGTAATTATTTAAATGGTCTTTCTTGAACCATACATGTAATTCTGCCTCAGGACATGATATTGAAGCACTTATGAGACTATGTGAATTTTCAACTAAAGCTAAGCATATTTGTTGGATTTCATTTCAGTTTATCATGTGAATTTCTACGTTTTAAATATTTTTTGTCTCCATATTTCCAGCAGTTCCCCAGCAGTGAATGAGGCAACATGGAAAAACTTTCTGTGGAGCTCCTGAACACACTGAAGAGCTTAAAACAAGAAGACTTTGAACAATTTAAATGGTTTTTGAAGCAGGATAACATCTTGGAAGGCCAGAAAGGCATCCCACAAGATGATCTGGAGAGGGCAGAAAGATGGCAGACGGTTGATCTGATGGTATGCAAATATAAGGGCCCTGGAGCTAAGCTGGTGGCAATTAATATCTTACAGGAGATTGGAAATAACGACCTGGTGGAGCGTTTAAAAAGATTTAGCGAAGAACCAAAAGGTAAGAGAAAAAGCTGCTTCAAATAGCCAGAAGACAAGGTCTAACACATGTAGGGTTGTCATAAGACAAACAGTAAACCCTCCTTCTTTTATCTTGTGTTTGTATCACTAAAAGCAACAAATATCATTCTTTTACACTCATTTTCATTGCTTCTATGATATAAAACATGTGGAAGAAGCCTTGTTTATTTCCACTATAAGCTCTTAGGTTTTAATCCGCACCATCTCAGAGGTCCCACCTCTTCTATATTACAGGTTTAATCATTGCTGAGCCCCACTAATGCTGTAATGTTAACTTCATAGGCTGGTTCATGCTGAATTTGACAGTGCAGTTATATGGCAGCACAGTAAAAAGACTGACAGCTTAGCGTTGGTAAATTTAGTGGCAGTTATGAAACGTTCTAGTGTGAAGGTTGAAATAAATGCATGCAGGAGTACTACTGCATAGTTTTTTCTCCAGGGTTCTTTGACATTTTATGCATTTTCTTAATTTTATTTTTGGATCACCTTGGCTTTGTTCATGCAGACGGGACAAAGTTTTGTTTGGGTCATGTATTTTAATGTGAATTTTAATTTGTCATGATTTTCTTTTCTTAAAATCATTCGTTTGCCTTTAAACTATATTGAGAGGTCTGTGTACCTTGAGCAGATGTTCTTTTTAACCTAGTTTCAGAATTAGATGCACATGCAAAATCAGGTTTGCAAACCCAAAAACTGTTTTGTGCATCCGCCCTCAAATTTGCATCAAAGACTGCTAAAGGGCCCTGAAAAGGCTGCCCATGTTCTGACATTTCTAACATTGTAGTGGGCTCTAAATTCAGTGTGACGAGAGCGTTTACTAATAACTAATAAGGGTCTGTGTACTCGGGTGTGTAGGTCATCATGTGTGACAGTCACGATGAAGAGGCTTTAGTCAGTGCTTTTAAAAAGCTAAATTTGATTCGAGTCTCCAAGATTTGCATGTCTTCACACAGCTTTGTGATCCTCTGTCTCCATCTAACTGGATGGCTTAGTTGGAGATATTGGTAAGGAGACAGGTCTTCCCCGGACACTTTCGATAAAGAATGATGGTATGGTCAATCTGTGTCGTTTAGGTTTTGGCCATGTCCAGGTGTCAGGACTTTTCCAACATGTCTTCCATTTTGTTGCGCATCAGTTTCTCTAAATTATCTCCTAGTCTTGTGAGGAGCCTGTTGCATGGCCCCACTTCCATTAACATTAGTCTTTATGGGTCCTGAAATAGTCCTTGGTAAAATAGAATCAAATGTATTGCAGCATTAATTCTTATATGTAAAACTCTTATTTCTGTAAAGCTTATATACCTGTAAATGAAGGAGCTACTTTATGATAAAGACCAGAGGTCTCCAACTCCAGTCCTCGAGAGCTGCTGTCCAGAACCTTTAGATGCTTCCCTGGTCCAACCAACCTGAACCAAATGAATGGCTCATTTTCAGGCTTGTGTCAAACGTGATACTATGCTGACGAGGTAGTTATTTCAGCTGCGTTGGAGCAGGGATGCATGTAAAATATGCAGGAAGGTAGCTCTCGAGGACCAGAGTTGGAGACCCCTGATATAGACCAATGTAGACATGCCCTTAAATATGGATGCTTTGCTTTGTTGTAGATCTCAACACTCAGCATCTACGTTTCGTGTCAGAAGGCCTTGGAGAAAAGGAAGCTGAGCTGGAAAAACTACGCGAGTTTGCAGTGGATATGACTCTGGATCCTGATACAGCGCATCCCGACCTTGTCCTCTCTAGTGATGGGAAACAAGTCTACGACACTAATGAGACCAAAGATCTCCCAGTGACCTCCAAGAGATTTGATAAATGTTCCAGTGTATTAGGAAAGGAGGCATTTTCATCAGGAAAGCTCTACTTTGAGGTTCAGGTTGAAGGGAAGACTGATTGGACTATTGGAGTGGCAAGTGAGTCCATCAACCGGAAAGGAGAAATCAAGCTGAGCCCTGACAATGGCTTCTGGACTATATGGTTAAGAAACAAGGTTTATGAAGCTCTGGCATGCCCTACGGTTGTTCTCCCTCTGAAGTCCCGTCTTCAGAGAGTGGGAGTCTTTGTGGATTATGACAAGGAACTGGTCTCCTTTTATAATGTAGATACTGCAGATCTTCTCTACTCCTACAAAAAATGCTGCTTCAAAAAGAAACTCCTCCTATATCTTAATACAAGTAGTAATAACAAAGGTCAAAACTCTGCCCCGATGATTATTACTCCTGTAGTTCACAAGATAAACAAGGCAGAGCTGAGGAGTGTCAAGGAGTTTGCAGTCGAGGTGACTATGGATCCGGATACAGCACATCCTGAACTGATCCTGTCTGAGGATTGGAAACAGGTACATCATGAAGATGAGAAGAAAGATATCCCAGACAACCCACAAAGATTCAATGACTGTGTCAATGTTTTAGGAAAGCAAGGTTTCGCCCATAAGAGATTCTACTTCGAGGTCCAGGTAAAAGGGAAGACCGACTGGACTTTAGGAGTCGCCACAGAGTCGATTGACAGGAAGGGAGAAATCAAACTGCAACCTGAAAGTGGCTTCTGGACAATTTATCTAAGGAACGGGGAAGAATACGAGGCGTTTGATAAGCCCATAGTGCGTTTACCTATAAGGTCAAACCCTCAGAGGGTGGGGGTGTTTGTTGATTATGATGGAGGTCTGGTCTCCTTTTATAACGTAGATACTGCTGATCTTCTCTACTCCTTCACTGGTTGCTGCTTTGCTGAGAGACTTCTGCCATTCTTTAGTCCCTGCACTAATGTTGGAGGAACCAACTCAGCTCCTCTGATTATTACTCCTGTCAGCGTCTTTGATTAGATCAATCATATTGTCATTTGTAAGTGTTGGGAGACAGGAACCCCTCTTAGATCCTGAACAGGATCTTCCACATTTTTTCCTTCCTCTCAACTTCCCATTACTATGATTGTGAACAGCACTCTGAACAGCCATCCTCTTTAGCAATGACTTTTGTTGCTAACCCCCCCTTGTGTCAATGACAGTGCTGCCAGATCTGCTGGTCTCCCCATGATTGTAATTTTTGAGAAGAATTACTGAAATAAAATAACTTTTTAACAATATTCTGATGTAATGAGATGTGCCTATATTTAAATAAATATATAAATTTAGGCTTTACTGATCTCACAATGGAGAAATTGTCCTCTGCATTTAACCCATCCCTTAGGGAGCAGTGGGCTGCCACTGTGCAGTGCCTGGGGAGCATTCAGGGGCTACTGGTCTTGCTCAGTTACCCAGAGTGGCAGGCTGTGGCCTTGTGGCCTCTCCAGGATGTAAATGCTCTGCTCTCTAACCACTAGGCCACCACTTCCCCATTTCAGCATTTTAAAGTGGTTTTTCCTCTTGGTGGACCAGTTTAGTTTATCCAATAGTTCCTGTTATTGTTTCAGCCCTGGTTATTTGTGCATCATGATTTTTATATCTACCTCTTGACCTTTGGCGAAACCTAGAGGCTATCCTGGGTAACAGTTGCTGATGGGAAACCGATTATTATACACATCAGAAGCACAAATTTGCAGTTACATGAGTGCATATTAAAGCATGTGCACATCGGTGCAGAAAACACCTTCAACAACGGTTCATGACAGATTCATCAAGGTCTTGGAAACGATTTTTAGAGATTTTAGTCCTTTTTGACGTAACGGCATCTTGTCTGAACATCCAAGAAAATATCCCGCCTACCATTACACCACTACCACCAGCCTGAACCACTGACTCTAGGCAGCATGGATCCTCCTCCATGTTGTTTACAGCAGATTCTGAACCGACCATCTGAATGCTGCAGCTGAAACAGAGACTCATCGGACCAGGCAACGTTTTTCCTGCTCTATTTAAGTCCAGTATAATGGGAGTCTGTGTGAACTGTATCCTCGGTTTCCTGTTCTTAGGCAACAGGAGTGACATCTGGTCTGGTATTCTGGTGCTGTGGCCCATCTGCTCCGATTTGTTGGGTGTTCAGAGATGGTATTCTCCAGACATCGGTTGTAACAAGTGGGCATTTCAGCGTCTGTACATTAACAACACTAATGACAACACAACCATTGCTGTTTCTCTTTCCAAAGATTTCACGTTTTCTTTGACAAATTTAAATGGCTGCTGCCACGTCTGACTAAATGATTGACCACAGAGGCCAATGAATGACTGAAGAACCATCAACGTTTCCTCAGATAAAAATCCGACTTCCATTTTCTGCTACAACACCATTTTGATGTTTATTTCCTTAATGTTTGGAGCCGTCTTCAATCTCCACGCTTACCACACCGCAGCAGATTTGATGTCCAGCTTTTAGCCTGTTTTCAACAATGAAACGTCGCAAAATGTTCCGAAACAAACTGATTCATGTATCATAATACTCCGCTGATTGTATTAAAATCACGTGCAAGCTTCTCACCACGTGTGTTTTAGGTGAAATGATCTGTTTATTTAAATTGATATTTAACAGTTAATACAAATTTATTGTGCACATTTCCAACAGAAACTTTGACGTTGGATTTCTTTGATACAGAAAAGTAAAAAAAATATTTTTCTTTAAACTAAAAATATATTAATCTTAACCTTTTGGATAAATTTACATTAAATTCAGCAGCAAGCCTTCACAAGTGTTCTCGAAGAACGAGCCTATGTATATTAACAATAACAACATAACCCAAACCTGCAGATTAGAACAAACATCTGCGTGAAACCCTCAGATCAGCAGGGGGCAGCTTCAGTACTCTCTGTTGAAACGCTTGTTGACTTTGGCCACAGGAACGCAGACGGTGAGGCCGATGAGGAAGAACTGTTTCTGCTCCTCCAACCACACCAGCAGCATCTTCACCTCACCGTCCGGGTTCCTGTACAGCATCTGAAAGTCGTGGCCGCTGTAGTCGAAGGACACCGTCCTTTTGGCCATGGTGATGTGGATGGGCGTGCTGACGCACCAGAAGGGTTTCTGGAACTCATCCAGCAGAGTCAGGCTCATGATGCAGCAGTTCTACACAACGCAAGAGAGAAACATCAGGGCTGGACTCCTCTATCCACTGACTGAGCTCAACTTCCACTATTATTGTCAAAAGTATTCACTAACCTCTCCAAATCAGAGAGTTCAGGTGCTCCTATCATGGGCATCCATGCCCACAGGTGCATAAAATCCAGCCCCCAAACATGCAGACTGCTGCTGCAAACATTTGTGGAAGAACGGGTCGCTCCCAGGAGATCAGTTGTGCAATTTTACTACTAAATATTCCACAGTTAGCTGTTAGGGCCTCTGAAACAAAGCGGAACTGATTGGGAACGACAGCAACTCGTCGCCCTTCGGCCAGGTAAAATCCCACAGCGGGGTCTCTGTCTGATAATCCTCTGGACAAGTCTAAATTTTGGCAGCAGCCAGGATAACAACCCGTCCCTGACTGCGATGTGTCAAATATAAAGTTTGGTGGAGGGAAGATTATGCTGTGGGAGTGTTTTTGGCTTGGCTCCTTAGTTACAGTGAAATAACTGTTAATGCTTCAACAGACCGAGACATTTTGGACAATTTGATGCACCCAAATGTGAGTAGTTTAGAAATAGTTGGTGGTGCCCTCTTCCAAGTTATCATTTTAAAGATATTAAAAGTTTCTGGGTAGATAATCAAAAAAAGAGCTTAAACCACTGACACCATTCTTGTTCAATTTGAAAAATGTTGGGGGGCACCAACTCTGCTCAGCTTTCATGATAACGTGGATGAGCAGGTTTGGTGTGGAAGGACTTGACCTGCCTGCTCAGGGCCCAGATCCACCAGGCCTTCTCGTCCAACATCAGTGTCTGACCTCACAAATGCACTTCTGGAAAGTATCAAATATTACCAAAAAAACACTCCTAAGACTTGTAGAAAGCCTTCCCAGGGTAGTTTAAGCTGCAAAGGGGTGCAAACATCTTAATGAACTCTAAGAACTAAGAAAGCAATATCACTAAAGTTCATACGTGTGTGAAGGTGGATGAGTGAATACTTTTGGCAATATAGTGTAACCCTGAGTCATAGACAAAAATAAGACATTTGTAGCCACAAGGAGAGAGAATTTTAACTAAAATTATCACAGGAACAGTTTTTTGCCACATTCAGTGACAATTAAACGACTTAAAATATTACACAGAACTATACATCTGATTAGTTACAAGCTCGGTTGTTTCTAGTTTAAATCAAAACTCCAAGAGATGCATAACTTCTCCTACAAGTATTGTTCTGGTTCTGAAATAATGTACATTACTGCCACCTTGTGGTAGTAGCATAACCATGAGATAATTTTGGTACATTGTAATCTAATCCTACTAGCTAAAAAAAAACTTAAAAAAGAAGAACAAATCTAGTTTCCTTCTTTTCTCCACCAAATTAAGGTAGTTTTGTATCGGATGTTCATACCTCCACTGCTCCTTCCAGTTCCTCGCCTTTCCAGGGAAGTTTGATGCTTCCAGACAACGATCTGTGCTGAGATAATGAGGTCCTCCGGATGACCCTGAGCTCCACCAGCTCGCGCCGAATCTGACCTGACCGCCGCCAGTCAGAACAAAAACAAGCCGTCAGGATGAAAAAGAAATCCCAACACAAGTAAAAGCGTAGTTTTATTTTTAGTATTTATCTGGACGGGATTTGTCTGTACTTAAGTTAGGATGTTTTTAAACCTACAGGCTTGGCCAAACAATTATGAAGTGGCCGTCATATGCAAGACAAAACATTTAAGATATTAATCTTTCAGCTTTTGCATTTTGATTTGTATTTACCTTTGCGGCAAAACAGCTGCTGAAAGTGTCCCGACATGATTTCAGTGCCGGTGTTGTGCAGGACGAAGTGCAAAGTGTAGCCATGAAGACCCAGCTCAGGGTCCGAGTCGACCACAGGTGAGAGTACCACAGACTCAGAGTACGGGCTGCAGGAAGGGACAAACGGAGCTCCACAACCTTCAATAAGGTTTATTTATTCACAGAAAATCTGTCAACTGGACCGTGTGTTTCAGGTCTGGCCTGTGCCTCGAGTCTTTTACACCAATATTACCCAACTTCAACATCTACAACATGCAGTCCTCTTCATAAAAGTTATTATCTACAGATTTCACCTAATAGAGTCCCTGTTTTCAAGCCAAAGGTGCTTAAGTTGTTGAGGTTGGTTTCCTGCATCCTGGGGACAGATGCACTCATCAGGATTTTACTGACAGATTCCAATATCAAGTTTTCTTTGAGGTCTGACCTGCTGATTCCAATTTTGACCGATTACTTTTCTCCTACTCTGACGATTATGACAAAGAAACGAAAAAAAATGTCTGCATTTGTTTAAATAGGGGTCGGTCAGACCTTAAAGAAAAGCAGAAAGTCATGTCGGCAATGAGAAGCCTGGTTGGTGAATCTGTAGTTAAAGTTTGAGTTACAGAGGTCATCTTCCAAGGTGAGCCATAGTTCTTCAGGTTTTCTGGAGCTCTGAAAAATCTCTCTGGGATCCACCAGTTGTCTGTCTGTTAAACAGTGAATATGTAATAGATTCAAGTAAAACACTGGGAAAAAATTTAGTTTATATAGCAAAGAGCCTGAAGATTCCGTTTATATTTGGTTCATTTAAACATCAGGAGAATGCATCACAGTAGCTGAACAAACAATTTACGAGAAATCCTTGAAAGTAAGCAGCGGCAGTGACACTGTGTGTCCAGCAGATGGAGCCTTTTTCAGAATGAGACAAATCAGTTTAAACTGTTTCAGTCCTGTTTGAGCAAGAGAGAGTGATGGGAAATGTGGTGAGGAGCACACAACAAAACAACCAAAGCTTGCATTAATGTTACACTGACACTTGACGTTGAAATACAACACGTGGCGTGTGGGACAGCAGCCGTGCAGCTTTAATTTATTGTAAAAACTCTGCAGAACATGCTCAACTTTCAGTTGTGTACATCTCAAACTGATAATCTCCGAGTTTTACACTCTGCTTACCTCCGCATGAGACGTCCAGCCACCTTTGTGTCACAGTAAGAACTGAATGAGAATTAACCAAACGATATAAAAAGAGAAACCCACCAGGCTGGAGACCCCAGCAGACTCCTCTCCACCAGCTTGTGGAAGTGCAGGCTGATCATGATGAAGGCCACCTGGTTCTTACCCTAAACACATTCAGACATTAGGATCACACTAAAACCTTATTTTACAGTAAATGTCAGCCCGGTTAATGTGTGTGAAATGTTAGAACAGCTCATCGATTCTCCGTTTACCCTCCAGATGCCAACGATGACCCCCAGCTGCAGAAGCACAAGCTTCATCAGTCTGTCTTTGCCGAGGTAGAGGTACGGAGGTTCTGTGTCCAGCTCTAATATCAGAGAGCGCCAGTTGGGTCTGGAGGTGGACAGAGAGGAGGATATGTTAGGCTTTTCCAACACAGAACATGGCTATGAGTCCAATCAGTCTGCAGCTCAGGTAATTAACTACGTTAATCATACGTTAGTCATTGTGTACCGACTGAACAAATTTGGACTTGACATGGGTTATCTCTAGTCAAAATGATCACTAGACAATGGTACTGCTGGGCTGAAAAAGACAGTCTTGGTCTGTGGATGATTGGATGACGGGGGATTCAGGAACACATCCTGACCAGCGATTCTTCCAGGTATTTGTCTGGACCTCATCAGCTACATTCATGGACCATTCATTAAACTTACCCAGAACTTTCATAGATCTTACCAGCTTTACCAGATGATAGTACCTGGTAAGTTTCATGAGAGTACCTTGTTGGTAAATTTGATGAAAGTACCTAACAAGGATCCATCAAACTTCGACAAACGTTGTTGGAATGTATACTCCAGGTTCCAGGAAGTATGGCTGTATTGTGTAGTGCTACCTAGTCGTCTCATTGTGTTTTCCTACACAATGAGAAAACAAAAACCTAAAACCGTTATTCGAACATCCTTTAGTAGTCAGGATTTGAAATTTAACCAAGCTTCTAGATACTCCAGGATGATTTTTAGGAACTGGGACATCCTAGGATGGATTTCTGAGTCCAAAGATGGAGGAGTAAGAATGAAATTGGAGAAAAGTGGCTCCTACTTCCTGGTTTTGTGGCTCCTCTGAGGCTCCTTCCTGACTCCGTGCAGCTGAATAGTGCTGATGTGATGAAATTTGAGGTCGATCCCACCGCTCCAGTGAACAATCACAGAAGACTCAAAGAAGTGCGCCTTGCTCTGCTCCAACATGCGCTCCCGTCCCAAACGATCGCACAGCGTCAGCTCCCAGCTCACATTCAGGTTCCTGGACGACACACATGGCTGGATTAGATACACAACAAACAATAAAACAGAAACATATTTTATGATTTAGTTCAGGTGGAAACTATGTTTTTACCAATCCTAACATGGAAATCACAGGCAAACAGTTTTAAAATCAAAACCTGGTCACACCTGGTAAACTTTTCTTTATTTTCTCGCATGAAAAAAACAAACTTCAATCTTTAAATTAGAACAACGTAGAGCAGAACTGTAACGTACAGGAAAAAATGTGGAAAAAGTCTGGCATAAAATGTATTTAACCCCCCTAACACATGGATATGCTTTGATCTAAACCATCCCATTGTAGCTCAGGTTGTATGTTTAAGCTGCTGCTCCTCCAGAGGATCTGATTAGCTGTATTCCTACCCCAACCTGTCAGCTTAGGTGGGCGTCCATGTCTTGGTAGGTAAGAAGTTGGTCCATTCTCTGTTCTCCATGTTAAACAGAGCTCTGTGAGGCGTTAAAAGCTTGGGATATTGTTGTAGATCCTAACCCTGATTTAAACTTCTCCAGAACCTTCTCCCTGACCTGTCTGCTGTGTTCTTTGGTCTTCATGATGCTGTTTGTTCTCTAACAAACCTCTGAGGACAGATACAGAACAGTTGCATTTATACACGTGACAAAATGCGAAAAGTTGAAAAGGTGTGAATACTTGGTACTGTATGTGATATCCAATAGAAATAATAGGAAAGCCTCTCTTCATTTTTGAAAACATCATCTCTAACCTCAGGACCCACTCAGTCTGCCGGGGCAGGCCTGTGTATGGATTGATGTCTCTCAGGTCTTTCCTCCACTTGTTCATTTCATGTCCGGCCATCGATTTAAAGTACAACTTCTTCCAGCGACTCGCCGAACAATCCTCCATCTGTGCCGTGTCCTCCACCACCACGCATTTATCTGAGGTCTTCGGCTTCCACGTGCGACTGCCAAACTCAGACACGTAAATCCGCTGCCACAAGACGCTGCAGCAACAAAAAGACTCCATGAAATGGACTTCAAGACTCCTATTATTCATGAGTTTTTACTGACTGAGGAACTGCACGGACTCACTCATCGTTGGAGAGTCGATGGAGAAGTCTGCTCACATGGCTGACACAGAACAACGAGGACGGGTCCAGGTAGGACAGAATCTTAACCAGGATCTCAGAGGGAAGTCTGGAGGAAAGAACTAGATAGTGAACTCTAGGATAGTAGATTTACAGCTCAGAAAAGGATTAGAGGTAAATGTAAGGTTTCTGAGTCAATACTTGAATCGTTTTAGCAGTTACTGTGCTCGTCTGTATTTACTATCAATCTCATCTAAAGAATGAATAAAAAACCAAGTTGGTACCAAAGAAAGGAACAGCAAGGAGCAACGCCATTGAGAAAATAGAAACTTATCTGTTTTGCCAATAGATTAATAGTTTGTGGATTGCTGCAGCTTTACTACTCACAGAGGGACGTGTAATTAAGTGATCAATTTATGTAAAAAGTGACAACAGCAAGTAAAATCAGCTCTACCAACTAAAATAAACTGCAAACAGCATTAAAAACTCAATTATCCACAACCACCTGAAATTCTCTGATCAATAAAATCCACACTATTAAGAGTGTTAACTTTTAATAATGTTAACTTGCTTTAATCATTATTACTTAATCTTCTTATTACCAATTTTTGGATCTTTCGCTAAGTTTTTTTGTCATTTTAGGGACAAGTTCAAGCTTTGTATACCACTTCTTTTTATAGCTTGTTTCATGGTATTATTTTACATTTTTAATTAATCTGTTCCAGTCTGTAGGCTAGCAGCCTTCACTCTGCTACGTCATAGGCTATTTCCATATTAGTTTTATTTTTCTTTAAAAAAAAACGTTTATTAAATGTTTAAGTGTAAGAATCTCCTTCTGTGGCCAGACATACAGAATGACAACCAGCAGGTACCAAAAAACAGCTGAGAATATTTTTTGCTTTTAATTGCGAGTTAAAGAAAAGATATCTGAACTAGTTTCGGCTACCTAGCCTCATCCGCGCTTTAAACTTACCTAATAACAGCACAGCCAATCAAAACATTTTCCCCTTCTAACCAGCCAATGACAGAGCAGGTTCTCAACTTTACAACCAATCACAGAAGAGCTTGGCTTACTTTCCTAGGGTGCTGTAATGTAGTAAAAATCTTAAATTAGCTTACGTTTCGAGGAGGTTTAGCTTCCAAGGAGGTGATTTTATTTGAGACACGTTTTTAGGTGGACCAGGACAGCTCGGGTGATAACTGAAAAAAAAAATCACACTTAAATTAAAAACAATCTTTTAAAATATGTATAAATGAGACAATTGAAGAACCATTGAAGAAACAACGCCTCATCACCTAGCTTCAGTTCCGCTACCCAAGCTTCGAGATGACACTTTTTTCTGTCGCTCATTCCTCCTATGGCCCGAAAATCCTCTTCCCTGCCTGGCAAATCTTCCTCCGGGACGCGGCCTCCCTCTGCCATGATTCGGTTGACGAATCTCCGGAGCCTGTTTAGCAGGCTGCCGCTGTAAACCCTCCATTAAATTCCGAAAAAACTCACCTCGTCCCGCCGCCATCAGCGCGGATCTCAAGCGCCAAGCTCCGTCTGCACAGTCAGTGAGCAGTAATGCCGATCATCCCCTAGATGGCAGCAGAGATCATACATGCTTATTTCTGCTCTGAGTTCAAAGCACTGCTATTCTGCATTAACTCACTAACAACAATGTAATTAAAATAATGTTAACAAATATGTATGCATGGTGTGAATATAGGGAATTATGACAATAATTCAAGGTATTTCATTTAAATGCAACTGTGCTCAGAAATATTTACACTAGTGCAGTTCAGACACTAAAAGCCTCAGAAAGCATGTTAAATGTTGAGGTGCATGAAAGGACAATTAGAAAAAGACTAAACAAGTATGGCTTGTCTGGAAGGACTAGAGGAGAAAGTCACATCTGTGCAAAAAAGAGCATGACACCACAACTAAGGTTTCCAGTGTTGTATTTGAATGCACCCTGTTCTGATTTTGGAACAATAGTAGTTTGGACAAATGAGATTGAGATGTTTTGCTGAAAACCAAACACCTAATACAAACTGTCAAGCATGGTGGTGGAGGGGTGATGACTTGAGCTTGTCTTACAGCCACGGGACCTGGACACCTTGCAGTCATGGAATATATAATGTAATAAACTCATCTGCATACCAAAGTGTTCTTGAGTCTAACATCTGAAGCTTGGTCCAAACTGGGTCATCAACAGCAAATTAGTCAGGTAATATAAGGGTAATCTAACTTATTTTTTGATTAATTAATATATTTTGCTGTAAAGTGTGGCAGCTTCCTTACGTTAGCACGTTTCTTCGATTGCAAAATGTTTTAGATTAGATCTTGTGGAAAAAAGCGGTAAGATGGATTTATAATTAAAAACAAGGAATACATTTACTTCTTATACGAAGAACCATGCGTTTGCATCACAAAAGGATCCTATTCTTTGTAATTTAACTAAAAGCTGAGAAACCTGAGATCACACACACACTGTGACTGAACCATCGTTGTTGTTATGTGAAACGCCGTGCCTTTGTCTGGGATGTAAACATGTTATTGGTCTCCAGGCAGCTCCATAAACAACAGAACGCTGTCTAAAGGGATGATGCCCTCATATGGAAGACTCCGGACACCTCACACTCATTCTGAGTCTCCTAGGAATGAGACCGGAGAAAAGCTGAGATCCTCAGTCCTCCCAACACATTTGGTGAGTACAATGTCTTTGCTCTAACTTTAGACATCTTTAATTTCACATAAACATGTTAAATGTAAAGGTCATGGCCAGACAACTGGAAAAAAATGAACATGTATGAACTTGTCTCTAAGAAGATGATGGCAGCTTGGCTTATGTTTGCAAGTAGCATCTGAATGAAGCACAACACTTATGGGACAATGTCCTTTAGACACATTAAACCAAAGTAAAGATGGTTAGCCATAATGCACAGCACCACGTTTGGTATCTCATACCAATTCTCAACCACAGTGGTGGGGGATTCATGATTTGGGCTTGATTTACAGCTACAGGATGAGGGCATCTTGCACTCATTGAGTAGACCATGAACTCCTCTCTCCGCCGAGGTATTCTAGAGTCAAATGTGAAGACATCAGCCTGACAGCTAAAGCTTGGTCCAATCTGGGTCATCAACAGCAAAATTATCCCAAACACAGCAGCAAATCTACAACAGAATGCCTAAACATTATAAGAATCAAGGTGCTGCAATGGCCCAGTCAAGTCCAGACCTCTGTGATGGACCTTGCAGAGAGTTCCTCAGATAATTAAAGTGGCAGAAGAAAGAAAGGTTAGAAATTCCTCCACAATGATGTCTGATTGATAAGATTAGACAGAAAACAATGACAGAGTGACCGCTACAAGCATTTGGATCATTTGCAGTTTATTTCTATTGATTCAGAGCAACTGTTTTGGACCAAAGTCTTCATTTATGTTGCCAACAGCCATCCAGTTTCTGGCGGGGTCATTTCAGGTTAGGTAAATATAAATGATAAAAGGTCCAGTTTTACACGATAGCCTCAGTTTATGTGTTCTTGGAAAGAAGGAAAAGCAAAATGATGACAAAGAAACTACTAACTAAGGCACCAAATAACGCAGAACACATCCAGAGTCTGAACAAAGAGAGAGGACTGACAAATAGGAGACAGAATTAAAATTAATAGATGCAAAAGCATCCCAAACAGAGAGAAAATGAGTGCAATGAGACGCAGAGGGACCACTATAAAACACAGAATGGCACCAAAAGGACAGAGCTGATTAAAAATATGCAAAATGGAGAAATGGGGGTTCTTTTAGGCCTATTGTGGTGTAGCAGATATGGAGGAGGGGTTACAAAGCTCTACTGGGGCTCTTTTATTATCCAAACCTGATTATTCAGAGAGGTTTCTGCTACAAATGATACATTTCCAATATCAGAGCTACAACAGCAGCTACTAAACCTATCTGTGTGTTCCAGGAGGCCACAGTTCCTTGATATTTTCCATTGAGGCAGACAGATTTAGTTATAATCTTTTAAACTGCGTATAATCAATAGTTCTCCAGGCTTCTCCAAGCATTGCCCATGTACTTAACCACAGCATACCTGTTAGAGACGGATATTATAACCAGAAAGAAATTAAAATGTAGATCTATTCAAAACCTGAATTATGTTCATATAGTACCATTAAAATTTAATGTTTACATATTTGTCCATTTGTTAGTTTAGCTACTTGATTTTGTAGAGATAGATCCCAATAAATCAGAGTATCATTGAAAAGTTTATTCATTTTAGAAATTCATTTAAAAAAGTGAAACCCATATATGCTATCAATTAAACACAGAGTAAATATTTCAAATTCAGTCTCCAGAAACGCTAAATATTATATAAAACTAATAAAAAAAGATTTTTTAATCCAGAAATGTTATGACCAACACAATTATGGGGAAGACAGTAGTCCAGCAGCCAGTCACTGACTCCTTCCACAAGAAAGCCATTAAAGTTCATTACTACAGAACAATGCTGTTCGCTGAGTGCTGTATTCAAGGATATCATTGGAAAGTTGAGTGGAAGGAAAAAGTGTACCGGAAAAAGTGTAAAATCATCCTTGAGCCACCACATTCAGACATATCCAGGACATAGGATGTAAAATTCGTTTTAAGTCACTCTTTTTTTATGATTGGTCCAAATTCCTCTTTTCTCCATTTATGTTGTAAATTAACCTAATTATTCAGAAGCCATGAAATCATTATCTGGGATTTCTCAGATTTAAACATAATGTTAATCCTTAGAATTTGAAGGAAGTAAAAAAAAAAAAAAAAAAAGACATTTTTCTGGTATTTAGCAAATATAGGTAATTTTAGTAATCCTAATTGATCAAAAGCAGGAGATTAGTCTGATTTGATGCCAGACACTGAATAAAAGAGAACGCGTGTTTTTATGGTATATATAAAAACTGTTTCTTAGTTTTAAAAAGGTATAATGAAAATTACTGAGACTTGATACATTTGTGTGACATCAGGATAAATAAGCTGCACCTTTTATTCAATTTGAATTACTGAAACAAATTAATTATACATCTGTTTGCTGTAATAACATCAGTGAACGCCAAAATTTTACAATTATGGCAGATTATCAGGGGCCCCAATCTGGGCACCTTTTTCAAAACTTTCTGGATGCGCATCTGGTACGAAACAACCATACTGCACAAGTACGAAAGGGCGAAGACACGCCATGACCAGCAAATAAACACGCTGATTTAAAAGGAGGGGGAGGAGACAAAGGAGGAATAGCTGAAGGAAGAGGAGGCGCTGAAGATTGAGGAAGAGGCGGTGTCCTGCTCAGTGGAGACCAGAGGAGAGGAGCGGCCGCCATGTTAACCAAGAAGCCCGGAGCCTCGGTCCTCCCGACGGGTGAGCACAGCTTTTATTCAGCGGATCGGCCTCTAAGCGCGGCTGCCTCTGGGCTGTTTCTCTGCGTTAGTTTGATCCAAACTCGGGGAGTCAGGAAGGGAGTAAAATCCCTGCAGGAGAGTCTGGGAGGTCTGCTAGCTTACCTGGCCGCCCCAGATTGACTCTCCCTGGCTGGTCCCTGAGCTCCAGCTCGTTCATTTATCGGTAATCCTCTAAATTGGAAGCCAGGGGAGACGCTCGGAAAGCTTGCCGATAAGAAGCAGCAGAATCGGGTGAAGCTCCGGTCGTCTCCTTCCCTGTCTGCCAGGTTTATTTTTAGCCCTCAGATGAGAGGTGACAGCGGCAGGAGGAGCAGCCTTTCTGGGCTCTTTGCAGCCTGTTTGTGTCTCCTTTGTGGAGCCTTCCCAGCTGAGACAGGGTGGTGTTGTGCCTCTCAATCGGCTCTCTGTGAGCTTCGGCTCGGGGGTGTAACGGTGGATTTGGTGTTCGGGGTATTCTGTGCGTGTTTTCCAGTTGCTTGGTGATTTTTGGCCTTCAGGCTGGTTGGCAGGAAGACGGCTTCCTTTTCAGATCTTGTTCAGGTCAGCTGGTTTATTGTCGGACCATTAAAATGTCATTTTTATTGCATGTATCTTCTTTAGTTTAAGGTTAATTTACAAGCTTGATAAACATTGCTATCAGGTGTAAAAGTTGTGTTCGTGTGGATGGGCGATTTAGAAAAAATATCACGTTTTTTTTTTTTTTACATTACTTGTGCTATCAAAATGTTCAAAACGGTTATAAAGCATAGCAAATTAGTTTGATTTGAAAGAGCGTTGAAATGTTTTTTAAATGATTCAAAGATCCTGCACGCAAGACACAAATTGAAGGTAAAATACGTCTAAACCCTTAATTCTGGGATGATTTCTGTATCTCAGTCTAAAAGGTTATGATCTGAATATTCACAGGAGGGATGCACCGATAACAAAATTTCGGCTAACATCGAACAGCCAGTATTATCGATGCTGTTATTGCCGATAACCGATATTTACCAATACTAAATATAATATGTATTTACCTACCCTTTCTGTGAAAAAGCGACCACACCCTGGCATCGCCTCTCAACTACCCACAATCCTGTGCTTCATCACCATGGTCACATGACCAAACAAATACCACATGGCCAACAAACCAAAAGGCAACAAGATGAAAATAAACATCAGTTGTTAATATCGGCCCAGTTTTACTTATCAGACTAACATGTTAAATATTGACTTGCATCAACCAATATCGATGTTACTGCTGAAATTTCGTAGATCCCTAATTCTGAGTTTTCATTACAGAAAATTTCATAACTAAGAAAGAAATGTAGATAATGTCCATATAAATGTCCGGGAGTGTTCTTAGATAAGTGCTTTTTTAATGATTGGAATAAATTACAGATGCCTCAGTCGATCGGCCAGAGATCGGAGTCAGACAGTTTTCAGTCAGAAATGAACTTAAATCCAAAAAACAGGCCGTCCAGGTCAGTTTAACTCAATTCTGTTAGACTCCAGTTGGAAACAGTCTGGTTTGAACTGACATTATTCTGGACACAGCTCAGTCCACTCCAACTGATTCCAGTTTAATCCAGTTAGTTATTTGGGTTCTGTTAGAGTCACATTTAAGTCCAAAACCATACTGTCCAGTCAGTCAGTCAGTCATTTTCTATACCGTATCTTCCATAGTGGGTAGTGGGCACCAGCTTCCCCGCGATCTGCTATGGAACATATTGTCCAGTCCTTCTTATAATAAAGTAGAAAACTTATAACTTAAATCTTACTTGAAACAGTTTAGTCCACTACTTCTAATAGCGGTTTAATCCAGATTAGGTTTAATTCAGATTATGTCCAGTTCATTTCAGTTTACTCTCATTCTAATTCAAGTTAAACACGTTTCAATTTAATCCATTCATTGTTATTGTTTTGCAGTTGTGATTCCTCTGTGTACAGGAGAGTCAAAGTGGGTTGAATTGTATAAAGTCCAGTTTATACTGTCTGTTCCATTTATATTAAATCCAGTATAATTTAATTCAGTCCAGTAAGATTCAAATATATAAATCAAAACATGCAGTTCTGTTCATTCGTATTACATTCAGTTAAAATTACTGAGTTGGGTGAGATGTGGGGTGTGCCCTGCACAATGTTAGTAGGACGTACCCATGCATGCACAGGGGAGAACATGCCAGCTCCATGAAGAAACACTACAGGCCGGGATTTGCACCCAGAACCTTCTTGCTGCAAGGCAACATTGCTACCTATTGCTCCACCATTCAGGCAAAGATGGCTCTGTTGAGCCATCCATTCCCTTAGCTCTTAGCAGTCATGACTTTATGGGATTCTTCCAAAATAAAATTGATTCTATTAAGAAGAAAATCTTTGACATGCTCCCAAAGATGATTACTTCATCCTCAACAAGTGAGACAACATTGGAAGTAACCGTAGAACCTGATCTGTGTTTGGACTGTTTTGATCCTGTGGAGCTTCCTGAGTTATCAGAAATATTAGCTTCATCTAAACCTTCAACTTGTATGTTAGACCCAATCCCAACCAAATTATTTAAGGAAGTGTTCCCTCTGATTATAAGCCCCATTTTAGCTATGATTAATCTATCCTTAGAAATCATAACAGAACTACAGGCTTTTAAGGTAGCTCTAATTAAACCTTTGCTTAAGAAACCTTCGCTTGATCGAGATGACTTAATAAATTACAGACCGATATCCAATCTTTCATTCTTGTCTAAAATTCTTGAGAAAATAGTTGCTAATCAAATGTGTGAGCATTTACACAGCAGTGACCTATTTGAAGAGTTTCAGTCAGGTTTCAGAGCTCATCATAGCACTGAAACAGCTCTGCTGAAAGTCACTAATGATATTCTTATTGCCTCAGATAATGGACTTGTGTCTGTACTGGTTCTGTTAGATCTCAGTGCTGCATTTGATACAGTCGACCACAATATTCTCTTAGAAAGGCTGGAATATGCTGTAGGGATCAGGGGAAACAGCACTAGGCTGGTTTAAATTTTATTTGTCGGGACAGATTCCAGTTTGTTTCATGTAAATGATAAATCATCTTTAAACTCCAGGGTTAATTGTGGAGTACCACAGGGTTCAGTACTTGGGCCAATTCTCTTTACTATATATGCTTCCAATAGGTAAATTATCAGGCAGCATAGAAAAAATTTTTTCACTGTTACGCTGATGATACTCAGCTTTACTTATCCATAAATCCTGATGAGCCCAACCAGTTAGATAGACTACAAGCATGTCTTGAAGACATAAAACTTGGATGACTTTAAATTTTCTGCTTCTAAATTCAGACAAAACAGAAGTTGTCGGGCTTGGACCGGAGTCTTTAAAAAGAAACTGCTTAGTCAATCACTTAAACCTGGATGGCATTAAATTGGACCTCCATAATAAAGTAAAAAAAACCTTGGTGTTATTTTTGACCAGGACATGTCATTTAAATCCCATATTAAACAGGTTTCTAGGATTTCCTTCTTCACCTCCGGGAACATTGCCAAAATTAGAAATATCCTGTCCAGGATTGATGCTGAAAAACTAGTCCATGCATTTGTTACTTCAAGGCTGGACTATTGTAATTCTTTACTATCAGGATGTCCACAAAATGCAGTTAAAAGCCTTCAGCTGATTCAAAATGCTGCAGCAAGAGTTCTGATGAAAATTAAAAAGATGGATCATATTTCTCCTATTTGAGCTTCCCTTCATTGGCTCCCTGTTAAATCCAGAATAGAATTTAAAATTCTCCTCCTCACATATAAAGCCCTTAATGATTTAGCTCCATCATACATCAGAGATCTGATTGTTCCATACGTTCCTAACAGAGCACTTCGTTCTCAGACTGCAGGTTTACTGGTGGTTCCTAAAGTCTCTAGAAGTAGAATGGGAGGCAGATCCTTTAGTTATCAGGCTCCTCTCCTGTGGAACCAGCTCCCAGTTTTAGTCCGTGAGGCGGACACCCTGTCTACTTTTAAGGCTAGGCTTAAAACTTTCCTTTTTGATAAAGCTTATAGTTAGAGTGGCTTAGGTTATCCTGAGCTATCTCTGTAGTTATGCTGCTATAGGCTTAGGCTGCTGGAGGACATAATGACCACTTTCACACTCTTCTCTACATTCTCACGCTACTCTCCAATTTTGTATTATTTGCCGTTATTTCAGCTTTTAACTTTGTTTTCTCTCTTTTCTCTTCCTAGAAGCTACACCTGGCCTGACTCTGTGTCTACCTGTGACACCTTTCTGGAGGGGGGCATCGTCCAAGCTTCTGCTGGCAACAACTTAATGCTCACCCTCTACCGATGATCCACATGGCCCTGTCTTTCAGTGTTTAACCCTTTCTCTCTCCTAGACATGGCAATTGACTGAGCTTTTGCTGTAACTAACTCTATGTGCTCTCTTTCAGACTGTAACCTTGAAAACTGGCTCAGAGTTTATCTGTTCTTTCTTTCTAGGTGAAACGACTAAAGGAGCTACATCCATTAACATTTACTTTTCCTTCCCATAGAAAGGACTCCTGGATCAATGCTTCTTTGTTCTCTTTGTGTCTCTGCTCTGTTCTCTCAAATCCCCAGTCGGTCGTGGCAGATGGCCGCTCACACTGAGCCTGGTTCTGGTTCTGCTGGAGGTTTCTTCCTGTTAAAAGGGAGTTTTTCCTCTCCACTGTCGCTACATGCATGCTCAGTATGAGGGATTGCTGCAAAGTCAACGCCAGTGACTGTCAACTATCGCTACATGTTCATCCAGGAGGAGTGAATGCTGCAAGTCACTGACTGGATGCAATCTGCTGGGTTTCCTTAGATAAAAAAACTTTTTATCCAATTTGAATAAATAACTGACTCTGACTGCACTGTTCAATGGTTAGGATTAATAGGAATGTATGTACCTGACTTTTGTGAAGTGCCTTGAGACAACATGTGTTGTGAATTGGTGCTATATAAATAAACTGAATTGAATGAGTGAATCTAAGACAAATCAAATTGCAAGCAGCACAGTTTGTTCTATTAAATCTGTTTCAGTCCAGAAAGATTCAGAACTTAAATCAAAACATATGGTCCAGTTTATTCTAAATAAGTTCACTTATTGCTCTGTTGAAATCAGTCACATTCAACTAAAATTTAATTAGATACAGTTCGGTTTACTGAAATACATTCAATAAATTCAATCAAAAGTCAAATTAACCCTGGGTGGCTCAGTTGGTAGGCCAGACGCACCACGTGGAGAGGATCCAGTCCTCGACCCGGTTGTCCTGGGTTTAACTACTGATTCCTTGGGTCATCAGCTGCATGTCTGTCTTCTCTCTCTTTCCTCTTTCCTGTCAAATTACTTTTTATTAAAGGCCACTAGTGCCAAATAATCTAAAAAAAAAACAAATAATGCAAATAACATATAACCCAGTTTATTCGGGTTAGTCCAGTTTAATCCAGTTATATTTTCCTTCAATGCAGTCACATTTAATCCATCAATATACACTCACCGGCCACTTTATTAGGTACACCTTGCTAGTACCGGGTTGGCCCCCTTTTTTTGCCTTCAGAACTGCCTTAATCCTTTGTGGCATAGATTCAACAAGGTACTGGAAACATTCCCCTCAGAGATTTTTCCATTTGACATGATAGCATCACACAGATGCTGCGTTTTGTCGGCTGCATCCATGATGTGAATCTCCGTTCCACCACATCCCAAAGGATCTATTGGATTGGACCCGGGTGACTGTGGAGGCCATTTAAAAAAACCCCCGCCCAGTAAACTCATTGTCACTTTTCAAAAAACCAGTCTGAGATGATTTGTGCTTTATGACATGGCACGTTATCTTGCTGGAAGTAACCATCAGAAGATGGGTCCACTGTGGTCATAAAGGGATGGACATGGTCAGCAACAATACTCAGGAATAGGCTGTGGCGTTGACACGATGCTCAGTTTGTACTAAGGGGCCCAAAGTGTGCCAAAAAATATCCCCCACACCATTACACCACCCCCAGCCGAACCGTTATACAAGGCAGGATGGATCCATGCTTTCATGTTTTTTTGACCCAAAATTCTGACCCTACATCCGAACGTCGCAGCAGAAATGGACTCATCAGACCAGGCAAAGTTTTTTCTATCTTCTATTGTCAAATTTTTGGTGAGCCTGGTGCGAATTTTGGGGCCTCAGTTTCCTGTTCTTAGCTGACAGGAGTGGCCCCGGGTGGTCTTCTGCTGCTGTCCCATCTGGATTAAAGGGTTCGACGTGTTGTGCGTTCAGAATGCTCTTCTGCATCCCTTTTGGTTTAACGAGGGTTATTTGAGTTACTGTTGCCTTTTCTATCAGCTCGAACCAGTCTACCCTTTCGCCTCTGACCTCTGGCATCAACAAGGCATTTGCGCCCACAGAACTACCACCCTGGAATTTTCCTTTTTTTCGGACATTCTCTGTAAACCCCTAGAGATAGTAGTGCGTGAAAACCCAGAAATCAGCAGTTTCTGAAATACTCAGACCAGCCCGTCTGGCCCCCAACACCATGCCATTTTTCAAATTCACTTAAATCACCTTTCTTTCCCATTCTGATGCTCGGTTTGAACTGCAGCAGATCGTCTTGATCATGTCTACATGCCTAAATGCATTGAGTTGCTGCCATGTGATTGGCTGGTTAGAAATTTGCGTTAATGAGCAGTTGGACAGGTGTACCTAAAAAAGTGGCCGGCGAGTGTACTGTCCTGTTTGTTCTACTTTTCCCCCATGTCATCTGTACTTTTAATACGATAGATCTGAAATTAAATCCAGATGCATACAGTTTGTCATTTAGATTTGTTGTTTAATTGTGACTGGATACAGTTCAGTTAATTTCAACTTGCAATCAGATTCAAATCTAAAAACTTGCTTCATAAACTCCAGTTGAAGTCATGTTATTTCAGTTAGTCTATGTGTAATTAATTACTACCGTCATCTTAAAACTTTAACCAAATTACACTTCAGCTAATTTCAGTTCATTCAGTTTTAATCCGGTTAATTCAAGACAGATTAAAGGTTAAATTTGAAAAAAGTTCATGTTTTGATTCAGTTCAATTAGGATTTAATTTAGTAAGATCCAGCAAAAATCCAAATATATACATTTTTTTATTTATTTATTTTTTGTTTCCAGATTCAACATTAATTTAATAAAATCTAATATAAGATTTCATTTAAATTGGATCATTTCCCCATTTTGTATGAATGTATGTACTTGACTCAGAATCTGTCTGTATGATTCAATGTATTGAGTTGAATTTTTGTATTGTAAAGTACCTTGAGACGACATGTGTAGTTAATTTGCTAAAAATAAATAAACCGTGTCATGTTATAATTACACCACTAAAGGCTAATTCGAAGTTAAACAGCCTTTAAAGCAGTTTAATAAGGTATAGCGTAATTCAAACCTTAAAACCTTGAACTTTGAAAATCAGTCTTTCAATGAAAAATGTATCTTATTTAATGCAGTGTGTTTCGTTTATGAATCGAATTGTATATAATTTGACTTGTTATTGTTTATTTCAGTTCAGTTAACTGAATGTAACAGAAAAGTAAAGTTAACCCCAGTTACATATTTTATGCTCCACTTTAGAGGATTATTGCTATTTACTTTCTTAGAAAAATTATCAATATTCAGTGTTTTGGTCCTTTTTATGAACTCTATAATTGCATTATGTTAAACTTGGTAAGATCTTAATAAGATGTTTTATTCATTTATTTTTTTTAATCTTATCATTATGGGAATTAACCGAAAAAATCAGGGCTGAGGATTTTTGTCCGTAGTTACAAAAAAGCAAGTTGGTATTGGTTTTTAAACTGTTTTAGGGGTCATAAACAAAGTATAAATACCAGTATATTAAAACATCTCTGACAAATTATCAGTTTTATAAAAACATTGGAACTGAGTTGTTGGAATATTTGTGGCAGTAGTAGCTTCAAAATGTGTGTCCGTGAGCTGGTACAGATACTGTATCTCCATGCAGCTTTCATAATCTTGCATGTAAAAATGCTTTATGTTTTCATCATTTTGATGGTTCCGAAGGATTGATACTGTTGGGTTACATGTTGGATTAAAATGTGGGGCATTTTAGTTGTAGATCTAAATGTAGATCAATTTTAGTTTGTTCCCATTTTGTTAAGCTAATGTTAGCATTTTAGCTAATGACAGCATATACGCTAGTGTTAGCATAGCACACAGTTTAAACCATGGTTTGCTAATGATAGAGAGCTGCTTTTAGCTTAGTCGATAATAAATCTTCGCTAACATGCTAGTTTTAGCGAACATGCTAAGATTAGCATGTTAGCTGCTGTTAGCATTTTAGCTCATGATAGTATATAAGCTGCCGTTAGCATAGTGGATAGTGTTAGTTACTGTTAGCTAACGTGCAGTTTGTAGCTTGTTGTCCAGAACTAGCTCTATAGCTAATATTATCTATCTTTAGCGTAATCAAAATGTTTATCCTAGCATGTTTGCTGATGTTAGCATTAACCATAAATGCTGCTTTTTATAATTAAATATTGCTGACATAAGTTCCAGATTACTCATGGGCTTTAGAGCCCAAAACCGATGCACTTTGGACCATGCTCTGCAATAAAAAGACATTTTATTAAAAATAAAACAAATAATATTATACACACAAAGAAGCAGAGATAATCTACATTTCTTCTCTTTTTGATTATTGCTGTGACCTGCAAACTTTTTGAGTTATTTCAGAGACACCCATATTTTTGTCTTGCAGTTCACCAACACATCTTGTGTTATAATCACAGACTCGAGAGTTTCTTGTAGAAGGCTACATGACACCAACATGACAGCATGTGAGCGCTGGGGTCACACGTTAATATAAAATGAACACCTGCAGCTTTCTCGCCTCCAATGCAAAGCTAATCCAGTGGGTGAGATGTATTTTTAGCTGCTTGTAGAAAACTATCTGGGCGAAGGGAATCCAGGGGAAATGTTTTGGCAAAAACAAAGTGTCAGCAAGACAGACGGTGAGTTGTGGTTGACATTGACTTGTTTAGTGAGATATAGCTGAAGGTTTTTGGTGTTCTCTTTGGAGTGTTGATCTATGTTATTTCTACACCAGTTATTGGCTACAGCAGAGCCCAACCTCTTTACGTCTCTGTAGACATAAATCATTAGACAGTTTGTTATATTAAACCCATGCAGTCCCTTCTTGCCTATATTCATGATGCTTCAGTTTTATTACAGGCTTTTCAAGGCTGAAAGTGCATGATTCCTCTGCTTCTTTTAATAAAACCTTTGAAATTGTTTGGTGTTTTATCTACCTTACTTCAAGTGACCCATTTTGGACCTTTTAGCCATTTGACTTCCAGTGTCAACTCTTCATTTAAATTTTAATAAAAACATCGGCACATTGAAAATTATCTACACCTACTCAATAATCAAGGAAAAGTCCTTAATGATTTAACAGCAGTCATACCTATGTTAAAATTACTGAGTGGCTTTTTACGTGATTGCTCTCATATTTGAACGGTTTCTCTTTATTGATGAGCTCCATGTTTTTGAGATTGTAAGGCCTCCTTGCCATCACCCTAATCTTTAGCTCCCTCCTCAGATTCTATTCAGATTTAAGTCTGGACTCTGCCTCGGCCACTCTAAGAAGAATTTTGCTTAAACTAAAGGATGTCTTTAAATCTAACTGTGCCAGGGGTGTGAATGATTTAGGGTTCAACTGTAATAAAAATGAGCTGGTCTGTTTGTCCTTGTTGCTTTTGTAGTATTGAAAATAAAATGTTACAAACTTTCTGTCTACCTCATCAGTTCCTCACATCGTTGTGGAGAAATCTTGACCCACTCTTCTTCATATGGCATTGTGCCATTGCTTGCCTGATCCAGTCTGAGCCAGGCGTCAGCTGTCGGACAGATGGCCTCACATTTGTCTCTAGAATGCTTTGGTATGCAAAGGAGTTCATTGCGGACAAACAAGCCCAAATCCTCATACCCCCTCCACCATGCTTTACTGTTTGTGTCTGGTTTTGTCCAACATGGTGCTGTGCATTGTGGCCGGACATCTCCACGTTGGTCGCATCTGTCCAAAACACTTTGTTCCAGTGATCTTTTGGTTCTTTGAGGTGCACCTTTGTAAACCTAAGTCCTGCTGCCATATTGTTTTTTGAGAGAAGAGGCTTTCTCCTCCAACCCTTCCAAACAGATCATGTTTGTTCTGTCCTCTCCCAGATATCCTGTCATGAATATTAACCTTTATCATGCTAACCTGTAGAGCCTGGAATGAGGCTTTTGGGGTTTTTTTGTCATCCCTCTGAGGATTACATGCTTCGACCTCGGGTTAGATTTGCTGGGATGGTCCCTACTGGGAAGATTGGGAGCTGTCTTAAATGTTTTTATGTGTAAATAATCACACTCGTTGTGCAATGATAAAGTAATGCAATGCAACAGTTGCTTTTCTAGTCATTGCTGACATCTTTGCATCTTGCCATTGTGTTAAAACAGCAAACAGCCCAAACTAAGGCTTTTCTGGAGGTGCTTACAGTGGTGATGATCAGTTAATCAATGCTGCTACCTTCCTCATTAGATAGAATGAGCAGTGGGCTTTAATCATGTTCATTATGTAATGATAGGTAAAACCATGAAGTTGAATTGGTTCTTTATCTTTAGCACATTTTTCTCAAAGAATGTCTTAACTATGTAAAGTTCTTGGAATAACTTGGAAATTCACCTCAGAAAGTTCTTGAATTGGACTTTGGATCAGGTTGAAGGACCCTGCTGTTAAATCTGGCGTCTTTCCTGCTTGTTTGGATGTTTCATCAGCGACCGTCACTCTTATTGTGTTGTCGTCTTAGCCTGGTCCTGTTTCAGGTTAGTTGAGTTTAAAAGCCAAAGCCTGACACAGCGTGGTTTTGTTTTTTTTCATCACGTCTCTGTCAGTAAACTCTGCGTTCTGTAGCCAGTTGTTTACTGGCTCACATCTAGGCCTGGTGTTTGAGGGGGTGACGGTTTGTAATGCTGTGTTCCGGTTTCATTCCACTCTGTGTCACAGATTCAGGTTTTATATAAAACAGACTGCAGGGAGAACGATCCCTGCAGGGAGATTGTTTGGATTTTGACACGGTGATGAATACCAGTCAGACCAGCTTCGGAAAAACATTGTTTCAACTGTGTTTTCAGCTGAGGTTATTAATGAACTTATTAATGCATCATTTGGATATTTTAAGTTACAATCATCCCAGAAACTCAGAAATACATGGCCTTGTTGGTTTGTTTTGGTTTATGAAGATCTCGTTTCTTCAGGTAATCAGCTCTGGTTCAGATAAGAAGAAACCAGCCCCTTCAGCTGGATGCTGCGTTCACTGTACCTCATACATGAGGGGACTCCTAATTTTTGTTTTATTACTTGTATATTCTTAGTTTACATAGAAAAGAAGGATGGTTAATCAGCCTGAGGCACTGGGATTGTGTTGAATGTGATAAAACACAGATATCTGCATCTCGGCTCCATTTTTAATCTGGAAGAAGCTTATCTTCACCTGTAGACGTCTCTGTGAGTGTTCAGGCTGTGATTTGAGGTGCAGAGGCAATCACAGAGAAATGCGCTGTAATGTCCAGGTCACTTTCTGAACTTTGTCAGCTGTTTTCCGGGCCATTCTCCCGTGCGGCTGTGACCCTGCTGAGCATCTCTTCTCCGGCTCACTTTGCTGCAAATTTCCCTACTCCTCCCGTCGAGCAGCATGCCGGTCGCTCTGGCATTTCCAGCTCGGTGTCGGGTTCACATTCAGAACAGCGGCGCTCCACTCTGGTAGTGTGCATCTGTCATGTGTTGGGCGGAGGAAACAAAATGTGCTTTCCACTATAGGCCCCAGTTGCATTCTTGGTGTGTTCTGCCGTGCTGGATTCATAGACTGTGGAGTACAGTCCTGATGAACGTCTGACAATAGATACAGATCCTTCAAATCAAGTCATGTCTATCTTCATCACCCATCAGAAACAAACTCTATATAATTTGCGTTAATAATTTTGTCAGTAATTCGATGTTCTAGTTGGCAGTGCTGCTCTGGTTTGCTGCAGATTATCTGCAGTTTATCTGCTATAACACTCCAGCAATAAGTGAATGGATCAATATTAGGGTGGTGCAGATCTCGGTGCCACTTTTTTCAGGTTTTGCTGGAGCAGAACCACACCTGAAACCTGCAGGACAGAGAGGAAAGGCATCCATGGACCTGACTTGGACTATTTCTAGGGAATTTATGCCTCAAATGTTTCCTGTTTTATTAGTACCAATGTTTCAGAAGCAGACGGCCACATCAAGCAACAATGATTGATATATTTAACAGTAATAAGAACCAGCTTATTTTCAGCTTCACTGATGATCATCAGAAGCAGAACTGAAAGAAGGGGAAGTTTTTTCCTAAAGTTGATTTTTGGTTCCATGTTTAGGTGTTTAAAAGTGAGCAACTTTAACAGCTGATATACTGCATGGATTGCAAAAGTACTTAGAAAAACAACTGAGAAAATGTTCAGTTCGTTTCAAATCTGGACTTTGACTAGATTAGTTGATTATGTTTTGATCTAAACCATTCCATTGTATCTCTGGCTGTATGTTTAGAGTTGTCGTCTTGCTGGAAGGTGAACCTCCAACCCAATTCTCAAGTCATCTGCAGCCTCTTAACAGGTTTTCTTCTTCGCATTTAGATCCATCAACCAGCTTCCCTGTCCCTGCTCAAGAAAAGCATCCCCACAGCATGCAGCTGCCACCACCATGTTTCACCATAGGGATGGTGTGTTCACGATCACATGTTGTTAGTTTTCCTCAACAGAAAGCAGGTACAGGCCAAATGTTTAGTGATTTCTAGTCCAGAGGATGTTTTTCACCAAATTGATTCAGATGCTAAACCGGTACCGCTGCATGCATGGTACCAGTTCTTTCTGTTTGCACCCAGCGAGCAGAGAATCTGTCCACTTTACCGCTGAATTCATTTTTAACTCAATTCTTAAACACTGCTGCAGGTACCAATCAGGTCAGAGATCAGCTGATGGTGTTTGTGAAGCGATCACAAACACCGCTGGTTGTTAATTAAAATAATCTAATGATATCATGCTGATTTGTGTTGTTAAACCTCCTCCCTGCACTGACGTCACCCACAGAAGACAACAGAGGAAGGATCAAACATCTACTGGATGAGAGGCTTTTAGTGACTCAATGTTGTGGCTCCAAGTTGGCTCTTTGGCTGTGGGAAAACCAAACCAGTTCTTTTTTTAGAACCAGTTAAGCACTGGAACTATGTTGGTGGAAAGCAAATGGTCTACTCTGAAATATTGTTTGCAGAACATCGGGAGAGGCTTTATTGCAGGTTGCTTCACTTCCATATCTTAAACTCGTTCACTTTAAATATAAATGCCTTCCAGGTAAAAGATTGAGAAGTTCTCAGATCTTCTGCCTCGTCACTGGGACGTACAGTATGTGGTATGTTGGCTATTCCAGTTATTGTACTGGTGGGACTGTGAGCCTGTGGATATTTTCAAAACATGTAGAAAGAATTTGAAATGTATAGGCTCAGGAATACATTTGAGAATAAATAAATGGGGGGGGGGGGGGGGGGGGGGGGGCTTGACTTATACTCATGGAAAGGATTGAATTTTAAAACCATACCTGGAAACAAGGTGAAGAAACTTGAGTCTAAAGCTTTGCTTCTGATTTGTGGTCATACCTACTCGCTAGATTGGGTCTAAAAAGGATCTTGATCTAAAAGATCCTTAGATTTAGCTTTAATGAGTCAACATTAGATCAAAATCTAAAAAGTTATCGTTATAAAGAAACATCACACTGTTATTACCAGGAGGAGATGTGATTAGCTCCTTTCTCACTGCAAAGTGAACGTTTTCTTAAGATCAGGACCTGATTTGTTGCTTAATGAGAATTTCCAGCCTACTTACACAGAAGAAAGTAAACCAACAAAATACTTTCATTTTCGTTTTCTCTGCCTAATTCCTGCAAAAACAATTTAATTCCTTTAAAATTGAACAGCTTCCTCTATATCAGTTTTGTCCCCAGATGTTTCAGTGTCCATTAGATGGATTTATGGTCTGTAGATCAGATGAGTGGTTGGATGAAGTGATATTTTTACATCACCATAGTGTTTTTCTCCTGTTGGTCGGTGGGTATCTGAAGTGTTTTTGACTTGATTGGCTCTGTGAAGGTGAGAAAGATATGAAGCAGCAGTCAGACTAACAGAAGAGGCCTAAAACGGACTTTAGTTGGTCCTGCTCTTTTGTTCCAAAAGAGTGTCCAAGAAGCTGCTGTCTGAAGCAGATAAGACTGTCGGAGGGAAAGTTCCTCAGAGTATGTTGTCTTTAGCGGCTGCAGATCTCTCTGCTCTGTTCTTGCTTATCCAGAGTGACCTCTGAACTCTGCTTGCTGTCGTCACATCTCTGTTAAAGGAGGCAAAGCTGCAGAAGAAAGGCGGCCAGCGTTTTCAGGGATTACCAGGCTATAATAAAACCTTTATCCGTCTTTAGGCCAAGTCAATCTGCAGTCCAGGGCAAAGCTGTTGCAACACCGCCTGAGCAGGATGGGGAAAAAGACCGGATTCAATAACATGTTTAATTCATATACTATCTGGCCTTTTAGGGCTCTGAAATAATTTAAATCTAACCTCAAGTGGCCGTACACCCCACAGATTCCAGGCTGTCATTATTTTTATTATTGAAGCCGAATGGGGAAGCTTTGTTTGAAAAACCTGCTGCTTTCTCAGGGTTTGGGAGGGAATGTTGCTGCCATGAGCTGCTGATCTAAACGCATTAATATTCTGATCATCATCAGTATGACAACCTTTATGAAAGCAGGAGTTTACTTCTCTGGAGCATACACCTCATACCATAACCCTAATAACTGCTTGTTCCCTCTGAACGGTGACAGATGCCAGCAAGCACTAACTGGCAGTGAGGTTTTTACATGGTTGTAAAGGACGTTTGGCCCACTCTACTTTGCAGAATTGTTTTATTTCAGGCACATTGGAGGGTTTTTTGGAGGATTAATGACTTGGTTAAGGTCATGCCTCAATGGCTCATTTAGATTTCACTAGGTCACTCCAGAACCTAATTTTTTTGGCCATTCAGAGGTGAATTTGCTGATGTTCTTTAGATCTTTGTCCTGAATAAACCATTTCTCAAAGGTCTCAAACCTATGGCCAGACACTGTCCTTTAGGGTTTACTGCTAGAGAACAGAACCCAATGGATCCATTAGATACAACACAGCAGCCCCAGACCATCACACTACCACCACCGTGTTTGATGTTATTTTTCTGAAATGCTGTTAGTTTTACTCAAGATATAACAGGACCACCGCCCTCTATAAAGGTCCACTTTTGTCTCATCCGTCCACAGAATATGGTCCCAGAAGTCTTTGTGTCCAAATTCTTTGTGTTCTTTTGGGCCAGTCTCTCTTATTGTTGGATCATGACCTCTGACCTTAATCGAGGCAAGTGAAGCCTGCAGAGCTTTAGATGATGATCTGGGTTCTTAATGTGACCTCCTGGGTGAGTCGTTGACGCTCTCTTAGAGTAATTTTGGTTGGGCGGCCGCTCCTCGGAAGGTTCTCCATTGTTCCGTGATTTCTCCATTTGTGAATAATGTTCTCAATGTTCTCTGGAGTCCTTAGAAATGGTTCTGTAACCCTTTCCAGACTGACACTTGTGAATCTGTTTCTCATTCGTTTCCTGAATATCTTAAGATCAAGACCTGATTTGTTGCTTAATGACAACGTTCAGCCTACCTCCTGTTGTCAGACAGGGTCTTTTTAAGTGATTTCTTGTAATTGGTTCTAGGTGTGTTTTGACCTCTGCTTTCCAAACGTTGTGGTAAATGACATGATTTAACAAAGGGGGTGATTAGTTTTTCACATAGCACCCAGTCAGTTTAGCTTTTCTCTCGTTAATGAATGAAAATATCATTTGAAATCTGCTTTTTGGTTATCAGGTTATCCTTGTCTGATAGAATCAATGGATCGGAAACATTTAAGTGTGACAAAAAAGCTAAGAAAAATACACAGAAGAAAGCAAATGAATAAAATACCTTCATTTTATTTCTGAGAATTTCTGTTCCTGCTTGAGCACAGCAGTAATGCTTTAAGGACTCTGGAAGCAGATATCTAAGATCAGAAACATGTAGCAGATCTCCATGAAATTCCTCACATTCTCTCTGTGTCCTTCAGGCAAATCGGGCGAGCCGGTCTGCTCTCCTGGTCACAGCGCCTCTCAGACGACGTCGCCCGTCACCCTGCCGCCACTGCGCAACAACAACCAGAACCCCCTGACGGTACAAACACACACACAGGCTTGTTCTTCATAGTGTTTTCACAGCTGCAGATGTAACTTTGAGCTCCTCAACATGATGTTTCTCCTGGCTCTAACAACCTTGAAGGTTTGGCTACAATCACAAGGTTTCAGAAGATAAACACTTTATTGATATTAATAGATGTCCTGTTAAGGTCTTATGCAGAATCTCCTCTAGATGGCGCAATATAAGGGTTGAAATAAACTGTAAAACATAGAAAGTTGTCAGCTTTTGAACCTTCATGTCTGTAAGTGTGGGGAACGTTCGGGTTCTGTCAGCAGAGACACTGATAGCGATCCATCGCCCTTAACGCCTGGCTATCAGGGAGCTCCTTTAACTGCAGTTGAAACCAGATATTTACATACACTGTAAAAATGCCACAGTTATTTTTATTCGCTAAATTCAAGGATGAGAGCAATAAAAAAAATATTGCTTTAAACAGATTCAGAACTTTACATACATTTCTTTAAACTGTATGACTTGGGTCAGGTGTTGGTTTCCTTCCTCGAGCTTCTCATATTAGTTTGGTGCAGTTTTGGCCCGTTCCTCCTGATAGAACCCGTGGAACCCGGAGTTCACACTGACTACGTTCTGCTCCATCATCCGGCACAGACTGTGTTTTAGGATCCGTTTATGCATCTGACAACTGCAGAGGAAATAACTTGCAGGATTACGAGAGAGTAGCAAGTTGACAGGGGAAGTTGAGGGCTGACACTGTAACAGCCAGGAACATAAAGAGCTGCAAGTCAACAAAAGACGTTGTCTCACCAGTTTTGACGTAATGTTTACATTTCGATGTGATTAAGGGTCTCTTTTTTTTTTTAAAGTACTGGATGCGCTTTACTTTTTCCCGTGTCTGACTTCCTGCCTGGCTCAATCTTTGGAACTTTACGGGTTTATTCTCCGTATTTCCGGCTGAAAAACATGCCCACATCATGATCCTGCCTCCTCCATGCTTCACAGCTGGGATGGTGTTCTCAGGCTTGCAAGTGCTTATCATGTTCAAAGATTGTAGTTTTCTCAGACCACAGGTCATGGCTAACCCAAAGATTCCCTGAGTGAATTTTCAGACTGAAACCTGGCTTTTTGTGTTGCTTGTGGAGTAATGACTTCTTCTTCTCTGAGTGGCCTTTCAGCCTGTGTTGGTGCAGGACTTTTATCTTTCTGGATGATGGCTGGACCTTCTCATGATGCTTGGATATAACCGTTTGAACAGATGAATGTGGAACCTTCAGGGATCCAGAAAGGATTTTACTGAGAGACAAATAAGGGCCAAACTATGACCGCTGGACTATTGGGTCAGAGCTTCTCCAGAACTGTAGCTGTCCTGGTCTGCAGTGATCAGCATCTATCAACCGGGGTCCAAAGAAGGAACCGGGGTGAACTGGTAACAGAACAACCAAGGCTCAGAAAAACACGGTGCCTCACAATTTGTTCCCTGTGCGTCTGCACACTGTAGTTGCAGACCAGTTAGGTTAGGATACTGACTGGTGTCCAGTGCAGAAAGCACCAACAATGGGCATGTAAGGATCAGAACCGAGCCACAGAGGAATGGAAGAAGGTGGCTTGGTTTTTCAAATATCATTTTGTTTTATATCACCTCACAGGCAGTGAGGTGTTCATGGGCAAACCTTCGGTCCTGCAGCCCATGTGGATCTTACTTTAACACGTATGACCTACTAAAGTGCTGGTCCAGACCGTGTAAACCTTTACATAGAGGGCATTCCCCATGGGGTTAGGGCTGTTAAGGCAGCAAAAGGGGGACAAGCACCTTGTGGTCATAATGTTATGCCTGATCAGGGTATTTGATTGTATGTATCCTGAGATTCCTCTCCTTACCAACTTCGGAACAAACTACAGGATGTTCCAACTAAACTTCTTCTCTTTCTTTAGTTGTTTCTTGGTGAGGAGCTATAAGGAGGAGATGGATGGATGGATGGTTTCTGCTGTTTGAGATTTTTATTTCTTCTGATTTTATTAGAAACATTTGGTTCCATGTCCATGATGGTGTTTGATCTTCTCAGTTTTGACAGAATTGGAAACATTAGGAGTCATTTACCAGCTTCAAGGTGCAGATTGTTGTTGATTAGTTTAGTCAAGTAAGCAGATAAAACCTGGACATGTTCAACGTGGACTTCAGGTCCCTGTTGTCCTGTCTGGATTCGGGTGATCTTCTTTCTGCAGACCCTCTCCATTTTTATCAAACATCTCAGCAGCTGGACCTGCTGAGGGTCTCTCCTTGTGTGAGAGGCTCCTTCAGCTTGAAGTGGCTGCTGAGAGTCGCGAAAATTTAACCCGGTTGGGTTTTGCATGGTTCTTACGACCCTGGACTCCACAGCTCCCAGTTGGGAGCACTATGACTAAGCTGTTCAGGTTGATGTAGTTGTCCTTAACAGTTTTCTTTGGGAGGAGATGTTTCTGCAGCAGTGAGCAGCCTTTCAGTGCGCTGTTGGCTCATCAACCGGAGGAGCTCTGATCGGATTCACGGGAATCAGTAACCAGATTACCAGAGTCTCTCTGGATCTGATCTGCTGGAAGCGCACAGTGTTGGGTTCATTAGGAGCCCTGTGGAAGGCTGGGTGTCTTCTCTGTGTTTTCTAATGGGAGTGAACCAATGAGTGTTGGAGCATTCAGCTGCAGCTAATTATAGCCTCCAGCTTTAAACAGGTGATTGGTTTATAGGCAGCTAGGAAGGACACACTCATTCAAGACGAATGCTATAAATGACCCGTTTCATTGTACTGTACTCAGGTCCTGATCCAACCCTCACTCCTTAATAATATCCTTCATGCAGTCAGACTTTGCTAGGATGTCTTGATCAGTATGAAGATTCCTACACAATACAGCAGTAGAGAAAAGACCTTATCAGCTATTCTATAATATCCATCTGTTTGTCCACTAGTCCATTAGTCCAGTCATCCATCCATGCATTCCTCTGCCCATTCATTTATTCATCAACCATTCATCTATTCATTCTGCCATCCATCCTCCTGTCTATCAGTCTGTCCGTCTCTGTTTGCGTTATCAATACGTCCATCATTCATCCCACTCATCCATCCATGCGTCCTCCATTCCACTGAAAACATTAAAACATACAGGAATCCAGCTTTTTTTTGGGTGCTTTTTTTAGTCATTTTCAGCCTGGGATTCAAAGGAAGAACCAGCGTTTGGTCAACATAAATTTCAAATTGGATTTTGAGACTTTTTGTTATCCGCAGCCAGTCACAGAAACACCTTGTTCCCATAGCTTTGGTTAAATCTGAGAAAAAATCCCAACTTCACAAGAAAAAATGATTTAAACTCCAACAAGATGATTCTGAACAGTTCTTTCTATTGCTCAACAAACAAATTAGACCTTCTGGTGATGATTCATCAGCGAAGCAGTCATGTTGTTTACAGGTGTGATCAGGTGAGGGAGGAGCCATGACTTCATGTCACTGTTGGTGGCACAAACAAAACAACCGGATCTTAGAGTGACGGTTAAATGTGCCCTGATTTCTCTCTCTCTCACACACACACACACACAACACACACACACACACACACACACTGTGGTGTTAAACAACAGCTCTTTCTTTGAACTGAGCCACCTCACCGTATGTGTGGGAGTTAGTGGAGCTGAAACCAGCATCATCAGAAAGGAACCAGGTGTACTCGTTACCACGGCAACAGGGAGTGAATACATCCATTAATAAATATGAGCCTAATTAGTTTCACAACATTCAAAGACATTCATTCCTAATGTGAAGGTGTTCATGACCCGTTTTTTTAAAGATGACCCAAAATAATCCTGATATTTCTGGATTGTTCTACTGCTTATGATGCTTTTTTTTCCCTAGGGGGTTTCTAAGGTCACCATGTCGGACGGCGTCCAGCTCTCATCTCAGTCACAGGTCCACATCACCCAGCTATACGAGGAGAACTCCAACAAGCGTTCGGTCCTCACCACCCAGCCCAACGGCCTGGCTCCGCTGAGCTCCGCCCGGCCGGGCCTGCCGCTCCCCGACCGACAGACCTCGGCGTCTGAGTCCACCCACCACGGCCGCCAGGGCAGCGCCACCTCCAACAAGTCCGCAGACGGCAAGCCAAAGCCCAACCCCATGACGCCCGAACTAGCCATGAAGCAGTTCATGTCCAAGTTGTCGTCGTTCGAACATCACGAGGTGTTCAACTACCCTGAAGGTGAGCCGCTTAAGTCGGAAATGTGATCGGTGGTTGCCTGTAATGAGGTAAAGGGAAGATCATCACCGATTTGATTTCTGTTCTGGTTTGTTTCTCCTCAGTGTATTTTGTCGGCCAGAACGCTAAGAAGAGGTCAGGCGTTCTGGGTGGAGCCAACAACGGGGGCTATGACGACGATCAGGGGTCCTACATCCAGGTCCCGCATGACCACATCTCCTACCGCTACGAGGTCCTGAAGGTGATCGGAAAAGGCAGCTTTGGACAGGTACGACCACAGCTGCTACCAGAACCAGTTCCACTGCTGGTTTTAGGTCTGATGTGTGCAGTTCTCCTGTTTATCCGTTTATCTGTGCAGTCTTCTCATTTTGTGTGTTTGTGGTCAGCTTTTAATGTCAGTTGTTTTGGTTGTGACACAACATGATCAAACGTGGCGCCTTCAGGTATCTGGGAACTGTAGTGAAGGAGGAACCAGACATGTGGAGGTCCACCGTTCTCCTTCTGATACCTTGGAAAGAAGCAGAGTGTATTTGAGGTGTTTTCTCCATGAGAGCAGCATGATATCAACAGAAATCAGAGCAGAATGTGTGCTTGTTGGACTTTGACTAGGCAGGCACAGAAATATAATGTACCGAAGACTGTTATCATTAATGTTACCACAATAACAATAAATACCACAAAATATTGCGATAAACCTTTTTGTCCATATCACCCAGCCCCCTGGTCTGTAGTTTATTTCTGGTATTGGTTCTAGTCTGGTTCTGGTTTTTCTCCGTTCCTCCTAACATTGAATCAGTTTGATCTCATCTTTCGGCGGTTTTACTCGTTTTGACTCTTTGTTGTCGTTGCTCTCTCTGTTATTTACAGTTTTTTGGCCCTTTTTTTTAGTTTATCGTGATTGTTTGAGCTGCTTTGGTTTTCAGTTCTAGTTCCATCTGCTTCTGTTATTATCTGTAACCTCCCTGTGGTTCGGTGCCTTGTTCCAGTTACTTTCCATATTTTTTTCCTATGTGTTGGATTTTTGGTCTCTTTGCTGGAGTTTTCAGTGTCTGTTGTTCATGTTTTGCCATTCATTGTTCATTTTTGCTCGTTTTAGTCTTTTAGTCATTTTGAGTTAAATTGGACACATTTTGCATGTTTTATTGTTTGGGTTGTACGGAATTTATAGTTTTTTCTGTCCATAATTGGTTGTTTTTTGATGTTTTTGGATCACTTTAATATTTTTAAAACTGGCTTTCATATTTTCTCTTCAATTTAAAACACCTGAAGCACTAGTTGTTTAACTGTCAGTGGATGTGAGCACCCCCGACTCTAACTGATTAAACATTATCAAGATATCGTGTTTCTCCTCCTGCAGGTGGTGAAGGCCTTCGACCATAAAACCCAGACTCACTTGGCTCTGAAGATGGTCCGCAACGAGAAGCGCTTCCACCGGCAGGCTGCGGAGGAGATCCGCATCCTGGAGCACTTGAGGAAGCAGGACAAGGACTCGAGCATGAACGTCATCCACATGCTGGAGCACTTCACCTTCCGGAACCACATCTGCATGACCTTCGAGCTGCTCAGCATGAACCTCTACGAGCTCATCAAAAAGAACAAGTTCCAGGGCTTTAGCCTCCCGCTGGTCAGGAAGTTCGGCCACTCCATCCTCCAGTGTCTGGACGCGCTGCACAAGAACCGCATCATCCACTGCGACCTCAAACCAGAGAACATTTTACTGAAGCAACAGGGGCGCAGCGGCATTAAGGTAAGACAGATAAATCCCTCTGCTGTAAACATTATCTTCTTTAGAGACAATTACAGGGTTCTCTGTTCTCCTGCAGGTCATAGACTTTGGCTCCAGCTGCTATGAACACCAGAGGGTCTACACCTACATCCAGTCTAGGTTCTACAGAGCTCCAGAGGTGATTCTAGGTAAGAAATGGAGTCATGAGTAAAACGTCCAAGCAGGAGTAGATACAACACTGTGTACACAGTAAAATAGGTTTAAATGTTTGTAATAAGCAGTTGTCACATTTCAACAAACCTCAACAGAATATCTAAAGAAGCTGACATGTATTTGTGGTCAGATCCTATAGTCAGTAAATGTGTAGAACCACCTCTGGAGAGCATATGTGAAAATTAATTCAAATCAAGTCTTGACACAGATTGTAAGTTTGGTGTAGGTCTGAACTTTGACTAGGCCATCCTAACACATGAATATTCTTTGATATAATCCATCCCATTGTAGTTCTGGTTGTATGCCTGTAACAGATTTTCTACCAGGATTGTTCTGGATTTAAGTCCGTCAAGCTTGAAATTACCTGACCAGCTTCCCTGTCCCTGCTGAAGAAGAGCATCCCCACATCATGATTCTGCCACCGCCATGTTTTACAACAGCGATGGTCTATTTAGTGTGATGTTCAGTGTTAACCTCAAGAGGTGAACAGTGAACACCTTTCACCTCTAGATGTCGATAACTAAATGAAAACCTTTAAAAGTGCCTTTTTAAATTTAAAGACCTGGAAACTAGATGGCAATAATCATTGTGATGGATAAACCACATGTTGAGTTGAGTTTTAGAAATGTATTAAAACCTGTTTCTTCCTGATTAAATAACCAATTGGACTTTGCATCTCTGTCCAGGTTCCAGGTATGGGATGCCCATCGACATGTGGTCCCTGGGCTGCATCCTTGCTGAACTGTTGACCGGTTACCCACTGTTACCAGGTGAAGACGAAGCTGACCAGCTGGCCTGCATCATTGAACTACTGGGCATGCCCAGTCCAAAGCTCCTGGATGCCTCCAAGCGAGCGAAGAACTTTGTGTCATCCAAAGGCTACCCGCGTTACTGCACTGTCACCACCATGCCTGACAGCACCGTAGTTCTGAACGGAGGACGCTCACGACGGGGGAAGGCACGCGGCCCCCCGGGCAGCAAGGACTTGAGCACAGCGTTGAAGGGTTGTGATGACCCACTCTTCCTGGACTTTCTCAAACAGTGTCTTGAATGGGACCCGGTGCTCAGGATGACACCGAGCCAGGCTCTGCGCCACCCCTGGCTTAGGAGACGACTACCCAAACCTCCATCTGGAACCACAACCGGAGACAAGACCTCCTCAACCAAACGAGGTACCACCACCGATGGTGCCATTACCTCCATCTCCAAACTTGCCCCCACCTCCTCAACCACCACCTCCTCCTCTTCCAAAACTAGGACTAACTTAGCGGCCATCACCGACGCCAACGGAAACATCCAGCCAAGGACGGTTCTGCCCAAACTGGTCAGCTGAGAATGAATACACCCCATCCGCTGTGGTGGGTGATAAAGGCGGGGTTAATGAGTAACAAGCCAGACCTGAATAAAACTGGTCTATCCAGTTGTGAAGCGCACTTAGTTATTTATTGCATTGCTGGGTTACGTTCAACTGAAATGCAGTTGTGGCATCCTGACTTGGATTATTAAAGCAAGCAAACCAGTGTCCATGCTGGGATGTTATCTGAAGGAACCCTGGGTGCATTCAGACACCTCAAATTCATCTTATCTGAAAAAGATGAGATGTTTTGAAGTTTGCGCAAAAGGACGGTAAAGTGAAAACACATTGTGGGGCGGTTCAGACAATCTGAATACATCACACTGCTTTGTAGCTCCAAACTCACAAAAACACATCAGAAACATGGTGCTGATGGAGGGAACAAGGCTTTTTAAAATATTTTATAATAACAATCTTTTTAGCTGAGTCATAAAATCAGTTTAACACCAAAAAGTATTGAGTGACTTCAGTCTTACAAGTTTATATCTGCAGTTTTAGAGTTTCAGTTTTGTTGTCAACTGATTGTACCATGAGTCTTTTTAATCCTAAAGCTGCGTCTGGGTTTTGGATCATTTCACTTTTGGGGTACTGTTAGACAGTGATCATTTCTTTAATACAAATCACAGCATTAAAACTCCCTAACCGTGGTTTTAAACTGCTTACTGTTAGCTGGCTAACAGAATATATAGCCAGTTTTATATCGTATCAACTAGCTAGCCATGTTAGCATGCTAGCGTAGTGCCTGTTAGCTGGCTAACTGTTAGCTAGCACAGATTGTGTTAGTAAACAGCTCTATATTCCTGTTTAGCTGTAACATTGATACCTGATTTGATTTAACTAGCTAGCAGTTAGCCTAGCACCCATAAATGAGTTAGCTAACTGTAACTGGCTCAATTTTTACCTTCTTTATCAGTCTGTTGGCTAGCCTTAGCCTTTATAGCCATCGTGTGTCAGCTCTCCACTGCCCGGCCTTATCATACTCAGACAGAAAGCCGAACTGTTTCTGCTTTCTATAATTTAGTGTTTGTTTTCCAGGTTATTGAGCAGGTGAAACAGTTGAGGACGGAGGGAGCCGCCTGCAGAAGGTGGTTGTGTTTACAAGAACCGGCTTGTTCCCTTTGTATGAAACCAAATATGAATTTCATGGTCACAACCAGGCCGATAAAGGAGTAGTAACCTTAGAAGGTAAATTCAGTGGGGTTTATTGACAAGTTAAAATCAAGGCCTCTAATGGTAAAAAATAAGAAAGTTTGTTTCTGCTGTGGAAAATGTAAAAGTCTTTACTACACGTCTAAAATAACTAAAAACTTTGATATCTGCTTTAATGTTAAAAAAAAACAAAAACAATTTGGAGAAGCTAAATATTGTCTGTGGTAAAATTGTTTGTGGATTTTAAATGGGACCTAGTATAATTTGCCCCCCTATGAGATTGTTTCTCGTTTTCTGTCCCACATTAAATGTTTTAGATCATCAAACAAATTTTTTATTTCTTAAATTAATCAACTGCAATTACAATTGGAATACGTGCTGATTGTTATTGAAATTGACCAAACAGAACAAAGTAGAAACCTTAAAGAGACAGGAACTAAAATATTTTGAGGATGATTAAAGACATTGTGTTAAGATTGGTTTTCAGTTTTAGTCTATGTGTAATTACTTTAGTAAAGTCCCACAACAAAAACACAGCAGGGTAAAGCTGCCTAACAGGCCTCATGTTACATCTGGACCAGGATAGTGAAGCTCCTTAAAATATACAGTAAAAATACTAATGTGCAGGGTTAAGCTGCAAATCAGTCCTTTTGTTATGATGACAGAAGATGAGTGAATTAGACTTTAATGCAAAAGCTGCATTTAAAAAAAAAAACTATCACTGCCCAGCCAGCCAGAGTCATGTATGGAATGCCTTTTTAATTAAAAACCTTTAAAACAGGAAATTTTCAGAGAATCTCTTCAGAAAAAAAAAATTCTTTATGAAATACAAGTGGTTCATAAATTACAAAAATGTTTTATTTTTTTATCGTTTGAATTCCTAATTTTCACTTTTTTGCTCTTTTTGCTTTAAAAATGTAGTAGTAATAATAACAAATGTCATCTGAAGGTGCTTTACATGGCAAACAGATTCATTGTCTATCAGTTCAGTCCAGTCATACAGACAGATTTATTTATATACATTCCAATTTGATCCTGGTTATAAAACACTGTTAAGTTCAACCTACTATGCCAATTGGCGAAACATTTTCTTTTTAAGGAAACCCAGCCGACTGAATCCAGTCACTGACTTTGCAGGATTCCCTCATACTGAGCATGCATGTGGTGACAGTTAAGAGGAAAAGAGTTCTTCCTATGTTAAAGAAAAAAATCATGGCAGCTGTAGCTCCATTAGTGGCTTCATCTAGAAGAGAAACCCAGCTAAACATGATTTAATCAGCATTTTTTATTCAAGTGTTTAATTTTGATTAAAATGACATTCCATACAGACTTCCTCCTCTGCATTTTGTAAGAAAAGATGAAACGTTATGAAAAGAAAACATATTTTTGGAGAATTACAATGAGTGAAAATAACTAGATGTGGTTTCTTAATTCAATTCAGGTGTGTTTTCACGCTTAAACATCTGGGTAAACGCATGGTAATAATAGTGACACCAGGTTCTAATTTGATTTTGGGCCTTTAACTTGTTTCTGGCACCACCTGAATTTCTATCAGCATATGAAGGAACTCTTCTTCTAGATCACGCTGTGACAGGGTCCATAGATTGGCCGCAGGAGCATTAGATTCGTAATGATTGATGATATGGTTTCTGATGTTGTAGGTGAACAATAGATCTGTGATCAACCTTTAATTCTGATCTTTAGAAATCAGTGTTGCTAAATGCATCTGTTAGTGTGATCAGGGAGGGGGCGACTATGAGTAGAGCATGTTATAAGATCTAATTTATTTGTCACATTTTAATATTTAAAAATCTAATCTATCTATTTACAGTGAAGTGCAGTTTTTACTGTATACTTGAATGCGTGTGTGTGTGTTTGTTTGTTGCAGGACATGTGTGTGCAATATTCAAAGGTTTTCTTAAAGCTTGTTCCCTTACACAAACACAATTATATTAAAACACACACAGACAAAAACTGTATCTGAACACACTCTGAAAATAAAGTCAGATGAGAAGGTCAAGGATGAAGATGAGGAGGAGGATAAGATTCCCAGGATTGGCTGAACGGTGTTTGTTGACGTAATGCAGCACACAGGAAGAGAGACAATTATGTGATGCACAGGAGGAACTGACAACAAACTTGATGCAAATGCTCCGCCCATCTCAGGGGAAGCTCCGCCCCCTCCAGGTGAAGGAGGAGGAAAATTAGAAAATGGGGAGTTGATTCTGTTTTAAGTTTAGTTGATTGTACTATACGTTTTTTATGTTTTAGTTTGTGAGACGGAGTGCTGAGTCGTAACTTTGTGCCTTCAGTATCTCGACGCCATGCCACGCCCTCCCAACACACCCACACACATCGTTACAATTTCATTAGATCTGTTGCTAATACACTTAGCCACAACCTGAATCAGGTAAGGCAAGCAATGCCAAGTCCTTTCCAAACATATTAACATTATTGCAAAAATATCAACAATGGCTCGCTTTCCATTCTCCATGTTGTGTAGCCTGTATTCTGCAGCCAGCAAGTATCTTGATCATAAGCTAGAAAAACTGAAGAAATGTGCTATTGCCGGAATTATTGCAGTATTTTCCTCTAAATTTGGGAAAAGCATCTAATCTTCATGTTGGTTTTCACAAGTTTAAGCTATTCATGCTACTATTTAGCCGATTTGCTAGTTTTATTTTATCAGTTGATAACCGATTGGTGCCAATGAGTTTCTTTCCATTCACCACTGACGTCTTGGATTTAGGAATGACGTCACATATAAAACATTTCCAGTTGTCAGACAACCAGTGGGCTTTGCTAATTATCGTTTTCAGTGTCCAGGCCGATAAAAAAACGATTAAAAACTAAGAGCTCTACATTCACTGTTTGTACAAAGTTTGGCTTCAGCTGGTGGCGTCTCAAATGAAACGGAAACAAATAAGAATTTGTTTTTGTTTACCGTAAACATTTTACACAATACAGACACTACATGAAATGTAAGAATTGCGAGAGGAACCATGTTTAGAAAATGTATTTCAGCCATGTTGAAGTCTGAGGTTCAGGTTAGAGAAAGGCCTCAGACTAAGTCCTGCTAGTGGTGCGTTGTTTGTAACTCGGGGGCCAAATTTTCCAAGTTTCCATTCAGAAATGCAACAAGAAAGCCCCCTAAAGTAGTATGATCCAGCGTTTCAGTCGTCAAAAAAAAAAGAAATCTACTGAAACCAGTCTGTTGGTGTGGACTTTGTCCTTTCAAAATCTGTTGATACTAGTTGTGTAGTGTGTCCTTAGCTTTTGCGACTTTTTTTGGTGTTATTGGAAACTTTTAGAGACCCTGACATGAAACTCATATTATTCTCAATGAGAAACCTCTTCCTCATCCCAAAGCACAGTTTCTCCTAACTCCAGCCACGCTCCTCGGCATCCAGACTGCAAATTAATCCTGGATCCCATTGACGTTTTTTTTCTTAATGTTTTGCTCCATTTAGATTCCTGACAAATTTATTTTCACTTGTTATTGTTAGTATTTCACTTGTCATGCAGTGCCTCACCTGCCTCGCCTGACTGCATATCACTGACCCACACAGAGCAAAAAGTATTTCTCTTCAAAGCAACTGGAGAAGCAAAATTACAGGAGTTTAGCAAACATCGTTTACATCTTTTAAATATGGCCGGCAGGCTGCTCTCAGTTAAGTAATTATAGTAATTAAAGTAGCTCATAGTATCTCTATTTGCTTCTACCAGTTACCACCCTAGATACAGGAGGAGAGTTGGAATTGTGACATTAACGACAGAGGACAGTTTATTTGTTTTTTAAAAATATTTAGGGGAATTTATACTTAAGTTTTTATCAAGCGTTCATTGCAACGTGTGCAAATCTAAATGATGAAAATTATGGAATTCTGTCATTTAGAGATTTTTTTTGGGCACCTAATGGCTACTTTTCCTAATGAGGAGTTGTCCAGAGAGGGGCGGGCAGGTCAGAGGTCTTTAATCAGCCCCAAGTTCAGAATCCAGTATGGCTTCCGTTTACCTAGAATGTTCTCAACTCGCATGTGGCGCCATTCCCAAATCCAAGCTCTAACTTCCAAGAGGAATCGGCATGAATTACAAATACTGACTTACAACCTCAAATGAAACACCATTGGTGTTAACCAAGAGCACAGTAGTCATCCTGCCATTTCTGACACTCATATTTGTATTTTGCTCAACCCATCTGTGGGCTTCTGCGATGTTTACAGATCCAGCAGGGGAGACCAATGGCCCAACCACAGATTGTAGCTTTTAACTGCTCTGCACTGACATTAGCGCTAAGTGTTTGTGTGTGTTGGGACGAAGAGGGCGGGTTTAAGACATGGCAGCACAATGTCCAGACACATATCAGCCAACTGTCGTTTGCTGTCGACAGGGCGAAGCTAACACTAGCCGTCTGCTGCACTGACGTTGGTTTTACCTATTGAAGCTACCACTAGCCTACTGCTAACTGAATGCTAGTAGCAAATAGCAAAATGTTTTTCTTGCACTTCGTTGAGCTCTTCGACGAAGTTCTCATGCAAGCTGTTTGTATTAATGTGGTTGTTTTTTATGTTTGTACCTCAGATTGCATTACTGTTGTCATTTATATGACTAACATCCAGGGCATTTGGTTTAGTCTACCAAAGTGCATTCCTTTACAAAAGTAGCTAAATGCTAGCTACACCAGCAGTCACATTTAGGCAGTCAGAAAATAAGAAACAAGCAAAAAGACAATAAAGAGAACAATTTTTCTTTTCTGTAATATGAAATATGTTTTAACCGATCTCTTGGTAGCACTCAGATAACATTTTTTGCTCATATGTGAAAACAGCTTTAGCCTGTAAGCCAACTAGCTCATTAGCCATCGGGCTTCTCTGAAGAAGTCCTCACAGCCAGGCGTTAGCGAAGGGCAACGCTGTGTTTCTATATCATTTGCCAGCTGGGTTTTACTGTTGAATTTTTTTTTTTAACGTTGTAAATATTGTGCAAAAGTGTTTGAATAAAACATTTTTGGGAGGGTATTCAATGGGCTGTGGTGCCACTGCACGGCCAGTTTTACTTTGTACTGTATCTGCTGTACAGAACACAGATGATGACACTTTTCTAGTGAGCCTTTGTTAAATTTTATTGTGGTGGAAAAAATTATTAATAAAAATACTTTTATTGTCATTTTTTATGCATTGCTCATACATATTAAAATGTTAATATTTTTGTACTACAGAAAATACTAATAATGTGTAAAGATTTGCCAATCACCAGAAAGTGGGCATTTAGGGCAGGCCTTAAAAAGACAGGAGCTAAAATGGCTTTGGGGTATTTGTTTTAGTTTTATATTTGTTTTAAAACGTTTTTGTTTTTTTTAACTTTTGAGAGTTGCGTGTAGTCCAAAAAACACAGAGCTAGAAATAATCGGTTCCCTTTATTTTATTTGCATAATTTTAATTTTTTAACTCAAAAGGTTCGCTATTCAAGCATGAAGCCATTTCTCGAAACTGTGCTGCGTTTACAAGGACCTTATTAAAACAACAAATGGAAAGATTTGAGAAAACCTTTTGATCTCAACAAGGCATGCTTTATTTAGAGCTTATTTAGCTACTTATGGTTTTAAATGCAGAATTACAACAATTTGGAGGCATATCAGATAAAGCTTTTTATATTACTGAATGCATATAAATTATAATCACGCACTTTACACTACCTGTCAAAGGTTTTGGACACACTTTCTGATTTAATGGTTTTCTTTATGTTTGTGACAGATTCTCATTGAAGGCATCAAAACTGTGAATGAACACTTATGGAATTATGAAGCAAACAAAAAATTGCAAAATAACTTTAAATATGTTTTAAATTTTAGATTCCTTAAAGTAGCCGCCCTTTGCTGTGATGACTGAAATATTAACCTTTGGCCTTCTCTCAATGAACCTCTGGGAAGTTCTTTCAAGACTCTTTGGAAACCATTTCAGGTGACCACCTCATGAAGCTCATTGAGAGAACGGCAAGAGAGTAAAGGGTGGCAAATTTGAAGAATCTAAAATATAAAAATGATTAGAGTCATTTCACACTTTTGTTTACTACACAATTCCATGTGTGTTCCTTCACAGTTTTGATGCATTTGGTGAGAATCTACAATGTAAATTGTCATGAAAGTCAAGAGACCCAATAAGGGAGAAAGTGCATCAAAACCTTTTGACCGGTAGTGTATTTTTCTGCTATTGGCTCTCCCAAATGTACTACCATTTAAAGATTGTGCATTCAAAAGAAAGTTGGCAATAGGGCAGGGACTTAGAGACAGAAGCTAAAGTAGTCTTTTCTTTGTTTGGTTTGGATTAATATACATTCTATTTATTTTAACTGTTGAATCATAGAAGGTGGTGATCAAACAGGCTGAAGATCGATTAAAAGAAACTGTGCTCTACATCGCCCCCCCACCCCACCCCAAGGTGAGAGACTGGGTGAACTTTACAGGAAAAACTTTACAGGAGTCTGAGGATGCTGGTGATTACACTGGGTTTCCATGGCGACACAGGCTCCCAGGTGATAAGTGCAGAGCTGTCAGGGAAGGGGACCAGACATCACAGCGCTGTCATGAAAACCAGCACGCTGAGTGTTTATAGCACTGTTTAGATTAGCACAAAAGCAGGTGCTGGAAATGACACAGAGGAAGTAAAGGCGCTACTTTGAAAATAACTTCTATCAACTTATATCTGTAAAGAAATCAACCCGGCAAAATGACTCAATAGTGTTAGCAGATCAGACTCTGACATGGACATATTCGCTGAAACTCCCTGTATAAAAATTTCTATGAAAATTGACGTAAATATATGAACCGTCTAATAACATGCAGCCTCATGCTAATGCTTTACTTTTCATTTGCCTCAGAGGACCTTAAACTTTTCAGACATGAACTGAACTCTACTATCTGGGATGAGTTTTCTGCTACACTCCCTGACCAAAATATTCAAGCACTTCTTATCCAGACACTGAAATTTTCTCTCTGTTTTCTGTGCAAAGCTGCTCAAGCGCAGTCAGATTGGATGGAGAACATCTGTAAACATCTATTTTCAAGCCTTGCTTCAGTTTCTCAGTTGGATTTATTTGTAGACTGTGGCTAGGCCATTCTTACACAAGAAAATGCTTTGATCTAAACCATTCTCTTGTAGTTCAGGCTGTATGTTTAGGGTCGTCGTTCTGCTGAAAGGTGAACCTCCACCCCAGTCCCAGGTCTTCTGCAATAGGTTTTTTTCCAGGATTTTCATCAGTTTAGCTCCATCAATCTTCCCACCAGCTTCCTTATACCAACTGAAGAAGAACATCTCCACAGCATGATGCTGCCACCACCATATTTCCCCCTGGGTGATATGTAGTCTTAGTTGAGCTTAATTTTGTTCTCATTTGACCAGAGCTGCTTCTTCTACATGTTTGTTGTGTCCCCAAAATGACTCAAAGTTTAAATAGGGCTACTGATGGTTTTCTTTCAACAACTGCTTTCTTCTTGCTCCTCTCAAACACAAACTCCCTCCTCCTCCTCCTCTTCTTCTCTCTGTCTCACCCTCTCATTGTTTCTCACCAGTCATTGACGAGTTAATTAGTTCACCATGGTAACGAGGACCAACCATACGATTGGAGCAGCTGTGGAGGAGATTAGCAGGAAGGGCACAGCTGCTAATTATAGAGGAACAGGCTGCCTGGGTTAGTTGTTTGGAGCAGCTGCTGCCTGGCTCGAGGGCAGGTGGTTGGAGCAGGGTTCTGCCCTAACTACTGTCCGAGAAAGAACAGGGAACCAACATGACTGTAGTCAGAGAAGACTGTTCCTGCTTCCTCAGAAGAACATGTTCTCACATGGACTCCTAAACTTGTGATCTTGGATGACAGTTTTTCCTCCTGGACTGCTCAGGTGTATGAAACAAATCAGAGGGATGAGGCGTGGAGGAAATGATTCACACTTTCAGATCTCACTATAATCTCCAACATAAACCCCTCTGCTACAGGCTCTTGGCTAGGTCGGCCAATCAGTGTGAGAACTACAGGTGAGTCAGGAGGATCCATGTGCTGAGTGATGGGGAAAAAATAGCAAGGCACAACCAAATGGGGTCATTCCAAGTCAACTAATCCAGGGAATACCACTTCAAACATCTAATTTATTTGTGTTAAAGACGGGATGCATCTAAAAGCTGCTGGACAGTAGTTCTGGGGGACTGGAGCTGGGAACCCCTGCTTTAGATCTTGTTGCCCCTAAATTAAAGAGCCCCATCGTTCAGTGCAATATTTATCTTTAAGAAAGAACAACAACAACAACTAGATTACAGCTCTGTCACCAATAATCATGGCTTTGTTGAACCATGTATGTCTCTAACTCTCAGTGGTGAAGATTTTTTCAAATTCTTTACCTAAAACAGATTTTAGCTGGAGGAAAGGTCTTCCCAAAGCTTGAATGTCTTGTCATTTATAAATGCAGCTGTTCTGGGGTTTGTTAGAGGACAAACAGCATCATGAAGACCAAGGAACACAGCAGAGAGGCCAGGGAGAAAGTTGTGGAGAGGTTTGAAGCAATATCCCAAGCTATCTCACAGAGCTCTCTTCAATCCATGATCTGAACATGGAGAAAGGATGCCAAAAGACCTGTGGCAGCTCTAGAGGAGCTACCGCGATCCGCAGCTCAGGTGGGAGAATCTGTTAACATAACTATTAGTCCTATTAGTCCTTTGTAGCAGAATGGCAAGAAGAAAGATTAGGTTGTCAACAGCAGCTACATTTAAACCCTCAATCACATCATTTGAAGAGTTATTTTAGGTGATAAATGATAACCATCTTGATTGGACTTTAATTTTCCAATCTTTATTTTTTCCGATCCTGTACATGTCCATTTGTGTGCAAAGGTACGAAGGTTGCATCATCCAGAGCGAACACATATGTGCAGCTGGGACTCAGATGATGCTGAAAAACCTCTGTCATGCAGATCCACTGTGTTAAAGCCACAGCAGTATGAAGATGAATCAGGACTCTGATGTGCAGCAGGCCTGAGGACAGATGAAGATTTACCTCCAACACACGGAAATAAACCTGTGAGAGGATCTATTTTAAACTGGATACAGTTCAGAGCTCAGCGGGAAGCTGTGAGGGCTGTAACTCGATCGAGTGCAACTCGCTGCAGAAATTATGGGTCTAAATTAATATCCACTCACAGCCTAAATGTCACACTAAATGTACTGTGGACACTGTAATGTGGCAGCAGCGTTACTTCACAGAAAAACAATTTGCCCATAAACCCAAGAGAGCCAAGGAGCTGCACCTATAAAAGAAAACATACATTATCACAGTAAAGTTGTACAGGACATCCGTAAACAGGAATGAGTGGCGAGGGGATGCAGGTGAGGAACGAGGAACATGGGTGGAGGGAATCTGAGGCAGGCCGGGACTATTGATAGAAGAAATTAAAAACCTATCAGAAAAAGGGCTAAACTCCACCAAAAAACACCAGCAATAAAGAAATAGAAATATGATGCAGACTAGCAGACTATAACTGGGAACTGAGGACACTAAATGTTTAATTTTTCCAGATGAATCCATGTTTTTCCTCTACTTTCCAGTGCCAGTGAAGTTCACTGTCAGTGTCAATGAAACCAGTCTCAGGGAAAAGACGGTGTACCTCGATGCGAGCATGTGTCTCCAAACTCCTCTGCATCATCTGCAGGTCTGAGAACAGGCCTGAAAGGTCTGAGATGTCCAGATGAAACATCTCTCCTCAGAAGGCTTTCCCTCGTCTTTCTGTCTATTTGAGTTAAGTTTGTATCCTGAGAACTTAGACTTGTTTCCGTTCATTCAGTTCCTTGTACTCTTTAATGTTTTACGTATTTTTTTCACACTTCAGGATGATCAGCACCCTTTAATCAGATACCCCAAAATAAAGTCCAAAGAAGAGAAGATTTATTTGGAGAAGTAGCCAAGAGGCCCACAGCTGTTACGGAGGAGCTGCAGCGAGATGCAAAAAGTTAGCCATAGAAACTCCAGTTTGCCAAAAGTTATGTAGGGGACACAGCAGACATGTGGAGGAAGCTTCTCTGATCAGCTGAGACCAAGATTACGCTTCCTGGCTGACTGTGTGGATTGATTCTGGTTAATCTCAGGTTCTCCGCGGTCAATCTGGAAGAATTAAAGTTTTATTGTGTTTCTTTGCTATTTCCTCACATTTTTGAGAATTTTGTTGCGTCTGAATACAGATTTATCTCTCCTGTAGTTTGGGTTTTGTTGGGTTGGAGAGAAGCAGGAAATCTCTATTTTAAGGCAACTGAACGAACCTGTTTAATGTGATCAATAATACTCCATGACCTCACATTTCTGTATTTAGTTGAGAACATTAGAAAACCCATTTGCTTTTTGCATTAATTAAACATGAAGGCTGATCATCACTGCAGGAGGTGAGCAGAGAAAGGATGCATGAGTGTGCAGCTCTCCCAGCATGCACTGGGCTGACACCGAAGCAGGTGAGGTGGATGTCACAAGGTTTTTGACCTGAAGATCTGAACATGACGAAGAGAAAAGAGAGAGCAGCGCAGCGAGGCAGCAGCAACAGGTGTTGAGCTCATTACTAATTATGAGCCGGTGTCGTGTTTGTGTTGCTATGGAGACATGCTGACCACTCTGTGTCTGTGAGGCTCTTTGTATCACTACACGCAGATGCACCTCTGATGTGCTTTGATGCCATGAGGTAAACAGGGAGCAAAATGAAGACTGATCTGAAGGGAAGGGACAGTTGTGTAGAATAGGTCATTTACATCCACATTTTAATACCTTAGAATATCATTAGTAATTTCACTTGTTTCAGTGATTCCATTTAAAAAGTGAATTTCATTATATAGACTAATTTCAAGTGTTTTTGTTCATTTCAAATATGGCGCACAGCTATGAAAATTATTCATTTTTAAGAAAATTGGTATATTACATAAGATCAATAAAAATGTTGATGTTAAACTGCTTGTCCATGGTCTGTAGACTATATGCATTAATAGTTGGTTTAGGCTAATTTGGAATAAATTAGTCTATCAGCAGGAGTTTGGTCCGTATTGCCGGCACTAAGTCGGCCCTGTTCCCGGTGCATGTTGGACTCCGGCAGGGCTGCCCTTTGACACCGGTCCTGTTCATAACTTTCATGGACAGGATTTCTAGACGCAGCCAAGAGCCGGAGGGGGTCTGGTTTGGGGACCAGTGGATTTCATCTCTTCTTTTTGCAGATGACGTGGTCCTGCTGGCCCCCTCTAGCCAAGACCTACAGCATGCGCTGGGGCAGTTCGCAGCCGAGCGTGAAGCAGCTGAGATGAAGATCAGCTCCTCCAAGTCAGAGGCCATGGTACTCAACCGGATAAGGGTGGCTTGTCCTCTTCAGGTTGGAGGGGAGTTCCTGCCTCAAGTGGAGGAGTTCAAGTATCTCCGGGGTTGTTCACAAGTGAGGGAAGAATGGAGCGGGAGATCGACAGACGGATCGTTGCGGCTGCCGCAGTAATGGGGGCACTGTGCCGGTCCGTTGTGGTGAAGAGAGAGCTGAGCCAAAAAGCGAAGCTCTCGATTTACCGGTCGTTATATGTTCCTACCTTCACCTATGGCCATGAACTTTGGGTCATGACCGAAAGAACGAGATCCCAGATACAAGCGGCTGAAATGAGCTTCCTCCGTAGGGTGGCCGGGCACTCCCTTAGAGATAGGGTGAGGAGCTCCGCCATCCTGGAGGGGATCGGAGTAGAGCTGCTGCTCCTCCACATCGAGAGGAGCCAGTTGAGGTGGCTCGGGCATCTATACCGGATGCCTCCTGGACGCCTTCCTCGGGAGGTGTTCCAGGCACGTCCCACCGGGAGGAGGCCCAGGGGACGGCCCAGGACACGCTGGAGGGACTATATCTCTCGGCTGGCCTGGGAACGCCTTGGGCTCCCCCCGGAGGAGCTGGAGGAGGTGTCTGGGGAGAGGGATGTCTGGGTGTCTCTGCTGAGTCTGCTGCCCCCGTGACCCGGTCCCGGATAAAGCGGAAGACGACGAGTATGAGTATGAGTAGTCTATCAGTTCAGTAATGCTTATGCTTTTTTTGTACAACACTTTTTCCTTCCACTTAACTTTCCATGAATATGTGTGAAAACAGCAGTCTGTAACCAGCCAGCTTGTTTAGCAGTACCTTCTGATGGAGGCTGGCAATGACCTTCTGCTGGACATCTACCATAAATAGCATTTCTGTTTTAAAAAATTATTTTTATGGGTGTTATCTAATATTCAGTTCTCATGGATGATATTTGTTCACCTGCTGAGTTGTACTAGTATATCTCAATTGGTCACAGCTCCTTCCTACAGGATGTTGCAATAGATGAAGTAATCCAGATGAGGTGAAGTGTGACTTGTCTGCTTCCCTTTTCCTGACCCTACACCTCTACAAATCCTGGATGGGGGAAAGGTCAGCCCTGATGATCCTCTCTGCAGGTCTGATCGTTCGTTGCAGTTTGGATCTGTCCTGTTTGGTGGCTAAGCCAAACCTCACAGTGATGGATGTGCACAGGACAGACTGAATAACAGCAATGTAGAAGGTGACCAGCAGCTCCTGTGGAAGGTTGTACTTCTTGAGTTGCAGCAGGAAGTACACTCTGCTGGACCTTCTTCTGAACATTGTCTATGTGTGAGGGCCAGCTCAGGTTCTGAGAAAGGGTGGTTGCTAGAAACCTTCATCACTAGATGTAAATAAATCAGTGCCAAGCTGTTAATCTGGAGTGTCTCTGGAACCTCTAATTGGTCCTTCTGAATAATGCCAAAAACTCAAAACTAAAGTTGACCTAAGGTCTGCAGTGTTCAACATAATCAGATCTACACAATAAAACACCAATGCCAAAGAATAAAAATATATCTGATGTAATTTCTTCCTATAATCCCTCTGATACACTCTAAGTGAGTTTAACTGGTTCAGAACAACTCCAGCAGCTTTTCAAGTATCAGCTGAACATTTCAGAATCAGAATCAGCTTTATTGCCAAGTTTGTACATACAAACAAGGAATTTGACTCCGGTACACTTTGCTCTTCGGTTTTTGTTTTTGCACTACAGAATATACATATTTACAATGTACAAATATACACATATATAAATAAATAAAAAGGTGCATTTGCAACATCTGTCTGCTGTTGTTTTGTACTCTATTGAATGTTCAACAGAGAAACAGCCTGGGGGAAGAAACTGTCTCTGTGGTGGCTGGTTTTTGTGAACAGCGCTCTGTAGCGTCAGCCTGAAGGCAGAACTCTGAACAGTTTATGTGCAGGGTGTGTGGGGTCTGCAGAGATTTTAGCAGCTCTTTTCCTGACCCTAGACCTGTATAAGTCCTGGATGGAGGGAAGGTCAGCCCTGATGATTCTCTCTGCAGTCCTGATTATTCGTTGCAGTCTGGACCTGTCCTGTTTTGTGGATGAACCAAACCACACTGAGATTTCACCTTCATCTAACCCTAAATATAAACCCAGTCATGGAAAGAGTCTGTATCTGCCTCTGTGTCCATCTGTCTGCCTGTATCCCCGAATGCAGCCCCCAGCAGGCACACACCGGTCTGCTGCGGGGGTCTCTGGGTTCATGGAAAACTCAGAGGGTGTCAGATTTGTCAGGCCAGAGGTCAGTTTATTTTCAGTGCCTGTCTTCATCATCCGAGCACCTCACACACAGGCTCAGTATGGTCTATCTGGCGTTCCCTGTGGGATTCACAGAAGTTTCCAATCATCCCTGACGCTCCTTCGTAGCACTACAGGTTTCCTGGTTGGATTTTCTCAAAGTTTCTCTGACAGAAAGTAAGAAGCTTGAAGTAAAACTTAAAGTTCAGAATCTACGACTCTGCTGCCATCTAGTGTTTAAATCCTGTCATTAAAATTTGGCATTTAACTAAACTTTCCTTTCTGTGATCCAGACTTCCTTTTATTTATTTTTTTAAACCTTTTATTTATTTTTTTAAACATGGTCTTGATCAGGTTTTTGGAAGGTTTCTTTGGACTTTTTTTGTTTTATGCAGTTATTGTCTGGGCCTACCACAATCAACATCCTGCAACTGGTAGATTTGTTCCTGGTCCAACACACCTGATTTAATTTAAATGGCTAAAATGCCACCTCAGCTTGCAGTCAAGTTCTGCAAACTCCATCTAATGACCTAATAATTTTAATCAGGTGTTTTTAAGCAGAGACACACTTAAAGGTGCAGGACACCGGTCCTCAAGGACCATAGTTTGAGACGCCTGGTTTAAATCATCATTTGTGAGATTTTTCCAGTCGAGAGCAACTGGTAAACTTTTCTTACACAAAAAAAGGAAAAGCAGAACTGATTTACTAAAATAAAATTCTTCTTCAGGATATTTAATTTATTTCTTAATAAAATTCAGTTTTATGATCAAAGTCAAAATATTGAGAATAAAGTGGAAATAATTTGTTGAACAAAAGGCTGAATTCATCCACTGGATGTTTAAATGCCTTATAAGAACGATTTTTTTTGTTATTAAATTTTATTAAATATTATTGTGTAAGTGTAAAGTTTCGTAGCTCATTTACTCTGCTGTCTCAGGTCTTTGCCCCAGTGTCATTTCAGTGTTATTTTTGATATACTTCTTCCACTTTTTTATCATTTCAACTTTTTTTCTCAAAATGTTAAACTTTTTTCTAATTTTCTCGATTTTTCCCCATCATTTAAACTTTTTTGTCATTTTAACGTAATTTTGTTTTCGCCTATAAGTTTAACTTATCTCTTTTATTTCAACTTCTTTCTCATGATTTGGACTTTATTCTCGTAAATTCGACTTTTTTTCTCGTAAATTTGACTATTATCTTAAAACAGGTGAGCAACAAAAATACTTCCTCTTCATTTTTTTTCCAAGTGAGCCTAGTATTTCCTCCTACCCAACTAGCAATGATAATAAATGTGTGATTCCCTTCACCTCTCAGTAGTTATAATGTTATACCTGATAATAAGAGGTCATCAGCATACAGTCTGGTAAAACCAATTCCCAGCCAGCGCTTGACATTAATATGAGAACCTGGAGGAAGAAATTATTCCCACAGTGAAACAAAAATAAATGTAAGTTTAAAATTTAAGCTTCTAGATATTTTCCGTTTTGGTTTGTCTATTTTATTTCTAGAAATTAAACTGTCGTAGTGTTTAAAGGTGAATGCTAACATTTCTAACTTTAGCCACAAGTTACAGTTTAGCTAACTGTTAGCAAAGCTAAACGGTCAAAACGTCTCTAAGCTAATGTTAGCTCTCAGTTTAGAGATCAAATACAATTTAACAGTAGAAGCCTTAAATGTTTCACTATTAAACCAATTTAAATGCTTTTATCAAAATTAACGTTCCTTGCAAAAGTGTTCACACCCTTTAAACTTTCCACATTTTGTCATGGTAAAATCACAACCTTCACAGTATTTTAGTCTTTTTTATATGATACACTAACAGACCAGTGCACAGTTGTAAAGTTTAAATAAAGACAGACAAGTAGAAACACTAGATATGTGTTTGAGTTCCAGTAAATACTTTATTCTATAGTATTCTATAGTAAATACTATAGAAGTACCTGTTAGTGCAATTATAGCTGCAACTCTGTAGAGGGTTTGTCTTTATCAGACTGACATTTTTGCCTACAAAATAGCTCAGTATACGTTAGATTGGATGCAGAGCATCTTTTAAAATCAAATCTTGCCAGAGATTCTCACTTTGATCTAGGTCTGGAATTTGACTGGGCCATTTTAGCACATGAACATGCTCTCATCTAAACCTTTCATTTGTAGCTCTGTGATTAGAGCTTTTGCCCTGCTGAAAGGAAAATCTACACCCCAGTTTCAAGTCTTTGCAGCCTCTTAACTAGTTCTTCTTCCTCCGCAATTAGCAGGCTCCACCTTCTCATCAGTTCCGGGCCTGTCCAATCATAGTTCCACAATAATCACACCACCAGGAACCATCCATCACAGATTGCTTTGTCCTTTCACATCATAAAAGGCGATCTGAGTTTTATTTAGGGGTAACATTCTTTGCCCATTCCAAGTTGATATCCAACATCACCCATTGATTAATTTGTTGTCGTTGCTGTTTCTGTCCACTAGATGTCAGCAGAAGCTTGAGATTCACAAAACATGTTGGATGAATGCATTACATAACAGCAGGGCCCAATTATACCAGAAATGCCCCAGTACATTAAAACCAGTATATAAATGGCGGGATGGGAAATATGCTGTTTATAGACACTGTTTGAATGGTTCACAGTCAGCAGTTGGTGAGAATGAATCGATTTTAGACTAAATAGCTACGACTTTAATGATTTTTCCCCACTACCTTAAAGGCCATAACAGCCTATTAATATCAGATATTGAACCAAATTTTCATATCAGTCCATCTCTAGTTAGGGTTGAAGAAATTGGCTTACTATGCCTGAGTTTTTGTATTTGTTTAGGTTTAATTTAGATGGGATCTGCGGATCAGAACAGCCATAACAAGGATCTCCATACCATCTGGAATGACGATCTATATTTTCTCACCATGAATAAGAGCCTTTAGTCAAAGGATCTAATTTATTTGCTCTGTTTTAAGCAGTCAGTCTTTCCTGTTCCAGGCACATCCCATTGAGACCCCAGAGTGAACCCAGAATGCTCTCTGGGAACCCTTTATCCTTTCTAGGAAGAGCTGGAGAAGGTCGATGGGGAGAGGAATATCTGGGTTTCCCCTCTAGACCTGTATACTCCATGACTTGATCACAGATAAGCAGAACAAGCAAATTGTTGCTTTTTATGACTGATGCCAGTAATCGTAACACCTTAAAGTTTATTCATTAGGTGGTTTAACGTAACTGAGATGTTGAGATAAGAATAACCACAAGAAAGGAAACTGAACAGTGCCAGCCAGCAGTGTCTTTAGGACTCTCCTTCTCCCTAAGAAAGTTTTGCACCTTCATGTTGCAGTAGATAGTCCATTCAGAACCATAAAGATGTGGTTCTGGTTACTGCAGAGAGAAATGTTGCGAAGCTAAATGAACTGCAGCAGTTCCTGAATGACCTTTAGAGCACAAAAATGTACATTTCAGACAACAGAAAGTTGGAGAAAGATCCAGAAATTTTACATTTTAATGAAATTTACTTTGTTTTATCAGCTTTTCATGCAGTCTGCATACAAATTATATGACAGAGAACATAACTGTCAGTCTGTGTGTGTGTGTGTATGTGTGTGGTTGCAGTGAACCTGCTCAGAGCTTCCTTTGCAAGGGGAAACAACACATAACTTCATGGAAATGCCACAGTGTGTTTCGCATATGTTAATGAGCTCTCTGAGGGAGTGAATTCATGCATGCATAAAGACGCCAAGGTGTTACCTTCTCTCATCAGTCAGCATTTTCAGTGAAACCACCAGACTCTTTGGGAAAAGTTGTTATAAACAAGTTGGAGAGAAGCTGAATCATCTATTTTTGTGCACACGGAAGAAAACCTCATAGTTTCATATGAAGACCTTATCTTCAGGTTTAATACAAAATGATATAATGCATTTTGTCGTTACTTATTTGATGAAAACTCCATCTGCTTGTAGAACCACCTTCAGCAACAATAACTCATCACTTTACAGTTATTTTGGACCACTCTTCTTTCCACTGTTGCTTTACTTCATTGAGGTTTGCAGACATTTATTCTGCACAGACCCCTAAAGGTCCCACCTCAGCATTTCAATCAGGTTGACATCTGGACTTTGACTAGGCCATGCAACACCTTGATTCTTTACTTTTTCAGCCATTCTGTTGTAGATTCGCTGCTGTGTTTGGGATCATTGTCCTGTTGGCGACCCAGTTTTTTTGGTATTTATTCATCTAGATTTTTATCATATTTATTTATAAAATGAATAATCTTTTTCATTGTAGAATAGGTCTGAAAATGGCCTCATAACTGGGCTGCCTCAGTTTATGACTTTGCGTCATTTTAAGTGTAATGGCAACAACAACAAAAACATGATTATATCTAGAACCTCACGCCAGGAGCAGACATGTATTTAGTGTACTTCATCCGTGCAACAATTTCTTTACAACCGAAGGCAGCATGAATTCATTGATGCTTTGAAGGAATGAAGTTATTCATAGCTGTGAATGACCATAAGGATTATTTTTAATCTCTGTTATAGTCACTTGATGTGTTCCTCTTTTTGAGTCCATCCACAGCCTGGTGGTTTCCATCAGATGATTCAGGTTGAGTTCAGAAGACAAAACTTTCTGATGTTAGAAGCACCAGCTACTAAAATAAATAAGTTTAGTTAAACTGTAACAAGCAGTGGAAATTAGCCTTTAACTCATACCAGGGAGGAAGAAAACTGCGACACAGCCAAAGTATCAAATATTAAGGATTTTGTCATCGTTTCCTCTGGTGTTCTGCTGTATTTCTGTTTCTGAGTAAATCTCCTCCTGATCTTCTTATCAGGAATCAATGGTTTGATACCAATCTGTTTGTCTGTCTGTCTGTGTGGGTGTCTTACTGCTTTTATGGTAGGGAGGCAGTTCCTCTGAATAACAACAAAATTAGTTCAGATTATTTTACTTATCAGTGAAACTGTTTCAGTTTCAGTTCCTATGAAAAATGGTCACATTAAGATGTTTCATTCCTTACATTTCAAAATCATAGCTTTGCTCCAGTCTTCTGTTATTCCTCCATGTACTTTATGCACAATTATGGAAATCCGCAAAATCAAAAATCCTTTACTTTCATTGCATGTGGGATTTCTTTAAAACCTGTAAACACTCCATCTCTTTTACAAAACAGGAACACCAACTAAGGAGCTATACAAGGATGCACAAGGAAGTTAAGATTGTTACAGGTGCTGAAGCATTATGCATTAAAAGTTGCAGTAAAAAGAAAAACGGTAAATTCTGAGGCAGTTTGCTTTGGTTGATTTGTCCTTTAGCTGGATTATATTTATTGTTCTATCTGGAGTTTTGTGATTTAGCAGCTCTATATTAGTTTGTCCTTGATAGTATTTTTGGATATGAGGGTTTTTTTTCGCTGCCAATCTTGTCCTAAAGTCTCCTCTTCAGTCTGCGTGAAGATGCCCTCACATACACCTGCTGCCAGTGCCAGGCAAGCTCTGCACTGGTGGCAGCAGCAGTCCTGGAGGTGACTGAAGCTTCTTTAACATCCTGAATTGTCTTTTATTGTAAATGAACCTCTAACCTTGAACTTTTTGGTGTTTCAGAAAACTGTTCCTTCAGTGTCCTGCATGTGAGGCCATTTTGGGGCAGAACGATGATGGCTGCATGTTGCTAACACAATACAGTGATTCTTAACACATCTGCCCCTCATTTAGAGCAGTCAGTCTGCGTATTAGATTAATAATGTTATTGCAACTGGACTCTTTCACAGTAACTTTCATAAACCAGTCAGCCTTGTTGAGTGAAAATCAATTAGGAAAATTAACTTTTCTGTGCATTTTTCAGGATTAGGATTTATGTAGAATCAGTCAAACATAATTACACGTCAGCTAAGAATAAAAGCAGGATCTACAAGATCTGCTAATCAGTGTAACCAAGAGTTAAATAAAATTAATAAAAACATTAAAGTAAAGTTCAGAGACGAGGTCGTTTTAAGGATGCACAGAGTTCAGGCGGGTAAAAAAGTTTGTTGGGCAGTCAGGTGGGCTACTAGCTAATACCTAAATGGCAGCAGAGTTTGGAGCGTCTTTATCTAGAGTGAAACTGAGATTGAGGCAGCAAATGCAGCGGGTGGTGTTACCTGGCAGTCAGTGGTGAAAGAGCTCTGGAGGCTGACGGGGAGGCTGACGGGGTGGCTGACGTGGAGGCTGACGTGGAGGCTGACGGGGAGGCTGACGGGGAGGCTGACGGGGAGGCTGACGGGGAGGCTGACGGGGAGGCTGACGGGGAGGCTGACGGGGAGGCTGACGGGGAGGCTGACGGGGAGGCTGACGGGGAGGCTGACGGGGAGGCTGACGGGGAGGCTGACGGGGAGGCTGACGGGGAGGGTGACGGGGAGGCTGACGGGGAGGCTGACAGGGAGGCTGATGGGGAGGCTGCAGAAACCCACAAAGGAGGTCTGGACGGTGGCGTTTGAGCCGTAGGTCCTGCCTACAGCTCATTTTAGACATAAGACACAGCGCGACACACTGAATATATTCATTAGGTCGCCCAGCCCTGTCTGATGCTATTATCAGTATTTAAAGTTAAGACCAATTGCAGGTGATTCAAAAGTTTCTGCATTAGCGAAAAGGATTCTTCATTTTCAGAAGGACTTTGACATGTACCGACATGCATTCAGTCTTATGGTTCACATATTTTGGAGATTCCTGGATGCCACCAGCGTGGGATAAGAGATTGTTTAGACTTGACCTTAAATGTCAGAAGAGGTCATTTTGAGGTGTTAGTGTGGACCACACATGAACACCTCCGCATTTATGTTTTTTATATTTGATGTTTAAAAAGTGGAGCAGCGAGTCCATCTCTTAAACTCTTCTCGTTTATTCCCTTATCTGTTCAACAAATGGCAGTGAAATTTGGTTTGTTTATGTTTTAAACACTCCTGCTTCAACACTAATTTCAGATTTTAGTTTGTCCATTTCTTTGATTTATCTGCAAACCAGAGCTTGAGCCATTGGTCGTGTTGAAACAGAATCATTTCTGACTTGTTTCACTTTTTTTCCTCTTGCTAAATGAAAGGAGATTGTTATAAAGTGTTGCTTTGAGCTTCCATACAAGCGTGACACAATCATTGTTGCAGTGTTGCCAAACAAACACCATCTTATTTGTGGTTTCCTGTCATCTAATAACAGCCAGTGTGATGTTAAAGAAGATCCAGGTCCAGTCACTCTCAGAGGCTCCCTGGAGCCTGTTTGCACCCCTGCAGAGTTTCGTCCTCCTCTTGCAGACATGCAGATGCTTTTTTATTTTTCTTTCGTGCAGCATCTGCAACAAGCTGACTCACACTGAAACCCACACACTTAAACACACACTCTGAGAGCGACCACAGAGACAGAGGTGGGGGTAAAAGTTGACTCCTAGTGTCTCTCAGTGTTGTCAGGGTTTCCATCAGAGCCCTGCTGAGGTGCTCTTAAGCACCCTGAGCTGTCCTCCCTCTAACAGACCCCTCACCCCAATCACCCAGCAGCCCATTAACACAGCTTTTACTTTATCAGGTACCAGTCACCTCTGTTACTACATTCAGATGGCTATTTTTATCTCCAGATTGAGCTAATTTCCACTTCAGTGTTTGCTGCATATGCTCTCTCATTCTCAGTTTCAGCTCATCATCTTATTCTAGACGAGGACGCTCCGAAACACTGCTGTCATTTAGGTATTAGCCAGCAGCCCAGATGACTGCCCAGCAAACACTTTTTTTAATGACAAAGAAAATTTGAATAAATCTTTTACAGCTAGGCAAATAGCCTACTGTTGTATAAAAAGACACTTCACCAAGCTAGAACAGCTTATTTCTCATCATTAATAGAAGAGAACAAGAATAATCCTAGGTTTCTCTTTAGTACAGTTGCTAACTTACACAGAGTCATAGCTCTGTTTGAGCCATCCATTCCTTAACTCTCAGCAGTCATGACTTTATGGGATTCTTCCAAAATAAAATTGATTCTATTAAGAAGAAAATCTTGACATACTCCCAATAATGATTACTTCATCCTCAACAAGTGAGACAACATTGGAAAAACTGTAGAACCTGATCTGTGTTTGGACTGTTTTGATTCCTGTGGAGCTTCCAGAGTTTTATCAGAAATATTAGCTTCATCTAAACCTTCAACTTGTATGTTAGACCCAACCTTCCCCAAATTTATTTTAAGGAAGTGTTCCCCTCTGATTACAGCCCCATTTTTAGATATGATTTAATTATCTTTAGTAAATGGATATGTACCACAGCTTTTAAGGTAGCTGTAATTAAACCCTTTGCTTAAGAAACCTTCGCTTGATCGAGATGACTTAATAAATTACAGACCGATATCCAATCTTCCGTTCTTATCTAAAATCTTGAGAAATAGTTGCTAATCAAATGTGTGAGCATTTACACAGCAATGACCTGTTGAAGAAGTTTCAGTCGGTTTTCAGAGCTCATCTAAGCACTGAAACAGCTCTGCTGAAAGTCACTAATGATATTCTTATTGCCTCAGATAATGGACTTGTGTCTGTACTGGTTCTGTTAGATCTCAGTGCTGCCTTTGATACAGTCGACCCTAATATTCTCATAGAAAAGGCTGGAATATGCTGTAGGGATCAGGGAACAGCACTAGGCGGTTTTAAATCTTATTTGTCTGACAGATTCCAGTTGTTTCATGTAAATGATAAATCATCTTTAAACTCCAGGGTTAAATTGTGGAGTACCACAGGGTTCAAGTTCTTGGGCCAGTTCTCTTACTATATATATGCTTCCAATAGGGTAAAATTATCAGGCAGCATAGCAATAAATTTTCACTGTTACGCTGATGACACTCAGCTTTAATTACTTATCCATAAATCCTGATGAGCCCAACCAGTTAGATAGACTACAAGCATGTCTTGAAGACATAAAACTGGATGACTTTAAATTTTTCTCCTGCTTTCTAATTCAGACAAAAGAACAGAAGTTGATGACCGTCTTTGGACCGGGTCTTTAAAAAGAAACTGCTTAGTCAATGCACTTACCTGGATGGCCATTAAATTGACCTCCGATAATAAAGTAAAAAACCTTGTGTTATTTTTTTGACCAGGACAAGGTCATTTAAATCCCATATTAAACAGGTTTCTAGATTTCCTTCTTTCATCTCCGGAACATTGCCAAAATTAGAAATATCCTGTCCAGGATTGATGCTGAAAAACTAGTCCATGCATTTGTTACTTCAAGGCTGGACTATTGTAATTCTTTACTATCAGGATGTCCCACAAAATGCAGTAAAAGCCTTCAGCTGAATTCCTAAATGCTGCAGCAAGAGTTCTGATGAAAATTAAAAGAGAGATTCATATTCCCTACTTTTAGCTTCCTTCATTGGCTCCCGTATTTAAATCCAGAATAGAATTTAAAATTCTCCTCCTCACATATAAGCCCTAATGATCTAGCTCCTCATACATCAGATATCTGATTGTTCCATTCGTTCCTAACGAGAACTCTTCGTTCTCAGACTGCAGGTTTTACTGGTGGTTCCTAGAGTCTCTAGAAGTAGAATGGGAGGCAGATCCTTAGTTATCAGGCTCCTCTCCTGTGGAACCAGCTCCCAGTTTTTAATCCCGTGAGGCAGTACACCCTGTCTACTTTTAAGGCTAGGCTTAAAACTTCCTTTTTGATAAAGCTTATAGTTAGAGTGGGCTTAGTTAGGCCTGAGCTATCTCTGTAGTTATGCTGCTATAGGCTTAGGCTGCTGGAGGACATAATGACCACTTGTCACCCTTCGTCGCTACTTTCTCACACTACTCTTCAATTTTGTATTATTTGCTGTTATTTTCAGCTTTTAACTTTATTCTCTCTTCTTTTCTATTCCTAGAAGCTACACCTGCCTGACTCTGTGTCTACCTGTGACAACTGTCTGGAGAGGGGCATCATCCGAGCTTCTGCTGGCAACAACTTGGTGCTCACCTCTAACCGATGATCCACATGGACCTGTCTTTCAGTGTTTTAACCCTTTCTCTCTCCTAGACATAGCTACTGAAAATGAGCTTTTACTGTAACTAACTCTATGTGCTCTCTTCAGACTCTAACATTGAAAACTGGCTCAGAGTTTATCTGTTCTTTCTTCTAGATGAAACAACCTAAAGGAGCTACATCCATTAACATTTACTTTTCCTTCCCATAGAAAGTACTCCTGGATCAGTGCTTCTTTGTTCTCTTTGTGTCCTCGCTCTGTTTCTCTCTACCCCCATTAGTCGTGGCAGATGGCCGCTCACACTGAGCTGGTTCTGGTTCTGCTGGAAGGTTTCTTCCTGTTAAAAGGGAGTTTTTCCTCTCCACTGTCGCTACATGCATGCTCAGTATGAGGGATTGCTGCAAAGTCAACGCCAGTGACTGTCCACTGTCTCTACATGCTCATCCAGGAGGAGGGAATGCTGCAAGTCACTGACTGGATGCAATCTGCTGGGTTTCCTTAGATAGACAAACTTTTTATCCAATTTGAATAAATAACAGAATCTGACTGCACTGTTCAATGATTTGGATTAATTGGAATGTATGTACCTGACTTTTGTGAAGTGCCTTGAGACGACATGTGTTGTGAATTGGCGCTATATAAATAAAATGAATTGAATTGAATTGAATTGAATTGAATTGAGCCAACCAGAGAGCACCAGCTGAAGGTGTGTCTCCCTGGCGTTACTTCATGGTGGGCTGCAGGGCAAAGTATTTATACCCCTTAAACTCTTCCCCATTTCTTTCATGTCACAACCACAACTTTCTATTTATTTTATTGCACTGTGTGAATATTATTTTAGTGATATTTAACAGAAATTAGTTCATAATGTTGGAAGTTGAAGGAAAAGGATTTACTTTGTTAAATATTTTCTACAAATATAAATCTGAAAGGTGTGGCCTAAGTCAATACTTTGAGGAGCCTAACTGCAATTATAACTTTACTCTGATGTCATTAAAGAAAAGCAGAGCATTAATCACAGAAGAAGCCTAGAGGCCCATGGCATGGTGGTGGCAGTATCATGTTGTGGGGATGCTTTTCTTCAGAATGGACAGTGAGGCTCGATAAAAGAGGGATGGAGCTGAATCCAGACATCAGACCCCATCAAGTGCTACTTATACTCTGTGTTTCTGACCTTTTATTGTAGCTGACCTTAGGATGCTTTGGTAGCTGCCGAGGAACACCTTCGCTGCTTTTTTAATGCCACCATTTCTCTCAGAGAGAAACAAGTCATTTACATCTAAATCTCCGGTCTTCATGTGGACCAAATTATGTCCATTTTGTGACCTGGAAAAATTAGTACTCTACATTAAGAACTCACTTCAGAAATATTTGATGTCTAATCCTATTTACATTTATTTTAGGGTCAGTATGTGATTAACTTACTGAAAAACACAAAGATACTACACCCTACCCCCTAGCTAGCCTAAACCTATTTGCATTAGAAGCTTCTAGCAGAGTCTGACATAGACTGAGGAAAGTTTGTCCAACTTCTCACTCTTAGCTGTGAGATGTTTGAGATGTTTCCTTCATGTTCAGCCAGTTTCTAGTCACCCTGCAGCATCGCATTGAGATCACAACCCCAGCCGGTCATTGGTGGATGTAAAGGTATGATTTGGGTCATTGTCATGTGCCCTCTGATGCGCAGTGGGATTTATGGTGGCCAGGTCCTGCTGCAGCAAAGCATCCCGAAACCATGACACTTCCACCCCATGCTTCACAGTCGGTCCGAGTTTCTTTTTACTACTTGAAGAGCCTCGTCTTTCACTATAGACGTGTTGTAAACAAAAGTGAGAACACAACTGAGTCATTAAGTCTCTGGCATGTCTGAACAAAACCTGCAAAACTGATCCGAACAAAACTGTCAGCAAATTATCCTAAACTTTCTGCTCTTTATGCATGAGAAAACGGCTATGGATGGTTTCTATCACGACTAAGACATGAAGGTGATTACACTGCAGCAGAGCAGCAGGCCAGTGAAGCAGGTGCGTTGATTGCATGCAGGGGAACAGGGCAGAGTGGAACCAAGCAGGCAGACGGGCCAGAATCATAACAGTTTCGGTTTATCATAACGTAAGCAAGATCATCACTGATGTTTGCTTTACAACTCTGTGAGTCAGGTTTAATCATATAACACCTTTCAACTTGGCCCTCTTATATACAGTGCCCTGCAATACTATTTATACCCGCTTTATCAGGTTACAGCCCCAAGCTTCAGTGTGTTTTTATAGGTTTTTAAATTTCTTTACAAATAAAAATCTCAAAAGTGTGGCCTGCATTTGTTTGAGTCCCCCTGAGTCAGTGTTTGTGGGTGTTTGGGTTTTGGTTTTTATTGGTGTTTGTTGTTTATTTATGTTCTTACGATATTTAGCTCAGTGTTAGTCTTGTTCCCCTGGTTAGTAGTTTCTAACCAAGGGAACCTGCTGCTGCAGAGCTGCAGGTTGCAGGACACTGCCCTAAATTAAAGGAGAGCATATGTCAGAGAAAAGCCTTAGAGGCTGATAGTAACTCTGGAGGAATTTCAGAGATTCACAGCTCAGGTGGGAAAATCTGGCAACAGAACAACTATTAGTGGGGCATCAAACTCCAGTTCTTGAGGGTCAATGTCCTGCAAGTTTTAGTTGTGTCTCTGGTCCAACACACCTGAATCAAATGGCTGAATTACCGGCTCAGCATGCAGCAGTTCTGCAGAGCCCAGCTAAGGGCCTAGTTATCGGGTGTGTTGAAGCAGAGACGCATATAAATATTGCAGAAGTTTAATGCCTGTTTGTTAGATTCTGGAGAAGAGTTCACACTGGGGTAGGAGGTTCACCTTCCAGCAGGATAATGACCCAGAACATTAATTAATTTATTAGAGCTTCATAGGCAGGTTGAGGTCAAGGTCATGTACAGTAAAGTGGCATGCCTCAAACTATTCCCACAAGGTTGGGAGCTTAAAGTTGTCCAAAATGTTTTGGTCTGCTAAAGCATTAAGTTTCTTTCTCTGGAACTAAGGGGCTGGCCCCAACTCATTAAAAACAGCCTTATATTATAATCCTCTCTCCACCAAACTTTACATTTGACAAAATGCAGTGAGGCAAGTGCCATTCTCCTGTTAACTGCCAACCCTAGACTCCTCTATTGGATTTCCAGACAGAAAGAGATAATTCATTGCTCCATAAAATATGTCTCCACAGCTCCTCCCTGTAGGATGTGCATGCAATGCTTTGCCTTGTTCTTGGTTTTTTAAGGTTTGGAAACCACCCTGTGAAGCTCGTTATGCACTGGTCTTGAGCTGATCTGAAGGCCAAGAATAAATACAATACGAAGAGATATACAAATTGTTTTAGACTGAAAATGTGTAGAAGACTCAGCTGTATAAAGTAACTGCATAAATGAACATGAATGGATGAAGATCTGGAAATATAGGAGGGACACCTGACAGAAAGTAGTGCAGCTGTGCAAGTTATTCATCTGTTTTGTTTAAAGCTGCACTTTGTAGCTGTAATGTGGGATGTTTCTAAAATATCAACCCAGTATAGCAATGAGCGATACAAACCAGCTGTTTAAGGCAGCACTTGCAGGTATTTTAAAAAGCACAGACAGGAGGATGGGGAATTAAAGAGGCTCTAGGACTGAGCCTTGAGGAGCTCCATCTTTCTTGTTTTTCCTCCTTGGCAATAAAAAAGAAGAAAAACAATCGACTCGATTGAATGAAAATTCAGACTTTTATTTTCTCTGTCAATCCTGCAGAGAGGTGCCTCTGAGGGTTTTCATTGACCACACAAACAGACTGCGCTGCGGTGGGAAAGCACAGCGCGGGTTCTTAGAAGTCACAGCTTCACACACAAACACACATAGCGCCCGCAGTGCATCGTGGGTAAGCTGGCAGTTACTGTAAGAGATGGCCACGAGTTTATGAGAAGTGATGTAACAGGAAGTGACATCACTGCCGTGGGGTGGAGGGCTGGGGTCTGTCCAGCTTGTCTAAGCTGCAGCAGATGTTTTGACTGCTTGCTGAGGCTCACAGTTGCAGTCTGAGTTTGGTTGTTAGGTGAAACGTCTCTGTAGAAACAACAGGTTACTAGTTAATTTATGTATCTTTATGCATGTCTATATGAGAGTATGTGTAAATAAGTCTGCAGATTAAGTGCTCCCATGCTTCTTTACTGCAGGTATGTAATAATACAGTGCCAAGGTGAAAAGAGATCGGCAATGACCTTAAGAGAAGCAACTGTTGTAAAACAACTTCCGGTCCACCAGTGGATGTCCCCCCTAAATCAGAGCATGACCACAACGTCAAGAGCTCCATCTCAGGCTCCACAAGCCTCAGTTAGCAGGTTATTAGTTAAAGTTCATGACAGGCAAATTCAGAAGAGACAAAGAACAAATATCACTTTGGAAGGGATTATTTTCTTTAATACAAGTTTGGCAGCAAGACTTCATTAAATCTGAATGAACCTCAAATGATGTTCATTCAAAGTGTGCAATATTTTACACAGTATATCAGCACTAACACCTCATGTTTAATGTCAGGAACAGTGGTGGAGGGTTAATAAGATGTGATTTTATGCAGCCATATGACCTCATGAACTCCTCTGTACCATAATTATTATAGAGTCAAAAGTGAGGCTATCCATCTGACAGCTGAAGCTTCGTCCAAACCAGGCCATCATCAGGACAATGATCGCAAACACAGCAGCATATTTATAACAGAATGGCTAAAAAAAATTTTACAACAGCCGGGTGAAAGTCCAGATCTCAACATGATGAAGCGTCTGTAGTGGGACTTCAGAGTGTTGTGCAGAAACAAAAGTCTGCAAACCTTAATGAACTGAAGCAGTGTTGGAAAGAAGAGGGGGCAGAAAATCCTCCACAATGATTTGAGAGATTGTTGGAGTCAGACAGAAAACAACTAAATTATCACCCCCAGTCTGTCATATAAAGAGCACCAACCAACAGCTTGGGTCCTTGTTGAGGTCCATTGCCTCCCAGCAACCCAACCTTTGGCCGTCGTGTGGGTTGAGCTATCCCATAGTGTCCATGTTTCCTCAGCTCCTGGACTTTCTCATGAAAGATGAAGGTCAACATGTTTCCAGCCCTCCTGGATGAGTTATTAATGAGCTCTTAGAGGAATTTGGTTGCCAGCCATTCCTGTTCCATGTTTTCTACATTTTTTGGATAATTGTGTTCACTGTGGTTCCAAAGTCTTAGAAATGGCTTTTTAAGCATTTCCAGTCAGATAGATGTCAGTTATTTGTGTCTCATTTGTTCTTGTATCTTTTAGACAAGATGCGTTGCTTTTTGAAATATTTTAGCCTGCTTTGTGCTGTCAGACAGGTTCTATCATAGGGGTTTTATTCTACAGATCTGGCAATAATCAGCTCTGGGTGATTGAACATGGATTTCCACACAAGCAAAATCTAAATCTGTAAGAGGCTAAATATTTAATGTCATTTTGTTGAAGAAGACTGTCAGACGTGCCCAGAAACTATAGAAACACAACGCTTAAAACTGCAAATCTACTGTTTCTGCCAGCTTCAGGAACTATTCAGGACTTCTTATCCCTGAAATGAGCAGAATCAGGAGTCCTAACAAGGACCACAATGTCAACGGACTCTTAAAGATCAACAATAATCTCCACAAAAACAGCATCTCAGATAAAATCCATAGTAGGAACCACAGAAAACAAAGACACATGTCTGAATTTCATTCTGTTTATTTCACACTAATCTGTCAGCTTGTTCCAATCAATAAATACACAATAAATAATCATAACAGTGTGATTCACTTTTAAATAAAACTCTTAAATACAAAATAAATATAAAAATCTAGAACATGTCAGCAAAATGATCAAGTGATGTCAGTACTACCTCAGTGCGAGACTTTAAGGTTCAGGGCAGTAAAACTACTCTACAGTACGTACTGTTAAATATTGCCGTACTTTGTACTTCAAACATCATCATCAGCTCTCCAAGGCACTTCAGTGAAAGCAGATTTCTGGTAAAACAAGATTAATTTGTTCTCAAGAAAGAAAGAAAAAACCTCCTGATAAATAAACTTCGTTTGGACTAATTCACATCTAAAGTGTCACTTTTGACCAATCAGAGGACTGCTCCCCATCTGGCCCCACCCACCCCTCCATCACTGTCCAATCTGAGTTTAAAATGAAAAACATTCACTTGTAAGAGCAATAATTGTATTTACTAGTACTAAAAGAAGCATCCTCCATCCAAGGTTATGTTTTACATGTAGCTGATCTTCTCAGTATTATAAGTGACTAAAAATGAATAAATCAAGTATTTCCAGGTAATATTATTTATCCTGAACTTTGCAGGATCCTGTTTCAAGTTAAAAAAGTGACCTTTAAAAACATTTCAAATGTAGATTTATAAAGCTTAGACTTGTAGGTGATTGTTCAGTCAATCAATATATATATGTATAAAAGATTCCCCTAATTACTAAATCTTAAATAGGCACATTAATTCCAGTTTAAAAAATTTGTTCTTTTTGTTATTTGCTGAGGTTTTGTTGCATAGCTGTTATTGTTGTTGCCCTTTTCCTCGTCTTTCAGACTCCCGGGCGAGTCTTGGTCCTCGTCTGCCGCCGCCTCCTCTTCCTCCTCATGACGTTGTCCGCCAACGAGCTCGCTTCCTCGTAAATCCATGGCAGCTCCCACAGGGCTTTGCTCTGGATCTTAAGGTTGTCCATCTGGAGAATGAAGACAGGTCAGTCAGTTACCAAATTATATTAAATAAAATATCTGTAAAACGTTGATTATCTAGACCAAGTACAAGATCTAAGGCAAAATTTATAAATTAAACTTTGTTGCAAGTTCTTCCAATAATAAATTGTATCCATAAAGGCTTAATTAAAGTGACATATTGTAATTTAAGCTCTTAATAAGACCTTTTTGATCTCAAAAATCTAAATAAAGCTTTCATGACAGAAAGCAAGAAGCAGAAAGAAAGAAGTACAGGCTCTAAAATTTCTTTTATAAGTTCTTCAATGTTTTCGTGTATGTTATTTCAATTGTTCAGGTTGAAAATAAGCTAATTGTTCTCACAACTTTTTTAAAAGACCTTATCCTTTAAGATCTCTTGGAGGTGTTCACAAACATTTCAGATGCCTTTCTCAAGGTGTTTCAAAGGCCCAAAATGAACGTGAAATGGGTCCAATTTAAACCCGAACATAGGCCTTATTCATGTTTTAGTGTCAACTCTTCACAAGAACTTCTGACACCTGGGTCCAGTTTAAAAAGCATACACAAACCATTTAAATAAGCCCTACAGATGTTCTTGTTTTAGGCTCTTTTTAAATCTTTTATAAGGCCTTCATCAACCCTCACTACTTATTTTAATCCTTAAGGTAGGAAAAACATTTTTATGCAGCATGGTAAAAAATCTCCATAAACCAACACAAAAACCCCTCTTAGAGCCTTGTGAAGATGCTCCACAAGGTTTCTGTAAACGTTCTCCAGACACCTTCTTGCCTTCATTCAACCAAGCCTGAAAAATTTTGCAGAACTAAAAACTAAAACAACTGTTTCCATACCTCAATGTGCTTAAGCTTCTGCAGTCCCTGCAGAAGCTTCACCTGCTCCTGATAACGATGCCTTTTCAACTCTTTGATCTTCTGGAAAACCTTCATCAGATTGGACCTGACGTCTCCAGAAGCTGATGGGCCGGCGGTGCTGGTGCCAGCTTTGTCTTTGCTGATGGCTAACTGGGGACTTGGAGTGGGTAGCTGCCTCAGCATGTGTCCAAACAGCTTCTCGTATGCCTCCAAAACACCACCCATGAACAACATCTTTGACTGAGAAAGAGAAAAGACAGGCAAACATAAGTTAAAGGCTCAATTTACTCGTATTTTTGTCTTTTCACTTTTAATTCATATGATTACCATATTTTTAAGAAGCAGCTGGTTGAATTGGTCAATGAAACCTCAAAAAAGCTAAGAAAAAGCTGGTCTGCTCAGGCTTGACAAACACGTACCAGCCTTGAGGTGCTAAAGCCTTTTCACACAGTGGAAAAACTCTGTGGTTTCCCACACAAGAGTTAAACTAAGTGTAGTGTGGGCCATAAAGGGGAATGCCACTCACTGTCTGTTGAACATAAATGTCATATTCCAGTTTTGGTGACAGGTTTGAAGCTTGTCTGGGAGCAAGAGCTCTCAGTCTGACATCTGAGTTTCAATTGTCAAGACAGATATTAGGGCAATGGGCCAGGGGTACACCTGGTGATTAATCTTGGTCAAAACAACGTCAAAAGGCAGAAGCTGGTAAAAAAAAGTGTCAGACTGGATAAAAACTGATTGTAATTGTATCCTTTTGGGGTGTTTAAACTGAGATGAGTCACAGGAGGTCTTTGGGTTGGAAAATGTTGCTGTAAGGAAAAGTGTATGGGAAACTACCAAGGGCTGTGCAAATTAGGTGGTCATTAAGGCCACGCTAAAAACTGCTTTCTGTGTAACAAATCTGCTGTAACTACCAGGATTAATATCTAAATATGCTACAAAACATTGGTAGCTTTATTTATCTGTTTCCTTTGTGACTTGCCCACCAGATTCTTTAAATAAATTCAGCTCAACATGTTATGTCCGTGCTGAAAAACAAATGTTTCCTAAATTAGCTTTGGTTCACAGCTATGGCTACCAACTGTTTACTATAATTATCCTAAACTTACATATCTAGAAAACTGTTTTCAATTATTGCTCAAAAAATGATCTCAAGTTAGATTGTCTTCATTGTGACAGATAAAACCAGTCTTTTGTGTTTAAAATTTCTTCCTCCAAAGATACGAACCTGAAACTGATCCCCATCTTACCATTAAAACCACACCATTGTTCTCTTGAAAGCTCCAGCTAGTGCCATGAAGAGTTTAACGTTTGAAAATTTTTTAAATCGACACTTGAAACTAACTAAATAGCTGCTTTGTGTCACAGCTGGGGGAGAATGAAAGTTCTAGTTTGGAGTCTGAAAATAGTTGCAAAAAGGTTGCAGAAAGCAAAAGCAGCAAGGGAAAGAAAAACTACAATAACCCTAATCTAAACTCCTGTGTGATAAAGTTCAGACTTTTCAAAGTGTCTGAAAATGTTTTGATAGACAGAAGCTTGAGAAAAACACCAGCTAACTGCTGCCTAAGCTAGCCTAATAGCATAGCCTGGGAAACAGCTTTAAAGTATTTGCTAAGATGCACTTTAAGCTCTAACTTTTACATTGGTGTGTTGAGAAAATAGCTTCTTTCCAAAGAGATTAGTAGTTAGCCTAGCTTAGCATTAAGCTAGGTGGAAGCTGTTTGCCTGGTTTTCATGAAGCTCAGGAAAAATTAAACTTTGATCTAAATAAAATAGAGCCCTGGATTAGCCTTTAGCATATTTTTGTTTTAAGGTAGGAATCATGGTTCAAGATTTATTTAAAGACTCATTTCCTAAAAATACTTTTCAGACCTTTGCAAAATTTTCTGAATTGTCTTTGTGAATTGCCCCTGAAAAAGGCTGGTCTGTTTTTATCATCCCTTTACATTAAAGGTTATATCCCATTTCAGTTAATTTCAAGCTATACATTATTGGGATATCTGCTGGAGTATGGATTCATCTACCCAATGAGGTAGGTTGGTGTGCGTTGCAGCCCAAATGTAAGGTAGAGCCCTAACAGAGGTTCAAATATAATTTGTAAGGTGTTATAATCAAGTAGGCTACCTTATTTCAGGTTCCCAAATCATCAATGTTAGTGCCAACTGTATTTATAAAGTACTTTAAACAAACAGAGTCATAACAAGGTGCTTTCCATCAATGGTGCGACACAACTATGAAAACTAGAGTATAATTTCATAAATAAGTTAAACCATACAGTGAGAAATCTTAACACAATATATTACAATAATATTCTGAACTAATAACTTTGCTTTGAAACTATGTTCAAATTGATTAGTTATTAAATGCATTAGTGAACATGGTAAATTGTTACTACAGTATATTTCTTTAGATACCCTTAATACCACTAGTCTGGGGAGACAGGCAACACAAATTATCCAGAGGAACTTTGTGTTATTGATATAGACATTTAGTAGTTAAAATTTACCTCCATTTTGCCTTTCAGTGGTTCTCTGGGAAACACGTGCTCTCCGTTGAATAAGTCCTGATTCGAGATTTTCTGTAAAGAGATCATAAACACAACTATTTGTTTAATGCTATGATAAAATGATTAAGGTTTCTGCTTATTTACGGCACAAAACAGAGTAGCACTGAAAGAACGGCCTTAGTGGTGCATTCGCTGTTAGAAGGGTATCAGAGATTTCAGTATTTTGTGTATTTGGACACATGCGGTATGGCTTTCAAAACCAAATGAAAAACATAAATGTGAAAACAATTAAATTGGCAGGTGTGTTCAAGAACCTCTGCTACAAATTGCTGCAGAGGTACTCATACTCTGCTCGCCGAGCATGTCTGCAGCCCAGTAATCAAGGTGTACGAGTCCTGAAAAGGCCTTGAAATGGCATTGTTTAAGGCCTTTAAACAGTATCAAATATTTTTCCTTAATATTTGATACTGTTGGCAGGAAACATATTGTAGAAGGATTTATTGACTCTTGTGCAACATGCAGTAGTTGTTGCTTGAAGGAACAAACTTCAAAAATCACACAGAGTTACTGAGTACAAGCAACAGGGTGGTTTTTAGCCCACACAGGTCTGCGTTTCTGCGCATGTGTTTGTGGTGAGAGCATCAGGAAACAGCCACTCTGTGTCAGCACATGAAGACCTCCACAGACTCAGACTGAACTAGAGCATCAACTGACAGGTTGACTTCCAGTAGCGCCATTGGTACTCACATAGTGCTGCCGGAGGTTTTGCAGGGTTCTGTTCATCTCCTGAGGGACGTACGTTCCGCTGACCCGATGCACAGACAGCCACATGACGAAGCAGACCACTGTCCTCATCACAGCAAGCATCATGATGTAGCTCCTCTGAGTGCCTGTGGAGCCGTCGGTTTGATTCCCAGCCCGATCCCGATGCGATAACTGATTCTTTTCGATCCCTGTTGGAGCGAATCTGAGGCCTGCCTGCCAGTCGTGTTTCTCGCCCTGAAGTTGGCTCAAACTGTTTGACTTGTCATGAAAGCTTTTATTTATAACAGCCAGCGAGAGAGAGAGAGTGTGATGCAGAGATGCAGCAGTGATCTAAGTGTGAAAAATGTGGTTGTGCAGTTTCCTTTAAATCACCAAACTTCATAGAAGTGGGTGAGGGGTCTCCCACTCATGCAACTTAAACAAATTTAAAAACTCACTGATAAATTACTCCCCCGCACTGGGATTTCATTGGAATTAAAGGTGTAATTGGTCATTCTGGAGGATTATAAAGATGCAGGATAGTGATGTTTCAGTGAAAAAAATAAAACACTGAGGTGGTTAGGTTGCAGCCCGCGTCGGAAGGCATTAGATCCAACAGAAACCCAGTGGAAACTATTACAAACGCTGATCAATCTGTTGCATTTAAGGTTTCACTGGGAGCTCTGAGGGTTAATTAAACACGTTAGCTGATCTGAATGGATACGTTTGCTTAAACCGTCCAGTTAAATTTCTTTTACAAAACACTTTAGAATGCTATGCAAAACAATAAAAGGCCAAATATCATCTGCTAAAACTTTATTTATGTTATTTCAACTTCAAAACTTTATGAATAGCTTTTTATTTCAAGAATTTATGGCACTACTGAAACATGCAGACCCCTGGATAGCTCCATATAACTAGGCTCCTGATCTCCCGCTACACATCCGGGGGCTCTGACTTTGTAAAGTGTCGTTAAATTATTGATACTGTTAAAGTCCTGAAAACAACCTGTCTCTCTTTGTACTGATTCATTCACTTGCATGCACTAGCATGCACCCAGTAGATCCACAATAAGAATGCACGAGTTCTAACTGGGACCTTGTGTTATGCAGCCAAACAAAGTAAAGCAGGAAGAAAATGTGTCACATTTGGAAATAAGGGAATTTGGGTAGTTTGTGCAGGAAAGTCTTGTTCTTGACAGACTACAGAGATGGGAACACGAAATAATCTATTTACCAATAATACATGGAAAATGTCACTTTGTTGCTACAACACCAAGTCTACTGAAGCTGAGAAAGGGCTATGTTTACCTCTGGTGTCCCATTTTCTTTAACAACAGTGGCTGCTAGGGTTTTTAATTGGGACTGTTGTCACATGCTTGCAGGCTGGATCATTCTAAGGTGGTACAAATGCACCAAAAGCCATTGAAAATTATCGTTTTTGTATGTTTTCACTATGTAATAGAGCTCCATAAATCTCAATGTGTTTTTACAGAAGCTCTATTCTGCTTCGAATGCCAGATCTCACCAGGTCAAGCCAGGTCAGCATTGTCTTGCTGAAGTATGCAAGGCCTTCGAGCCTGAAACATCGTTGTTAGTATTGGAGTACATGTTGTTCTGAAACCTGTGCAGACTTCTCTGTAGTGGTGGAGCCATTTTAGATGTGTAAGACGCCCACCTGTGGCATCACTGCTAAGACAACCCTATCCCAACAGAGATGTAGGGTACAGATCTGGTAAACATTTGAATTCTGACCACAGTTTTCCACTTTGGCCTGTTTTGGGTGGCCTTCACACACTTCTTCTTTGCCTGGTAGAGCTTTAACCTGCATCTGTGGCTCGCGTGGCGACCTATGTGTACAGATAATAATTTCTGGGACTTTTCCTGAGCCCATGGAGTGATGTTTGTAGAGAACCTGACCAGCTTTAATGCAGAGTCACCTGAGGGCCTGAAGATCACAGGCATCCAGTAATAACTTGGGGTTTTTTGTCCTTTGTGCACAGAAATTTCCTCAGATTTTTTAAAACACTTAATGATATTGTGAACTGTAGATGAAGGGATATTAAAGTTCTGCAGGCGACCCCCTGCCCATCTAGAAGTCATGGAGATTCTTCTTCTCTAAGATGTTCTTTTTCATTCACTCCTCTTACTGACCTGTTTTCCGTCAACAGATTAGTTAATAAATGCTCCCCCAGCCATTCCTCATTCATGCCACTACAACCCCTTCTTGCTCATGTGCTACCTTTTATTTAGATATGCTACTCCTCTCAAATACCTTTAAAAATTTTTACAATTTCTGATTTGACACGTTTGCTGTGTTTTGTTGGGAATAAAATATGGGTTGGTAAGATTTATAAATTACTGCAGTCAGATTTATTGACATTTTAGACAAAATCCCAACCTTTTTGTAATTCATGTTTTTTTGATTGACATTGCAAGAACTCAAATGTTCTTAAAGGAACCATAAATATTCAATAAAGAAATAAATTTCAAATAGAAATAAAGGAAACAACGATTTCAATAAAGGCGGGTCTCCAGCAATTAATGATGTTGTCTACACAATGCAACCATACATGGGTTTAGACCCATACCTGCAGTTGGTAGAACATGCACATTCCACTGAAAGGCCATGTTTTTAAAATAAAACAGAAATGTAGCTTTATACAATCTTTATAAAAGTTCTTAATAATTTATATAACATGATGTGATGTTGCCAAACCAATTAAGTACGCATCAGGTCAAACCAGATGTACCACTGCACCCTGGGGCAGTAGTTAGCTCTGTTTCCTTGCGGTGAGATTCTGGGTTTGAATCCCAGCCTCGGCTCTTTCTGCATGGAGTTTGCATGCTCTCCCCGTTCAAGCTTGTGTTCTCACTGGGTACTCTGGCTTCTCCCACTGTCCAAACCCATGATGTTAGGGTATTTAACTCTCTCTCTAATTTGCCCTTTGGTATGAATGTGTTGAGCTGTGATAGATGGGCGACCTGTCCAGGGCTACTGGACTCCATATCACCCCGATGATATGGATATATGCATCGAAATGGATTGAAAGCTTCAATTTTCACTAGTAATCTAATTTATTGAGATGCACATGCACATGTTCACACTTTGTAGCAGCATAGCAGATATGTATAGCCGCTGAAGTGTCAATTACTAAATATAAACATGAAGACCATGATAACAAGCACAATTTTATGCACCAAATTAAAATAATCAAAACTCCCTAAAGAACATTTGCTTCTCACAACAATTAAATCAGGTTTTAGCATACTTCCATGATGTGCATGATTTTAGGTTTTGCATCATATCCCAGCTTTTTTTCATTGCTCTCAGTGATAAAATACTTTTCTCATTTTGCAAGTTCGTCTGCTGTTGCATGAATGCATGTGACTCATACTTTGATGGAAAACCAGTATAATATGTTGACGATAATATCTTATGGGCTGCAGTGGACCATTTCACAGAAGTAGCTGAGTGGAAAGAAATGGCAGAACAACCAGGGCGGGGTCAAAGTTTCTGCTCTGAAACAGATTCCTCCTAAAACACACCTTTGTTTCTGCACATGAAGTGACATAATTAACTAGAAAGTAATGGAGATAAAGCCTTGCAGCAGGAACTGTGAAAGCATCAGTGCTACGTATGTGAAAGGTGGGAAAAAACCTGCTGCAACCTGCATCAACAGCAACTAACAAAGAAGGAAATTAAACCACAGGAGGGTCTGTGCTTCAGAGAAAGAGCTTTATTGTAAATGAGGGGAGATGTTTGACTGATGTTCGGTTTATAAAAGTCCTTAATTTAGATCAAGTGCATACATATTTATGCTAATGATGACAGCCAAAAATAGGCTTTATATTTGTTATATGATTTTGGCTGCAGTTTTAGCTGCAGGTCTTTTAGTTCGTCTCTACCATCTTTGCCCATCTAGATACTGACATTTTTTGCTCATTCTTCTTTGCAGACTAGCACAAGCTCAGATTGGGTGGAGAACATCTGTGAACATCAATTTTTAAGTCTTGCCACAGATTTACAGTCAGATGCAGGTCTTGACTTTGACTAGGCCATTTTAACACATAAACTTTCTTTGATCTAAACATTCCTGTTGCAACTCTGGCTGTATGTTCAGGGTGGTTGTTCTGCTGGAAGGTGAACCTTCACCTCCGTCTCAAGTCTTCTGCAGCCTCTAATAGGTTTTCTTCCAGTATTGTCCTGGATTTAGCTCCATCCATCTTCCTATCAACTCTGGCCAGCTTCCCTGTCCCTGCTGAAGGAAAACATCCCCACTGCATGATGCTGCCACCTCTATGTTTCACTGTGGATAGTGTATAAAGGGTTTTGCATGTTTTCTCATCTGAGCAGAGCACCTTCATATACAGCTTGTGGCAAACTGAAAATGGGACTTCTTGTGTCTTTCCCTCACCAATGACTTTCTTCTTGTCACTCTTCAATAATATTAAATATACAGAATTATGTATTTTATTATTCATTAAATGCTGCAGCTTTATACAGTCTGGATGTACAGTAAACGCTGTGATCACACCCTGCACAGAGCACAAAGTAAGACTAACTGTGGACTGTATGTGAAATGTGTGTTTGTAAACTGTAGAATCAAAAGGTTAACTCAGACACACACACACACACACACACACACACACACACACACACACACACAGACACAACAACAACAACAACAGCAGATACATTTGTATGATTGCAATTAAACAATATGGCTTTTATGTGATATTTAATGGTTTGTGATTTCAGATCTTACTCCAAACAGATCTTTGTAACTTCAGTTTTTAACAGATTCTTAGCTTCATTTGCATTGTCAGCCACAAGCTAATTGTTTCAATGCTGGCTGATGATTTCTGCTCCTCAAAGCAGCAATATTATTAACAAGTTTGAGCCAAATAAGAGTTGTCCAAATGCAAAGTGCTAAAACCCCTTTTCAGTTTTTTTGGTTGAAATCTAATTTCTATACAGCAAGTAATTAACCTGTAGGAGAATTCATGCCACATTACAGTGTAATGTACGGTGGTGCAGGCATCATGATATGGGATTTTGCACACAGCTTTATGAGCTCAAAGAAACACTGCAGCTTGTACTGCACATAAAACACAGCAAGTCATATAACTAAACTAGTTTCTTGATCTTCTGATGGTTTTTGTTCTCAGACGTTTTTCGAATATATTTTTAAAAAATGTAGTCTTATACACTGTAAAGTTTTAAAAAGGAATTTAAAGTCATTTTTATGATTAACCTTACAGTAAAAGTGTGTTGTTACTATTTTAAATACTTTTACTTTTTATCATGTTAGGCACCAGCTCCCCCGCGACCCACTATGGAATAAGCGGTAGAAAATGACTGACTGACTGACTGACTTTCCCAATTTTTGTCGTTTTACCAAATTAATTTGGCTCCCAAACATTGAACAGTGTCAGTATAGTAGGTAAAATGGGCACAGAGGACAACAGCTTAAAAAATCCCAGTTTAATCTTTATTAAAAACACATGCAGAACTACGCAGGTAAATAACTTTATATTGAGGCACATCATCCAGGCATATGGATCCCAGAATCCCAGATAACTGAAAGACAATCAAAAGAATAAAACTTACAAAGATGGTTTTCCCACAAATAGTTGAAATTAAATCACAGGTTCATGCTTCAGCATTTGAACATGTTAAAATAATACAAACAAAATAACGCAAACACAACTGCTACAAAAAAATAATAGTTACATAAACATGGTGAATGTACTCATACATATCCATACACATATTAGTAAATAGCATGTTTGAAAAAACAGGATGAAGCTTTTATTTATTTTAATACTACATCTTCTCCACTACGCTTCACAACGTTATTTATTGGTATTAAAAAATCTTTTTTCTGTGGGATTTTTGTAATTCAGTTTTCTGAAAAACAGAATTATCTTCTTTTTTTAATTGCCATTCCCTTCATCCCCCAGTGGTCATAATGTTATGCCAGTTCGCCTTATATTTACGGTATCTAATTGAAAGGTCAACTGTGCACAGATGTAATACAATTACAATTTAATTAATCTACAGAATCAAGCGCCAAACAGGGATTTATTGGGTACAACGTCCCACAGATCCTAGATCAGTCTCCAGCGCAGTAAATGGACCGTGCCATCAGAAATTAAGGAGAACGTTCCAAAACGGGCCGAACAGGGGGGACTGTGACCTTTCTAACTAACGCCTAGTTCCCCAAAAAAGAGGTAACCCAACATATTATTCATTAAAAAAAAAATTAAGCGTAATTATCTATAGTCATTCGTTTCCAAATAAGCTTCCATATTCAGGCGTAAAGTAATCAAGCGTTTGATTTGAGTTACCCCTAAAATGGACCGTACCAATTCCCAACCAGCCGTTTTGTCGGAGCTGTCTATTAACTCCAGCTAATTTAACTTCCTAGAAGAGACCGTATTCCGGCGACAAGAACTAAAAGTGAGTAAATAAGTTATAGTTACTTTACTTTTCAGTTTGGCTCTTTTATATTTAGGAATTAAATTATGTCGAAGTGTTTGTAGGTGAATGCTAACATTTATGACTTAAGCCCAAAATTAAAGTTTAGCTAACTGTTAGCAAGGGCGTTTTTCGTTCACAACTAAGCTAATGTTAGCATTCAGTGCTGAGGTTTAACCAGGTTATGCTGTTGTTATTAAACATTAGTCAAGGAAAAATCTACCAGAACATTAAATATTTATTTAAAAAATCTAAATAATTCAAGTTAATTAAAAATACTTTATAAAAATTTGTTGTATCTCATATTATCCACGTTTCTAGAAATAAAGGCAAAACCAGTTCAATCAGCATTACCATGACCCTCTATTTTGGTTGGCTCATAAAATCTTAAAAGAATTGTATGACGAAACAAAGGATTCAACTTGAAAGGGCATTAAATACCTATTAAATTATATAAAATCATGTATGTTGGTTAAAAGTTAAGATTTTTGCTGAATTTTGTTTATTCACAATTCTTGGGCAAAACGGGCCGAAAACCTTCGAAGTTTTCCACATTACATTCTTAAACATCAGTGTATTTTATTGGCATTCTATTTGATAGGCCAACACAAAATAGTGCATAATTGTGAAAGGAAGAAGATGCATAGAGCCCCAGTTAATACTTTGTTAAACCCCTTTTCAGTGCTTTTACAGCGACATGCTTTTTGTTCTTGTCTCTACCAGCTTTGTAAATCTAGAGACTGATGCTTTTGTTCATTCTTCTATTAAATCTCAATAAGGGTGGAGGGCGTCCAAGTTGCAATATATTCTTAACTGAATTTAGGGCTTGACTTTGACTAGGCCATTCCAACACATGAATATGTGTTGATCTGAATCGTCCCATTGTATCTCTGGCTACATGTTTAGGGTGGTTGTCCTACTGGAAGGTCAACCTCTGCCCCAGTCTCAAGGTCTTCTGCAGCCTCTAACAGATTTTCTTCTGGATTTAGCTCCATCCATCTTCCCATCAACTTTGATCAGCTTCCCTGTCCCTGCTGAAGGAAAAAAATCATCCCCACAGCATAAGGCTGCATCCACCATGTTTAATAGTGATGATGTGCCAGTTTTTTGCCACGCGATCTTTCAAGTAGGTCTGCAAGGTTTGATTCTCAACTGGCCAGGTAACCTTCTTCCACATTTGCTTGTGGCACACTGTAAACAGTTCTGAAGGCCTGTCTTTCAGTAAAGGCTAAAGTGCCCGATGAAGATTGATCGAGTGAGGTCAAGGGATTTGACAATTCTCACTTAAGCTACTTTGCTAATCATGTAGAGGAAATTCATTCATCAATTCATTAATGTATTTTTTGCCTCTTTCTGCTTGTATTTTGCTGTCAGGACTGCTGTTACTTTCGGTTTACTGCAGACACATCAGCTGCTTTGTATCAAAAAGAATTACTACGTGTTACTGCAATAGTGTTTTGATAAACCTCAGCTTCAGGTAACTGCCTGAAGATAATGTTTTATAATTTAGTCACTAACTCAGTCTGATGTTTCTTCCTCTCTGAATGAAATTCAGCTTTTGAGGAGCAATACGAGACCTTGTCTGATGCCATTGAGCAGAAACGAGACCAAGCAGGTGAAGAAACAGGAAGGTGAAGACAAAGTTGGGCTGAGGTGAGGACACTCAGGTGTTAAAGCGTATGGGTATCCCCTGTTCACTCACATGAACACTGGAGTTCCACAGAAGGAAGTTCATCTCTATTTTGAGAAAATCAGTAGTTTCTTGTTAAATATGAGCCTGAACATAAATGATCTTCTCAATGGTAAATTTCTAAAGAACTTTCACACTTTGTAAAATTGGTAATTCAAACTGTCATTTTTAGGTTTTTAAATGCACTAAAAGCAAAAATCTTGACCTCAGATTTATAAAAGCAGGACTTCTGTCATTAGTTTAGGGAACCCTGCAGGTTGGATTTATGCAGATCGTCTCTTTAGGTCAAGATTCAAAGTATTGGACATTTTGAGTGTGCATCAAAACTCTGCTAAATCGAGTCTGATCAGAATTGTGCTGATGACCTTCGCATAAATTTGAATAATGTGACGTTCAGATAAAGTGGATTTTTTTAAGTTTGGACCTGGTAAACAAACGGCATTAAAAACTTTTATCTTGCTGATCTTTCAGTAGAAGCTCTAAGAAATTAAAATGTTCAGTTTTGCCACAAATATCCGGATCAGGAAATAACAGGCATCTGACCAGCTGATAGTGGTAGCTGACCCAGGCCTAGAGCAGAGACTATATTAGTTGCTGCAGCTTGCTGTCTGTGTGTGATCTACTGGCTCAGCTGTGCTCAGGTTTCTGTCACAAAGCGTCCATCTATGAGACGTGAGCTCAGTTCTGAAACACCAGTAATTAAAATCTGCAAAGTCTGAACTTTTTGGGTATTTCTTACTTAAAGAAGGAACAAACAGTTTGATGCAGAACAGGTATAAATGTTCTGAAAGGTATTAAGATGTAAAAGGTTTATAACTAAGTTATCTTCTGTTATTGATCTTAATTTGATGCGTAAGTAAAGTGAAATTTGTCTTCCCTCTAAAATGTTTCAGTCTGTTCAGAAAACACTTCTAGACCAGAGAAACACTTCAAATCTTTGCTAATAAACTGAACAGTTTAAACATGTATGTTAGTTAATAGTTTCAAAACTGTGAAATGAATCAGAAACAAAGGATGCAGCTTGATGGAGAACAAGTAATGTTTCAAATACTTTTCAACATCGTTTTCAATACTGCAGGAAAAATAGAGGCTTTTTAATAAAGAGAACAGCTCTCTGATGGGACTTAGTCGGGCCGAACTATCTGCTCTCATCCTGGATTACTCAATTCTACTTTTGTGAAACGAGCCTCAGAGTCGAAAATTAACAGGAATCTGGTCCATATTAGTGTATTTTACAGTCTTATTTAATTTTTGTGCTTCTTTTGATTACTGTTGCAGCGAGTTTTATTTGATGGTCAAACAACCCCACTAACAGGTACAACACGTCCATCTGAATGAGTCAGTTTTTCTGAACTTTGAAACATGGACGTTTTTCTTTACCTCTCCTGGTGTGATCGAGAAAAAGTGTTTGAGGGCTGCCCCTCTATGGCAAGGCCTGAGTCAAAAGCTGTGGTTTAACGCTGCATTCAGATGTTCCTCAGTGTAGGAAGGTGACGACAGAAGGAAGAAAGAATAAGCCGAAACGTCTTTTTACCATAAACTAGAGGATTGTGAAATGAAAAAAGTGACGTGGTGAAGGTGTCATCACTGACCAGAGTTCAGCATACAGCATTTTTAAAAGCATTAAAAAAACATTATTATGTTGTAAAACTTTAAAACATGTTAGAGACTTGAAATGCAGAAACCTCTGGGTATCACATAGAAATCGAAGTTGAACGTGACAGTTGTTGTCAAAGCTTTATGCAGTAAAATAAATAAATCAGTTTGAATCAAAATTCATTTAGTTTTCCATTATTTTTTTGTATAAAAGTGGAGCAGAAGTGAGGGGAAAATACAGTTGGCTGGTTTGTTTACTGCTGCTCTCCAGATTTAGGGTTGACTGGTTTTACTACAAAGGTACAAACATAAACTGATCCGTCACACATTCACAGCTGTCCTAGAGCGTCCTTGTCTCTGAAGAAGTGTGTTTGTAGCTTGAATGAACTCAAGACTCTTGTGAACTCTTATGTAGTCGTACCAGCATATATAAGAGCTTTGTTGGGCAGATTGGTACTGTTCAGAAGGGAAGACTGGAAGACTCACCCAACGATGGTTTGGCATAGATGGTGTGAAACAGGAATGGGGAGGCGAGGTGGCTCGTTAGCCAGACTAAAGGCTTTAGACAGAACTGTCACTCTTTCTCTAGTTAAACAAGATTTCTCACCAGAAGATGTAACGGTACACGTGTTCGTACAGAAAATATTCGGTTCTGCCCTGTTGGTTCAGTACCAAACGAATACAGCGTTGTCTTGTACCCATGCAACACATGCAGAATGTTTGTGTGCGAAAGTGCTCAATGCGACGTTCTGTGGTGCAACTTTAGAAAGTGACACCAAAACAAACCAGACAGGACTCCCAGCTATCACTGAACTCTGCTATTTGGGAACATTAAGGTTTCTCATGCAACAACAGTGGAAACAGAAAGGTGGACAGAACCAGAACTTTATGTCAGCATGCACATTTTTCAACAGCAATAAGGTAGCTGTCCCTGTTCTTAACTGAATTTCTCACCTGAAACAACTTAAATGGATGTACACATCACTGGTACCAGAGGAAAATGAGCTAAAGTCCAAATCCAAGTCCAAGTCCAAACTGCATGCACTGTGTAAAATGTAGGGCATTTTTTCCATTAGTGGTTGCAGCACCTCACAGCTCCACTCTGCTCGTCCTCACTCAACTCCGCACTAAACCTGCTGTTTTTCCATTGACAGCAATCAGTGAACAGCAGTCTGTTCATGTCACATTTTGACCCGGCTCAGCTCCAGTAGAAAACCAGTGCCGGGCTGGAAGAGCCAGTAATGGAAACGGTTGCAAAACGAGCTGAGTGGAGTGGAGCCGGCCATGGTAGAGCATAAGTCGGAGGAAAGTCTGTTGATGGGAGGGAATTTTCCCAACATCTGTTCATGCTGCATTCAGGTACAGCTGGGAAACTAGGATGTCTACATATCAAAACAACTCCAAAGTGATTTAAACATGTTTTATTCTCAAATATGGGTCAGTCTTATTCAAACATCCACAATGACTGCTTTCAAGCGTCTGTATTGTATAATAATCTATCTATTCAGCCACTGGCTATGCCTGCTTATATTTATTTATTCATTATAAACAAATCCAAGCAAATCTCCGCTTAGTTCTATACTTTCCACTTTTTTAAGTTTCAGAACATAATAAAATAAAGTTCATTTCAGAATTTAAAATATATTATTTGTTTATTGCTGACCAAAGCAGAAATAAATCATACATTTTTTTATTTGTCTTGATTGAAGTTTACCAAAAACTTCAGAACAATCTTTCTCACAGCAGCTTTCATTTCTGTCCTGAGTCACATTTATCTGGTTTTTGTTAATCATTAGTTTTAAAATATAATATAAAATATTTATCATGTCATAGTTACATATTTTAACCAGATGTTAGCCACTATTATCCTTTTGTGACTGTTTTATTACATCACGAGCTGCATGGGGAAATCCCTCCAGTTGATTGGTGAAGAGAAGGGAAACCTGCTAATGTCAGTGTGATGTCACAGGATGCAGTCTTTCCACTTCTTCTCACCTCCGTTTTACTCCACCGGAGAGAGCATTTTTCCTTCACTAGTGGGGATTTAGTCTTGCTGTTTGATATGTCTTTAACATGTTTTGTATCTATATACTCCAGGTACTTTGGAGTTTCCTTTCAGTCGCCGATATCTGAAGCGAAACCTGTTGCTGCTGCAGTCGAGTTTAAATCCTGATTAGTTTCTATATGACTTCAGACACAGTGGCGTTTTACTCAACTAATATCAGCTCAGAAACTCAAACTACAAACATCACACTCACTGGTTTTGGGTTTATTAACTTTTCAATTTTTATTTACTTTTTTTTTTGGAAACTTCTTTAAATCTCACATATTCACTAAATCATTGGTTCCTAAATTGTTTAGGCTCATCCTGTCTCTAGAAGAATTTTCTGTGTCAGAAATTATATTAAATAAAGAAAAAAATCCAAACAATATTTATTTAATATTTATCCATTTTTGTATTTCTTTTATTTTGTGTTGTTCTGTGAAGTCTTTTTTAATCATTTTGTCCTTCTAATTGTGTCTTTTCAAAACGAGGAAGCTATAAATTTGCACCTATTCTTTCATCAAGCAATAAAAAATAAACTGCTCCAGTTACAACATGGAAATAAAACTAAATGTGCAATTGTTTCATAGCCATAAAGGTAATTTGTGTTAAGAAATAAAACTAATGAATAAAAGTCAATCTTTAAATTGTTATCAATATAAATAATGAAATACATTTTGTATTTTCTTTCATGTTATTGATCATCACATACCTCTAACTACCACCCTTTAGTATTACATCTGTTTTTAATTGTCTATTGGGAAGAAAAGAGGGCCCTGTCATCACTGCACTAACCCGGTTTCAGAACTAAAACATCATTAATCCAGAAAGTTAAAACATGAAAAACTAACCAGGTTAATTAAAATTAACTCAAGGAAACAACTAGAAAGGTTATGATTAACAGCATGAAAACGTCATTAGTGGTTTTATCAATAAAATAAACAAACTGCAAGTAACCTGGCCTTTTAATGCAGCAATTAAAATCTTTAAATTATTCAGACTGTAAAAGTTTTATACATAAAACCTGAAAGAAACAACACCGCCAATCTCTGTCACCAGCTCGTTTTTAAAACTGGGAGCTGCTTGCACAGTTAAGTAGCTCCCAGTTAAATTATTCATACCCCTGGGAGATATAAATTTCAGCACTTTTTTTTTCATTTAAACAAGAATTTTGGTTTCTGATAGGAAATGAGACGGGAACATCAAAAAAATAATGAAACAATATGCTTTTCTTGGCATTTAACAAAGAAATTAGCATGTCAGAAATTATGTAAATCCTTCTCAATAATCAGCAGTCAAGCCCTCCTTATAATTGCTGACCAGCATTTCCACTGATATTTTATCAGTTTATCTTTGCTGATGAGCTTCAAGTGTTTGAGGTTGGAAGGCCCACATGCATTCGCCCTCCACCGATTTGCTATCACATTCAAGTCAGGACTGTGGCTGGGCCGCTCCAAAACGTAAATATTACTTCCAGCTAGAAGTGACATTTCAGTAAAGTTAGAAGATTACTTTAAACCAAAATCTGGCATGGGGAAATTTTGGGCTTAACTTTAAGTACCAATCAGAGGTCAGAAATGTCATTTGGTGTTGCAAAAAGGCTTTAAAGAAACTGGCTGTGCTCAAAATAGAGTTTATATATTTAACAGGTGATAATAAGGTGAAACAAATCTAGGGCCCAATTATTTCTGCAATGCAGAAAACATGGACAGGATCATATATTTGACAGTTCAAGTGGAATGGAAACCTGATTGTTGAAGTACTTGTGAATGTGGACGATGTGTTTTCCATAAGAATCCATAACCCTACCCTAACCCATTGACATTCACAGTTAAAAGTCAGATCCTATTGGCTACTTCCTGACTGATGTGACCCACTCAGCCAACTCTTAACTGACACTACATGTGGGAGAGGCCTGAGCAAAGCCCCACAGACGGCTGTAATATTAATCGTTAAGTGCAACATCCTCGAAACAAAAGCTCTTCATTTATGGAGCAGAAGAACAACTGTTTCAGTAAGTTTTGCTCACACATGATTTACTGGAACTGCCACAAAAAATTGATAAGCCACGTTATCAATGGGTCCTATCACTCCTCCACTATGCAAATAAAATACGTTATTAATACTAAATTGACTATAACACATAATCTGTCCTTCTCATCAGAAAACTTTATTGCAGGCTTGCTAAAAACACATTATTATATTTTTCTTTACCTTGTTGGCAGCCAGAGAAAAGGAGTTGGAGTCAGTTTTAAGTTTCCAGAAGCCAAAGCCTAATTTGTTTGACCACATATAATGTTGTACAGTGCTGGACTCTCTCCGCAGAAAGAACAGACGGAGCCCCGTCATTAAAGAACAATACAAATTTATCTTCTTGGGCCATACATCATACATTATGGTGGAATTAGCACAAATCGCTATCTATTTGGCCAAATGGTAATACTGTGGGCAGGCCAGCCTCTGCACACATGAGCTCACTGAAATGTCCTACAAAAGTTTGTGAGTTTTGTTCTCAGGCGTGTATCTAATTGCACTAAACCTACTGATAATAAAGAGAAGACCTTGAGAATACATCTCAGCTCTATTTCTCGGCCCTAAGAACATTGTATGAATACATAGAGAAGTTACCTGAAATACCATAAAACATACAAAGTACTGATGCACAAACTAGTCAGTATAGGTCTATTATCAGTTCAAACATAGTTAATAACCAGTAAATGACTAACATAAGTTTAAACACAGTTAATTACAAAAAGTCAATTTTAACAACGTAAATGCAAGCCTTTCTCAGTCTCATCTTGATCCTTTTTTGGTTGACATCATGCAGACCTTTATATCTTTCATGGTCTTTAATTCAACATGTACTTGCATTAAGTACAGCTGCCTGTCTATCAAACTAGTATCTATCAACTACAGAAAGATGCTATATAGCAGATCATAGGCAGGCGTTGGTTATTGGATCAGAGTCATTGTCCTTACAACAGAAGATCGCTGGACTGATTTCTAATGAGGGCAGAGTGCAATAAAGCTTGAGAATAAAGCCTACTAAATGAACTTACCGATGAGGAAAGGAGACATGGAATTATTGAGGAGTATGCATAAGCAACTGAAAGTCAAGATAGGAGACAGCAAGCAGATGTACAGGAAGAAGCTGGAGAGCAAGCTCCAGCAAAAAATATCAGAGATGTTTGGCAGGAATGAAGAAGATCACAGGCTTCAAACAGGAGGATCAGATAGATGCAACAAAACAAATAAACTGAACACATTCTTCTTTATAAGGGTCAGTTCAGAAACAAGCTCAGCATCATCATCTGCAGCTAGCCAAACAGACATCCCACCCCTCATTGACTCAAAGCTTTCCTGTCACACCTCAAATGTTTTATCTTCTACCTTGGCCATATACCCTGCTGCTTCTGCATCTTTGTTTTCAATCAAATTAGGTGATGATGCTGCTCCCTTTGCCTCCCTCTCCCGCCTATCTGTCTCTAGAAGTCACAGAGAGACAACTGGATAGGCTGAACCGGAAAAAGGCTGACTATAGACCTGTTGCACTGACAGCCCACATCGTGAAGGTCCTGGAAAGGCTCCTATTGTCCCAGCTGAGTAAGCAAACAAGTAACTTTCAGGACCCCCTGCAGTTTCTTCAGCGCTGGTAAGTTGGAGTTGAACACAGTCCAGGTGACAAAGCAGGCAGCACTGTGAGGATCATGTTCTTTGATTTCTCCAGTATGCTTAACACAATTCAAACTGATCTACTAAGTGAGAAACTTCAGAATTGTTCAATGTTTCAGTACTATTTGCGCAACTTGCTGTTCTCTAACAAGGAGCTTAACGGCAAAATTCACTACAGGGGTTTGATCCGTGAATCGACCAATACATGTCCTGGTTAATTCAAAATTGGTATTTTAACAGTCCTTATCATGCTGACATCATGGCGACACCTAGCAGTTGATGAACAGTACCTCGCCATTGCAAGGCTTCAAACAGGATGTTCTCAGACAGAAGTGACCACTAACTGTAGAGTGTCAAAGAGACTGGAAGAGTCACAGAAAAGGCATAGAAGTGGACATCCTTTGGCCACATCCCACTGATGACCACTTCATTGTGGACAGTGCGCTGGGTAACCGAATATTGAAAGCCTCTCATTTCACGCACATTTAAGGGAGGTGAAAAGCACCCAAGTGTCACGTCAGACCATTCAAAACTGTTTACATCAGTGTGATCTGTGTGCTAGATGATCTCCAAGGGTACCTGACAACACCACCAGGCACAGACATCATTGTCTTGCATTGCGCCGGGAGCATTTACGCTGGGACCAGTGCCCTCCATGCTGGTCTCTGATGAAAATCGATTCACGCTGAATAGAAATGATGAACGGCAACAACTTTAAAGACATCAAGGAGAGCGCTATGTATCGGCCACTGGTGGCACTAGACAGCAGCCTTTGGTGGTGGTGGTGTTACACTGTGGGCAGGTGTGTCTAATCAATAAAAACAGTGACAAGCCCATACTAACTGAGTAGCATCATTAATCAATTCATTGGGCCCCTGCATGAACAGTACAGGCCTAATTTCATCTTCATAAATGACAATGCTCCTGCTCATCGAGGTCGCATCATTAGGGAACGGCTGCTGGAGACTGGGGTACCTTCAACGAAGTGGCCTGCACTTTCTCCAGACCTCAATCCAGTAGAAAACCTCTGGGAACAGCTGAGTTGTCGTCCAGAGGCTTGTAACTCTGTACCCCAGAACCTCAATGACCTGAGGGGTGTCCTTCAAGAATAGTGGGATGTCATGCCTCGGCAGACAGTAAGTCGTCTTGTTTACAGCGTGAGACATCATTGTCAAGCTGGAACTGATGCTCAAAGGCCCATGAAATGTTATTGAGACCTTGTAGTATACCCACCACTGTTGTTGGCTTATGTTTCAGTAAATTGTTTGAGATGAGGAAATCACCACTGAATGCTTCTACTTACATGCTCTGCTTTCGTAAGATAATATCACTGTAGCGTGAATGTTTTACATTTTTCATAAATTGCATCCGAAAGCCAGATATCCCTAACTTTTTGTGAGTAGTGTATCTATAAGTCTGTAGTGGAGAGTGCCATCTGTTTTGCCATGATCTGTTGGGGTAGCAGTATTACAGCCAGTGACTTAAAAAAAAACTCAAGAAACTGATAAAGAAGACTGGTCTAGTTCTGGGAATGCTCTGAAACATATGGAGATGATTGTGTAAAGAAGGTTTCTTCATATAATGTAGAACATTATGGACAACCCAGAGCACCCTCCTCGTCGCAGTGTCATACAACAAAGATTGTCTTTAGTCAGAAGCTTCTTCACCACAAATTGTAATAGCAGAAGCTCCTTCCTGCCCACAAACATCACCATCTACAATTGCTCTTTGAAAAAACCTGCATAAGTTACATTTAATTTCCGATTGTGATTAATAAAGTATCTTGTATAGTTTTCATCTACTAAAATTCTTGAGATGTTCTTGTCAAGATCTGCCATTTTGGGTTTTGTGTTTGTTTACTTTTTCAGTTAGGTGTTTCTATTCCTTTGGGTTTAGTAGTTCTATTTGTTATTCCTTCTGTCATCCCTATGTTAGTTTTAGTAGTTCTTTCTCCCCTCGCCCATAGTTCCCTTGGTGGTTGCTTTCTCATTTATTTATTAAATGGAATGGTTTTCTCCTCTGGTTATTATTAGTAGTACAGTTCTCTTTTCCTTCTTTGGTTTTTTTGTTTAGTTTCTAGCTTAGTGCTTCTGTGCTTGTTCATTGTTAGTTAGGTTCATTTATTCTTGCGGCATTATTCTAGTTTATTAGTTCCCTTTCCCCATTGGCCTTAGATCCCTTTTGTTATCGTTACCCAGTTGGTTTTTTCATGATTCTAGTTCTCCCCATTGCCTCTAGGTTTAGTTTCCCCCCTTGAGTTTGTTTCTATTTTAGGTTTTATTTATTATCCTTCCTAGCTTCCTTGATTGAATTATTTCAGTTATAGGTCCTTTTTTAGTTTAGTGTGTTCCCATGTCTGTGTTCCAGCTTCCAGCCCTCGTCAGTATCCATAGCAACCTAATTCCCTCAGTTCCCTTCACCTGGCCTGCGCACCTACAATCACTCACTCTGATTAGCTGTCTCTCTCTTACCCATTGTCATCATTCACTTCCCCTGTATATATACTCCCCGGTTTCACTTGTCCCCTGTCGCCGCATCTCTCTTCTAACCTCCTGTCGAGCTCCAGCCAGTTACCTGCCTTCTGCTCCTGTAAGTTCTGCTCATCTGCTTGCTTACTGTTTCCTGCACTACTGCTGAGCATCCTGCAAATAAACAAGGAACGAAACCTTACCTCATGGCTCCCGAGTGTCTCTCTGCAAACTGGTCCAACCCAAACCCACTCCATGACAGGATGCGGCGACCAAAAGGACCATGCAGAGCGGATCACCTTGTGGGAGTACCTTCGACGGGCAGCAGAGAAGAGCTCGCGTCAGGCTGCAGAGGAGAGGCAGCGGTTGCCGTTTCGGGGTTGCAAGTTGGCTGTTCCCCTTCCTGGTACCGGCCCGCTTCGCTGCCAGTCTTCTCCACCTCCCCAGAGTAAACCTGCTCCAGTGTCTTCCCCCTCATGCCGTAGGCGTCGTTATCGCCAGCCATCCACGTCCGCAGCGGCCTCAGTCGAGCCATCCACGTCCGCAGCGGCCTCAGGCACCGCCAAGTTTCCTGCGGGCTTTTCTTCTCGCTGCGTCTGTCGGAGCTCCATTCCTCTCCGGGACCCAACCTCGCCTTCTTGTGATTCCAGGCGAGAGAGGGAGATGTGGCCAGGGTCACCAGAGCAGCCAGGGGCAAATGCACATGCAATCCGTCCTCCATTGAAACCACCAGTCTCCTGTCTCGCCAAGTCTCCTGAGTTTCAGCCGGCAGCCAAGTCTCCTGAGTGTCTGCCGGCAGCCAAGTCTTCAGGGCCCCGGCTGATGGACAAGATTACAGAGCCTCAGCTATCTGATATTTCTCCTTCCCAAGTTCCAGAGTTCCAACAGGGGTTCAAGGACGAACCGCCTCCATCCCGAGTTCCATAGTTTCAAGAGGGGTTCAAGTAAGAGCCGCCTCTCATCCAAGTTCCCAAGTTCAGAGAGGGGTTCAGGGATGAACTGACTCGAGCTAAGCCTCCAGAGCCCCAGCATGCAGCCAAGCCTGCAGAGCCCCATCATGCTCCAGATCCCCTGCATGCTGCAGAGCCCCAGCATGCTTCAGAACCCCAGCATGCTGCCAAGTCTCCAGAGCACCAGCATGCTGTCAAGTCTTCAGAACCTCAGCCTGACTCTGAGACATTTGACTTTGACCCAGACTTTGACTCTGACTCCAAGCCTGACTCCAAGCCATCAGACTCTCAGTCATCAGACTCCAGGCCAGACTTCAGGTCAGACTCCAGGCCTCCTGAGTTCCTGCTTGGTCCCAAGCCTCTTAGACCGTCCCGAGGGTCCTCTACCCTGCTTGGCAGACCCCCTGACCGAGGGTCCTCTACCCTGCTCGGCAGACCTCCTGACCCGAGGGTCCTCTACGCTCCGCTCCCGACCTCTAGATCTGCCGTCCCGAGGGTCCTCTACTCTGCTCTGCCGCCGCAGACCTCAAGACCTCCTGCTCGGAGGGTTCTCTACACTGCTCTGCCGCCGCAGACCTCGAGACCTCCTGCTCCGAGGGTCCTCTACACTGCTCATCTACCGCAGGCCCCCTGACAGGCATCTTCGTGGGTCCTCCTGGTCTAGGCGCTTGCCTCCCAGACTCCTGCTTCGATGATCCTCTATTCTTCTCGGCCGACCTCCTGACCGAGTGTCCTCTACTCTGCTTGGCCCCCACTCCTTCGTCGCCGGCCTCCAGACCGTCAGCTCCTTTGTCCCCAGCCTCCAGACCGCCGGCTCCTTCGCCGCAGACCTCCAGATCGTGAGCTCCTTCGTCGCTGAACTCCAGACCATTAGCTCCTTTGTCGCTAGCCTCCAGACCGCCGGCGACGAAGGAGCCGGCCTCCTGGCCGCCTGCTCCTTTGTCGCCGGCCTCCTGGCCGCCTGCTCCTTTGTCGCCGGCCTCCTGATCGCTGTTTTGTTTGGACTTTTGATCTGCCCTTTTCTTTTGGACTCTGCTGAGCATCCGGCAAATAAACATGGAACAAAACCTTACCTCATGGCTCCCGAGTGCCTCTCTGCAAATTGGTCCGACCCAAACCCACTCCATGACAATTCTATTGTACTTTTGTGGGGAATGTTTTAAAATTTTGTATTTTATGCCTGTTTGGTGGCATAACAGAAGTCCACACATACACGCACACACACGAATAAACTACTGAGTGTTAGAGTTTGACCTTTTTAGAATGGGTTATGTGTAGGGGTACTGAGTAAAATAATAAACTGACAAAGTTTGTCCATCTAGAGCCCACTGGTGGCCATTGTTATACTAAAAACCACAAGGATTGGGATACCTCTCTCGGTCAGACTGATTATAACCATTGGAAAAGAGAAGGGGTCATACAGGTAGCAGAGATGGAGGTTGTGTTTGCACCTCAACCATAACTGAGCCGGTTTAGGCTAAACCTGACTCCACCCTTACTCCATCCAACAGGGAGGGAGGAAGGCAGAGGTAAAAAGTAATTGGAGAGTGTTGTTTCCTGTTGCATTGTGTGAAGTCAATTCAATCGAATCATACAGATTTCAAGTCAGGTACATACATTCCAATTAATCCTAATCATTGAACAGTGCAGTCAGATTCAGTTATTTATTCAAATTGAATAAAACGTTTGTCTATCTAAGGAAACCCAGCAGATTGCATCCAGTCTGTGACTTGCAGCATTCACTCCTCCTGGATGAGCATGTAGAGACAGTGGACAGTCACTGGCGTTGACTTTGCAGCAATCCCTCATACTGAGCATGCATGTAGCGACAGTGGAGAGGAAAAACTCCCTTTTAACAGGAAGAAACCTCCAGCAGAACCAGGCTCAGTGTGAGCGGCCATCTGCCACGACCGACTGGGGGTTAGAGAGAACAGAGCAGAGACACAAAGAGAACAAAGAAGCACTGATCCAGGAGTACTTTCTATGGGAAGGAAAAGTAAATGTTAATGGATGGAGCTCCTTTAGTCGTTTCACCTAGAAAGAAAGAACAGATAAACTCTGAGCCAGTTTTCAAGGTTAGACTCTGAAAGAGAGCACATAGAGTTAGTTACAGTAAAAGCTCAGTCAATCGCCATGTCTAGGAGAGAGAAAGGGTTAAACACTGAAAGACAGGTCCATGTGGATCATCGGTAGAGGGTGAGCATCAAGTTGTTGCCAGCAGAAGCTTGGAGGATTCCCCTCTCCAGAAAGGTGTTACAGGTAGACACAGAGTCAGGCCAGGTGTAGCTTCTAGGAAGAGAGAAGAGAGAGAACAAAGTTAAAAGCTGAAATAACAGCAAATAATACAAAATTGGAGAGTAGTGTGAGAAAGTAGCAGAGAGTGAAAGTGGTCATTATGTCCTCCAGCAGCCTAAGCCTATAGCAGCATAACTACAGAGATAGCTCAGGATAACCTAAGCCACTCTAACTATAAGTTTTATCAAAAAGGAAAGTTTTAAGCCTAACCTTAAAAGTAGACAGTTTGTCAATCTAGAGCCCACTGATGGCCATTGTTATACTAAAAACCACAATGATTGGGACACCTCTCTCTAAACTAAAGGATCTGCCTCCCATTCTACTTCTAGAGACTCTAGGAACCACCAGTAAACCTGCAGTCTGAGAACGAAGTGCTCTGTTAGGAACATATGGACCAATCAGATCTCTGATGTATGATGGAGTTAGATCATTAAGGGCTTTATATGTGAGGAGGAGAATTTTAAATTCTATTCTGGATTTAACAGGGAGCCAATGAAGGGAAGCTAAAATAGGAGAAATATGATCTCTCTTTTTAATTTTCATCAGAACTCTTGCTGCAGCATTTAGAATCAGCTGAAGGCTTTTAGCTTCATTTTGTGGACATCCTGATAGTAAAGAATTACAATAGTCCAGCTTTGAAGTAACAAATGCATGGACTAGTTTTTCAACGTCACTCCTGGATAGGATATTTCTAATTTTGGCAATGTTCCGGAGATGAAAGAAGGAAATCCTAGAAACCTGTTTAATATGGGATTTAAATGACATGTCCTGGTCAAAAATAACACCAAGGTTTTTAATTTATTATCGGAGGTCAATTTAATGCCATCCAGGTTAAGTGCTTGACTAAGCAGGAAATTTAAAGTCATTCAAGTTTTTATACCTTCAAGACATGCTTGTAGTCCATCTAACTGGTTGGGCTCATCATGATTTATGGAGAAGTAAAGCTGAGTATCATCAGCGTAACAGTAAAAATTTATCCTATGCTGCCTGATAAATGGCTGCTTCTGCCAGCAAGCTGCTGAGCTTAAGTAAGAATAACCATTAATGCATCTACAGATTTAACCAACTCTTTATTGGTTTTGGTTCTATATGTCATGATAATCCTGTAAGTACGTGTTGAAGGACGAACCGCCCCTGTTCCTGATCCAGAGGAACAGTCATGTGTTTTCCCTGCTCATCTGTGTTAATTACTCACTCTCTCCTTCAGTTCCTTTGCATCACCCACCAACTCCCCCCAATCCCTTCTGATTAATCTTCATTGTTAATAGGTTCATTGTCCTAACTTCCTCAGTATTTGCACCCTCTGGTTGTCATTGTTTTGCTCTGGATCCACTGCTACTGCCCTGATTCCATGTCTCTGTGTTCCTGCCTGTTACCCGGCCAGTGTTCCTTGCTGTAAATGTCTATTCAATTATTATTAAACGTTTCACTCACCATGTGACTCCCGTCCTGTTTGCTTTTGGTCCTGCTCCACATCATCCTCTTATGACACACTGCCATCTATGCCCCTGGCTCCGCCCTCCTTATCGCTGCCTCTACTCTTCTGGCTGCGCAATGGTCATCATCACCGCCATCCCCACTTCTAGCTCAGTCATCACCATCATCACTTCCATCTGCCTCTTCTGATCCAGCATGTACACTCCTGACTTCGTCATCTTCTGCAGCACCATCTACATTAGTTCTGCCCTCATCATCACCCACATCTCTGGCTTCATCATCCTCACCATCCACTTTTCCAACTCTTTTCCAGACTCCAGTTCCTGATGCAGAGATGTCCGAGGACGAACCGCCTCCTGTTCCTGGTCCAGAGGGGTTCGAGGACGAACTGCTATCTGCTCCTGATTCGGGTCCACATCCGGCCTTCTATGCTTTTTCTCTGTCGCCGTCGACCTCCTAGGCTTCTGCACCTCAGATCTTCAGGGCTCCGTTTCAGCTGTCATCAACATCCAAGGCTCCCTTTCAACCGTTGTTGATCTTCAAGGCCCTTTTGGCTTACATCTCCAGGGCTCTGCCTTGGCAATCCTCCTGAACTCTCTGCCACCTCAGGACGACCTCCCTGCCTGAAGAATTTTAAGTGTTTGGTTTCTTGCCCTTCTTCCGAGCCCCCCCCTCCGTCCTCCTTGTTCGGGTTGTTTTGTGTTTTGTTTTCTTTGTTTCTTGTGGGGGGGCGGTGGTTATGGTAGGATTCTCCTGTAAGTATTGGTATGAGTTTTGAGTTTCTTTAAGGATCTGTTTCCTCCCTGTAGTTTATGTTCTTCAGTTGCTGTCATTTTAGTTTAGTTGTTTAGATTCATGGCTCATTCTTGTGTAGAGATATTTATTACCTTCCTGAACTTCTCTGTGTTAATTCGCCTCCCTCCTTCTGTTGCTCCACATTCACCCTGCCACTAGCTGCTCTGCATTTCACATAATTAGACTCTCGTTCATTGGTCATCTCTCCAACATGCCTCCGTGGCTCAGGGGCGGCTGTGAATCAGGTAGTGGAGGTGGGTTGCTGGTTCGAACCCCTTGTCTATCCTTCTCAGTCTTTGGGCAAGACGCTTCACCCGACTTGCCTACTGAAGGTGGTCAGAGGGCTCGGTGGTGCCCCCCTTATGTCAGTCTGGGGCAGCTGTGGCTACAATGTAGCTCACCCATGTCAGTGTGTGAATGTGTGTATGAATGGGTGGATGACTGATTGTAGTGTAAAGCACTTTGGGGTCTCTGGGGACTTGATAAAGCGCTATACAAGTTCAGGCCATTCAGTCTCTTTTAGCCATTTGAGCATGTAGTGTACAAGTGCTATCTAAATGCGCCATCTTGGCTCATCTGTCTGTGTAGTGACAGAAACCTCTACCCAACATCAAACAAGGACCAACTAGTGTGTAAAACTGCAACATTGATTAACTAGATAGATATATGAATGCTAAGATTGTGCATGAATGGTGCTATGCAAATAGACTTACCTTGCCTTAAACTGAAGAGAGGACAAACCATTTTATCAGGTTGCCAACAACGCTTCTCAAGCAGTTATCACATATCATCAGTTGACTTCTGTTGAACCGAGGTAAGAAGATGATTATCCTGCTGTCATTATGTTACAACTTTTATTTTCTTGTGACAATGAATTAATTGCACCTTAATAAAGATATAACAGCTTTCAGTCATTACAAGAAAATGATCTAATTATGTTGAGAAAACCACAGAGGTATGTTGTGTTTCGTGGATGGCCGTTGCCAGTTTCCAACATATCTGGAGAGTATTTGGTTTTACGAAAATGACTTTTTCTTTACTCTCATATTAACCGTATGTGCAACGTTTTCTTTTACACAAAATACAGTAAAAAACCCATGCACTTTAATAGCCTTATAACAACATTTACTAAAAGTATCCCCTATAGATTGTTTTTTTTTCTGTTAAGCTGTTGTATAATAATTTTGATTTGTATACTTTACCCTTAAGAACAGACACTTTTTATTTGTTCAGATAATGTTTACTTGTAAAACATGGAATTCTGAAAAATTTGAACTGGGGGAAAAATAAAATGCGGGATAAATCGATTGTTTTTACTGCAATTGCAAAGTGTACAACAAAATGAAATTGTCATTCATTCAGTGCATTGAAAAAAGCAATAGTAAAAAAGCATATAAAAACCAACAATAAATAACAAACAAGCACATGCACACATTTTAATACCGATCTTAAAATGTCACGTATTGGCAGCAGCAAGCGTGCAGAGTCAACTGTGCAGCTCCTTCAGTGTAGGGAGAGCGCATCCATCTTCTTTCTGTGTGGTTTTACAGACTTTCTGAAGCGGTGTCCTCTGGGCCATCGTTCAGCTGCTGTACCACATGCACATACAGTATGTCAGGATGCTCTCAGTGGAGCACCAATAAAAGAACACCAGCAGACTCTGAAAGATGTTGTTTTTCCTCAGAACTGTCAGAAAGTGCAGTCTCTGCTGGGCCACTTTAAGCAGCTCAATGGGGTCCTGCCCCAGGACAGGTCCACCTCAACTCAACTCCCAGTAAGTAGGAGTCTTACTGTCGTCCACACACCTTCCCCATTGATGTATAATGGAATATCAGTTTTATTTCTCCTAAAATCAATTATGACCGCCTTTGCGTAAGAGGTGTTGAGGAGCAGATTGTTCTCCCTGCACCATACTGACAGCCACTCCATCTCCTCCCTGTAGGCAGTCTCATGCCCACAGAGATGAGCCCGTCCACTGTGTTGTTATGGAGGTACAGTCGTGGGTGTACAAGGGGTGTACAGAGTCAAGGGCTCAGCACATAGTCCTGTGGGAAGCCAGTGGGACATGGATGTCTGTGGGCGCATTCTTATTCTCTGAACTCCTGATTCATGTGCAGATGGAGTGTGGAAGGCCCATCAGTTTACCTATCAGTTTATCAGGGAAAATAGTATTAAATAAAGAGCCGAAGTCCACAGAGCAGCTGCACATAGCTCCCCTGAAGCTCCAGGTGGGACAACGCAGCATGGAGGGCTATGGCTACTGCATCTTCTGGGGATCTGTTCACCCTGAATGCAAACAGGTGTAGGTCAAAAGTTGGAGGGAGGAGTGAGGTGATATGACCCCAGATCAGTTTTTCAAAGCTTTTCATCTGGGGTGAGTGCACCTGGGTGGTAGTCATTATGACCGATAAAATGGTGTTTCTTAGGCAGAGGGACTATGATGGATGATTTTAGGCAGAGTCGAACAGTGGACTGGGAAAAGGACGGATTGAAAATCCTGGTGAAGACTCTTGCTGTCTGGTCTGCGCTGTCCTTAATCTCTTGTCAGAAGACAGTTAGGTAAAGCAGCCTTTCATAGGTTGACAGCCCACAGTGTGCGCCCCATCTCACACTCCTCCACTTTAAAGTTGAGGCTGCCCTAGGCTGCAGGGTGAGCTGTATCTATGTCTGGGTGCTCCACCTCAACATGGACAAAGAAGAGGTTTAGCTTCTTTGCCAGTGATGTGTTTCCTTCATCAGCCACAAGTCTTTACATCTGCATGATTAAAATGACCTGCTAGGATGTACACAGGGTTAGGATGCATGCTCTGCTGATTGTTGATGCTGCCATGTAAAGGTCCAATAGTGGTGTTGGCATTAGCATCTGGTGGCATGCAAACAGCAGTTATCAGGTCTGCAGCAACCTGTAGATGACACACTTAATAAATCGGGTGATGGAGTACTGTGGCACTGAGGTTTTGTTTACCTAGTTAAGAATCCACTTGAACCAGTCCTAGTTTAGCACTGGAGCCACCTTGGCAAATTTTTTATCTGTCTGATTGGTTTGTTGAAATCTGGTGGCCTTCACAGCGCTGGTGCCCAATGCCAGTGAAAGGGCATGCTCTACATGCTTTTAAGGTTTCCCTGGTTCAGCACACCAGAATCAAACGAAAATGTCACCAGCAGGTCTCTGAAGAACTTAGTCACTTCTTAAGGATGTCGTGGTGACTGTGGCTCAATGGGGAGAGTAGTCGTTTCGCAATTGAAGTTGAGGGTTTGATTCCACCTTTCTTCTGCCACGTGTTGATGTGCCCCTGGGCACTTAACCCTGAGTTGCCTGTGTATCAGTGTATGAATGTGCACACTTTTGAGTTCGATTGGGTGAATGTGGCTCCAGTTAAAGTGCTTTGAGTGGTCAGCACGACTAGAAAAATTTCAGTCCATTTAACATGTAGCCATTTGTGTCAGCTCTGTTGAAGCAGGGACACATCTAGACAACGAAGAGTTGGACACTACTGCTTTACAGTTCCTGCAGCTAATGAAACAAATTAAGTTGCTTACAATGCTCAGAAATCAGACAGCTGCTGATTTATTACTACACTCTGGGTTTTTCTTTATGTTTGATGGAAACAAATGTATTTGGACAAGACAGGTAACATCCTAGAATACTAAATAGAGCAAATCCTGGAAAAACCAATTCAAGATTTCCTTCACAGACACTTTTTTCTATCAGCTTTTTTAATACGATATTGTGATTGATTCATTCAGATACCCATTGAAGCATCACTTGGTAACATTCCCAGAAAATAATTTGATTCTTTAATCAGCTGCTTCAGGATTTACTGAAAATAGCCTGTTAGTGTAGGAGGGCTCCATATTCACTGCACTTCATTTCTGTTAGGCAGTGGTTATAACAGTCAAATGTTTTGACTTTCTTTAACATGAAAAGCAGAGGTGAGCAGTTTAATGGGAAACAGATTGATCTCTGCATCGAATATATCTTTAAAAATGTCACAAATAAACTTTTAGATGATGAAGTTCTTTGCTTTTATTGAAATAAAACAATAAATAAAAAAATAAATAACTCATAATAAATAATCACAACATAAATATAACTGTTAAGTGGAGCACTGGAATGTGAAATGGCCTCAAATAACCTGTTAAATATTAAGTTACAGTGTCTGTGAAAGTGGAAGTAGACATGGAAAACCGAACACAGCCTCACTCATATATAGACTATAAGGAAAAAAACAAAACCTAAGAAAAATAATTATAAATACAATTTGAAAGTGAGAGGAAGATTTGATTGGTTGTTGAAGAAACAAGTTCCCTGAGCGTTCTTATGTCAAATTAATTGATGACTATGATTATTTTGCAGAACCAGCATTGACAGCTGCAACAGTTGAAGCTGCCTGGTAGATCCGTAAGAACTCGGCCAGAGCCTTTTTCTGCACCATGGGGTCATCCACCTGCAGACAGAGGGAACCTCAGGTTAATTCACCTAAAAAACATGCCACTAATATCAGTCACAGCTAAAACACCAAGCTGACTTCTGCAGCTAGATTTAGATTCAGGAAAGTTCGGGATGGAGTGTAAATCGCATCTTTCTGCTGTTTATTCCGCAACCTCCTTTATTTAGCAGCAGCGTTTAGCAAACAAGAAGGTTGAGTCAGTTCATTTGTGCGGAAACGTTTTGGATTCTAAGACACAGATTTGCTGAGTCTGTACCGCTCGGCAATGCAACGATTCTGTGCAACCAACCGAAACTGAGAGTCCTCAACGAGAACTAATGGAGCCAAAATTTGAATCAATGTAGCTGCACTTAATTTTGTTTATTTGTTTTCCAGAGATATAGTGCACTATTTTCCTGATTTTTATTTGTGCTTATTTTTTATATAACATCCTACATTTAAATAAATACTTGTTCAGTTACTTTAATTGAAGGTTCAACAGAGAGTTTCGTGGTGAAGACTGTTAACTGTTCTTTTAGTGCAGCAAATACAGTTTTTCTAGAGTCAGTGAGGTATCGTTTTCAATAATTATGATTGTCATATGACCAAAATAATTGTAATTCTTCATTTTTCAAGAACTGAGCAGCCCTAAATGAATTTGTTGCTTAATCCTATAATATAAAAATGGAGCCATTCTGATAAAGACAAAGCATAACTTTGACCTAAAAACAATGACAACTATTCTGTTTCCCTGTGATCGCACAGATAATGATCAACTAGTAGTGTACAAAGAGGGGTCTAGTTAAACATCAGCCAAAAATGTAACAATTTTTGTTTGGCCAGATAAACTGTAGAAAAATTAATATTACCTTAATGTTGTCCAGCTCACTGAGTGCAGCCTCTATATTTTGATTTTGACAAGTCAAGCGGCTTTTCAGCTCCTCTATCTTTTTCTTGAGTTGCTTCAGAGCTGAGTGGACTTTAGACCTGTCAGCTGGATTGGTCAGCGAATCCAGCAGCTTTGGGTTGTGGCTCCCGCCATGGTGGTTGCCAAGGCTGGGGTGCAGGACATTGGAGAAAATTTGCATGTAGATGTTTAGAGTGGCGTTCAGTAGCCGTATGTCGTCCTTTCTCTGTGGAAAGGTGAAGGAAGTGCACGAAAGTCAGTACTTGGAAATTAGAGAATGCTTGGCTTGATTTTCAGTCTAAAAACAATTAAAAGGGCACCAAAGGTGAGCCATAAGGCAAACTTGTAGCAGAAATGTTTGAAGATGTGTAAGTATATTGTGACATGTTTGTGCCTGTTTAATTATTGGTTTCCATAGACTGGAGATCCTCAGGGCTCAACTTTGGGTGCAGTTAATTTGTCTTTGGACATAATCACATTATTACTCTACAGACTGGGACAATGTCCAGCTCTCCCTCTTCTTTTTTGTCAACATTTTGTTAACACTTATTTTCAGTAATGCTTAATATCTTCATAAACCTTTGGCAGTTTCTAAACAGCTGTGGCTGATGTGGCAATATGAATAGTAGAGTAGATTCAGGACAGCAAGGAATGTTATATAAATATTTATTTACCAGATTGTCTTAAAATTTAGCAGGGCTGCAACTAATCAAGTAATCTGTTTTGCCTTAATTACTGCTCGGAGTGGGTAGTTCTTTCAGCAAATGCTGTGTTTTAGAGTCTGTATACCACATTTAACTATTGCATTTCAGTTTATGTTTCCTGGTTACATATTTTCATGAATTATGGATCAAATTGGGACACTCTGGTGGGTAAAAATTGACATATGGTCTGTGCCAGGTGTCCTGCATTGACTGGCACCGTTTTATGCACAAGACAATCTGGTACAAAACCACTACAACTGCGAAGGGACAGATTGGCTACAGCGTGAAATGACAAGCACCATCTGTGTGTTTTATTTGTGTGGGTTAATTCGTTAGTTTACCTGGCAGGAGGTGTTGATGATTCTGAGGACAAAATCGAAGAGAGGCTCTTGGTTTATCTCTAGTTGCATCAGGTCCTGAAACAAACATATTGCACAGGTATTTTCATCTGGCATCACAAATGACAGTCTTAAAGAGTTTAAAAAAGAGGCAAAACATCTAAAGAACAAAAAAAAATCTGGCATTTTTTTCCTTGAAATAATACAGTTGTGTGTGCCAGTAGAAGGTGTTAAGAAGAACCTCTTTTATGACGTCTGCTGTACTTTCAATAAATATTTTTATTGAAAATGCTAGTAAAGGGGGTTGGCTAATGGTTTAATTACGTAATAAGTAGCTGTGGCTTGGAAATTTCCGTCATGCGTGTTGTACCTCTGATGTCTTTTGGGCTCCTTCTGCCTATATATCTATTTCATATTAATGCCATAACGTGGAGAATTTTAATCAGTTGCACAGTATTTTAAATTGTTGATAGTCTTCCTTTTTATAGGGAATGCTGTGTGTGCTGTGGTTGTAAAGCTCAATGAAGAAAAGGCGCACAGAGAAACAGACTGCTCTGAAGTTTAGTGCTGGAAAAGTTTGAATATTTACCTTGAAAATACTTGAAAAGTGCTTGAATTTTACTGAGGAAAAAGTGTACAAACCCAGCATTAAATTTGACACAGTCTCTTTATTTTGAGGATTTATCCTCCCAAATATAGGAGCTATTTAAGCAGATTGAATTGATAGAGTGAATGTTTTTGGGTCTAAAAGGCTAAAATCTGTGGTTATCTTTAACCAAAAAAACGTACCTTACACTAAAGTAAGAAGCGATGTTACATGTGCAAGTGGAGGACATCAAATTAAAAGGTTTGATGTCAAAGACATGTCAGAGTTTCAGAAGTTTGCTGCTTTGTCAGATATTATTGAGATAAAGGTTATATGATTACAGTGACAAAATCCATAAGCACAGATTGTATTTTCATTTTCACTCAAACTTTGTGATGTAATCACAATTGATCTCTTGTTGCTCAAAAGCAGCCTTCTTTCATGAACATTTTAAAAACATCTGTGAAACTATCGTGTGGCGTCAACAAGAAACTGCAAATGAAGATCACCCTTCAAAGTTTAAAGTAGCCTAACAAAAATAACTGCAGGATATCGCAGGATAACTGTACGTTTACAGATGGACAAAGCGTCATTAATGATTGAGGCATGATATGTATTATGAAATATATAAGTTGAATACTTATAATTGTCACTCAGTGATTACACACATGACCTAATTTGCACTGGGTGGAAATCATGCAACCACAAGCTGAGTAATAAGGTTCAGAAAACGACTACAAAAAAAGTGTTTTGGGGAAAGTGTCAGACAGTTCAATTCAAAGTCAAATGTCATTTTCGTATTACACATCTTTTAAACCTTTAAAAACATTAAACAGTTTACAGATCTTGTTATAATTTAGTAATGTGTAATACTTATTACAGTTATTGTTTTTGAGTTTAAATATTTTTTGTTGGACATTTTAAGAAACATTGCAATAGACTTTAATTTACAAAAAAGGTCAAAAAATTGGGCGGTGTTGGCCGCCAACAGTTAAACTTACCAGCTTAGTTGCGATGGACGTGTGAATTTCTTTTAGATTGTCTGAGACAAAGATATTACGAGCCTGAACCGGCCAAGCGCAAGCCACCATCCCTCCCATTAAGGCCAGTAGACCCAGTGAAACGCTGCAAGACGGCATGTTGGATCACTAACTTGAGTAGATGTGCTGCACAGAGGAACAACTTGTCAAGTCACTGATGCTCTGCTTTGACCTGTACCTGTATTTATACAGCTGCCTGCATTCCCAACTACCTCATGGTATATCTGATTATGTGTGTGGTTGTGCATCTCTGTGGTCTGTGGGCTTTCAGCAGCAGCACCAGAAACTGCTGCACTGACATCAGTTTTCTTAAAAAAGTTGCTTCTCTGCTTCTAAATGTGCACACAGAGGAGACTCCCTGGTTGCGTTTCCATTCTCTCCCATTCACTAAGTGTACTCACACACATGCAGTGAAGAGACTTCCTGGTGGTTTACTGCTGAAGGACCACCAGAATTCATTGAAAAATCTTTGTGGTGCTCACTAAGCTAAAATAGCTTAAAGGGTGCAGAAACCTCATGCGTGCCTTCTGAAAGTTTGAGTTTGCAGAACTTCTCTTGTGTGCATGTTTGATGTTTGCATGTGCAGGTTCTCTTGAAGTCTTTTAGTGGTCTAAGAAATGTCCCCCGTTTCCCCTAAAAACCAGTCACATACCTGCACAGATGTTAACGTTTTTGCTCTAATTTGCATTAAACATTATTCATTTGAGATTCTTTGTAACACTTATAAGTGACAGTTGATATTTTAATTTTTCCTGCATAAATTCTAACTTAGACTCACCAAACAAAGCTGTAGACTTCAACAACCACTTTGTAGAAGCATATCAATGAGTAATTCACGATATATACTTGGTAATATTGTTTTCAGCTGATGTCCATTTAGTGAAAGTAGTCACAGCCCCTGCTCCAGAAAATCTTTTCACAGAACTGTTATTTTCTGCATCACATTTTGTTTGGTGGACTCTGGCACCAAATGGTTAATGCAAAGCGACCAGAGAACTTCACCTGCCATTACAGATCTACCAAAAAGTGCTGCTTCTTAATTGAGGTTAAGGTACCTGCTGGTTTTGGAGGATTTGTCTATAAATAATTTTATTATTTACAGTTTGGCGCATTTGTTTAATTTAGCTGAGTTTCATCTAAGTTTTATACATAAACCACAATTTTGATGGAGTTGAGGTCAGATTTTTGTGATGACTATTCCTGAAGTTTAATGTTACCCTGCTTCATTCACTCCAAAAACAGTTTTGGGGCTTTTGGGTCAAACAGTTGGGGGTTCCTGTTCCTGTCATGTTTGAGGGTTAATTAAGTACTCAAATGCAGAAAAGGACCATGACAAAGAGCAAAGAGCAGAGTTTTTAAGAATAAACAAGTAACTTACTAGGGAAATTGCAGGTTGAGTAGAACATGGAGCAGAACAAACACCGGCGCCGCGGCAAGAGTCTGGTGTATAAGCCTCCTTCTAATCCTGCGCTTTCTTGTCAAAACAATTGCTTGTTGCAGTTTTAAACACATTTTTAGCAGCAAGACTGCAAAAACAGCGACGGTTCCCTCCATTTTTAGACCGCAGTTATGGCACAGAGGTGCAGGTTGGTGAGGTACCCCCACTGTCCTAATTCTCCAATTTTGCACGCTTGTAACCTGCGGACCTCAACCCCTACGTGCACCTTTACATAGAGGGGCGTAGGGTGTAGTGTGGGTATTGGGACAGGGCCTAACACTGATGTTAGAGATTGAACTAAAATACACAGAACAGAACACAAGAAACTAGAACAAAACTAAATCTAAAATAATTAACTTATATGGTAACACATTTCTAACAACAATTAAAAAAGGAAATGTTTAAAACACAATGAAAACCAAAACCCAAACGCCCAAGGATGATAACGATTCCTGTTGGAACAGCCATCTGTTTCCAGGTTTCAACAATTTAGTTGTTGATTTCAGGTGAAGTTGAAGAATTTGGGGATAGTTCTCCTCACATTGAGTTTTTACAATGCCCCATTACCACAGCCCCACAGCATGATGCTATCACCACCATGCTGAACAACTGGTACAAAGTTCTAAGTTTTGAAAGCTATGCCTTCATTCCTCCAAACATTATTCTTGTCATTGTGGCCAAACAGCTCAATCTTTATCTCCTTTGACCATAAAGCCTCTTTCCATGTGATTAAATGGAAATCTCAGTCCAGTTTTAAGATACTTCTTTTTATGGTCAGTACCCTTCAGGACTGTGCTGATGTTACACTGAGGACAGTGAAACAAATGTTCCAGCAATATTTTGCATTTGCACCTATTTGCATGTATATATCATACATGATATATGATATATCATATATGAGGTGCATTAGTAATGATGCAGTTTATTTTGCAGTTTATTAACACATATCTTTATTAAAACATAACATATGTCATTGTGTATCATACCTATGTTTCCATCCTGTAAAGTATATCATGATATTGGCTATAAAGTATTGTATATGGTATTATGGTCATGTAACTGATCAGATATCATACATTTGTTTAAATCATGACAAGCCAAATACTCTTAATAGTATTTCTATAAATCCATAACCATCTCAGCCATAAGATACAGCCAAATAAATCCTCTTAACCTCTGACTTAAAGCTCTCAAACCTCATTTATGTAATTTTATTACTTAACCTTTTGCTGAATGTACTGGATAATTGTTATACTTCATAATTATTACTATACTTTAAAACTATGAGTTTGTAGAACCTTTGAATGTTCTGTTTCTCTATAAATGTGGCTCACAAAATAATCAATTGTCATATTATACATACACAGAAGATCATTTTACCTACTCCACCGATCAGTCAGACTTCTTTAATAAGCTGCTCCCTGATAACTGTCATTAATGAAACCAAAAATTCTCAATTGTTCTATATTCTGTATCCTTTAAGCAGAGTGGTACTCTGCTGCATTAGGATAAGAATAACCAAACAGTCATCTATGTAGCACAAAGAAGTGAGACGGAAAAGACTCGTACTTTTTTGTTGATGCTGTAAAGCAGGTCAGAGTGGCTGTTTTGACGTGCATGGAGCCCCCCAGCCAAGCTGTTATCTGTACAGTCGTCAGTTATGAAAAGCCCCTCATTTTCAGTACGAAATAGAAATCATTCAAAGTGAAAGCTAGCGTAAAACATTCTGGGCTCATGCCTTAACATTATCTGGCTGTAATTTAATATTAAAAAAGGAAGAATGTGTATGGACAACTCAGCTTAGATTACATTTTGATGTAACAGGGTCTCTTAGAGTACAAATTATAACATTTTTATGAGTGTGTAGGCTAGGCCCATCATCAGAGATACCTGTTTTCAGAGTTATGCCAAGACCAGAAAACATGGACTGATGATGAGTACAGATCATGGGTGTCGCACTTGTGGACACGTGGGTCTTTTAACACCCTCACTTTTTTCCTCCATACTGTGCTCACTGTATTTGGATCAAACCTTTTTTTTGTGTAAACTAAGCCATAAAGTATTCTAATCATTTTGAGCCCAATCTTTACCACTGCACCCTTCTGGTTTAGGATAGGCAGCTGCAGGAGGCAGAGAGACCCAGACTTACCTCTCCCCAGCCACTTGGGCCAGCTTGTCCGGGGGAATCCCAAGGTGCTCCCAGGCCAGCCGAGAAACATAGTCCCTCCAGCGTGTCCTGGGTCTTCCTCTGGGCCTCCTCCCGGTGGGACGTGCCTGGAACACCTCACCAGGGAGGCGTCTAGGAGGCATCCTTACCAGATGCCCGAGCCACCTCATCTGTCTCCTCTCGACATGGAGAAGCAGCAGCTCTACTCTGAGTCCCTCCCGGGTGACCAAGCTTCTCACCTTATCTTTAAGGGAGAGCTCAGACACCTTTCGTCTCCTTGTATCTGTGATCTCGTTCTTTCGGTCACGACCCAAAGCTCATGACCATAGATGAGGGTAGGAACGTAGATCGACCGGTAAATCAAGAGCTTCACTTTTTAACTCAGTTCTCTCTTCACCACGGCAGACCAGTACAGCAGCCGCATCACTGCTGACGCCGAACCACTCCGTCTATCGATCTCCCGCTCCATTTTTCCCTCTTTGTGAATAAGACCCCAAGATACTTGAACTCCTCCACTTGAGGCAGGACCTCCCCCATGACCCAGAGAAGACACTCTACCCTTTTCCGGCTCAAGACAATCGCCTCGGACTTTGAGGCACTGATTCTCATCCCGGCCGCTTCACACTCGGCTGCAAACTACTCTAGTGAGAGCTGTAGATCACGAGCTGATGAAGCCAATAGGACCACATCATCCAGAGACACAATCCTACTGGCACCAGAACAGATCCCCTCAACACCTTGGCTGCACCTAGAAATTCTGTCCATAAAAGTTATGAACAGAATCTGTGACAAAGGGAAATACTCATTTTTTGTTGTTAAGTTTTTTAGCCCCAAAGTCGTGAAAAGGGAAGTCTCTGATCATTCAAAGTGTGAGAGTCAATGATAAATTGTTCAGGTAGAAGCCAAGTTGCGTTAAAAACAGCGTTAATATGGTGAAGCTTTGCATTGCTGGTGGTGGCAGCAATACTACAACAGCAGTTGTTAGTCTGCACAACCTTTCTGAAGTGAAGAGGATCAGAGCTGGAAACTTGACGAGGGACAGATAGGCTGGTCCCACCGAGCACAGCCAGTTGTGATTGGACTTTTTAGCAATCTGCTTCAAACAGGAAACCTCTAAATTTGATAGAGAAATTATGTCAGAGGTCAGCATATCTGACAGACAAACGAGAATGTTGAAAGCAGATGCTATATTCAGTGCATCTGATGTAAAAAGAACGCGAAAAAAAAGGTTGTTGCTGCAGATGCTAAATGGATCAAGGCTCAGCGAGTAAGAACTTTCGTGTCGCAAATGACAAAATGTCGCAAATGTGTGATTCAGATATCGGCAGTTATTGTTATAATCTTGAATCATCCTTTGGGAACCATCCTTTGTGTCTGCTGCTGCTCCATGCTGCTCAGCTTTGCCTCCGGTTGTTTCACTCAGTGCCGTATTTACTGTAACCCTGGATTTACACTGTCTCTGCGCTCCGCTCCGGCCGCAAACTTCTTTGCCCTTCTGATTTACATCAGTTTAGAATACCTTAGTTGACTCAGTAACTGACCTAATAGATCTAATGTGAACAATTGTTAATATATACACCTGTATATATAAATATATGCGTGTATTTATTGATATAGCGAGTAGTCCAGTCAGTCAGTCATTTTCTACGTTTTTTTCCATAGTGGGTCGCCGGGAAGCTGGTGCCTATCTCCAGCAGTCTATGAGCGGGAGGCGGGGTTGTTATGATTCTGGCCCGTCTGCCCGCTCTGCTCTCACTCATGCAATTAACTCTTCTGCTTCACCTGTCTGCTGCTGCTCAATCACCGTCATGCCACACACCTGTGGAGCTGCAGTTATATACAGCCCTCTGACTGGCAGACGGTGCCAGATTTTCAAAAACATTTGTGAGTAGTTATCCAGCGTCCCTTCCTGACTGATCTCGTTCCATGACCTTGCCTTGCCTTACGGATTATTCCCTCTTGCTTGCTCCCTGTCTGACGGATTGGATTTTGGATTTCGACTGTTTTCTGCCTCTGGTTTATGTCTCTGCCTGCCCCTTGTCTGACGCCTCTAGCCCTGGAATTCGACCCTGTTTCTGTCCCTGGATTTACGTCTCAGCCTAGCCACTGGTTTATTCAGCCTGAGTCCGCCTGGCTCTCTAGTCTGCCTGGATTTATTGTCAAGAAGACAATCACAGCTCTCTGTGTTCCTGTCACAGCGTCAGCTGGTTCCCCGGAGGATTTGGATCAGTCGGCAATCCGACTTCAGCCTGTCGGACGCTTCCTCATTAACTGTCTGGATCTCTTCCTCCTCTGGATTTTGTGCCTCATCCCCAGACTGAGAATTGGTTCCTGGAAGCTGACTGCTGCTCTTCTGCTCTCTGATCCTGAGTTTTTGAATAAACCTTTTTACTTATCACTTTGTGTTTGGCTGAATTTGGGTTCTCTGTCTCTGGTCGTGATAGGGGTACAGCCTGGACAGGTTGCCAGTCCATCGCCAGGGCAACACAACCACACACAGGACAAACAACCACGCACACACTCATTCACACCTAAGGGCAATTTAGAGAAACCAATTAACCTAACAGTCATGTTTTTGGACTGTGGGAGGAAGCTGGAGTACCCTGAGAGAACCCACGCATGCACGGGGAGAACATGCAAACACCAGCTGCGCCACCATGCAGCCCGAGATCTAGTCCATCTTTGGATTGGTTTGAAAATCCGAATGTTGTGGTTGTTCTGTTTCCTGTTGGTGCGGTATAATTCATGAAGATTTACTCCGGCCGTGCTCCGGCAAAAATAGACTCTGGTCGAATTAGATGGCCATCCGCACATCATAGCACTTGTGCTCTGCCAACTGATGACAGCTGACTCTCTTCTTCTGACTCTGCTTCCTCTCTGTCTGATAGTGACTGAAATATGTTTAAAGACACATCAAATTTCTCGCTACTGTCTGTGTTGTCAGCCATTAGCAGCAGTCAGTTTACGTTCCAGGGTTCCCCTTTGACGTCATAAAAGAGCGCAAAGAGTGGTCTTGAAGTGCCTTTTTAGTAAAATTTATGACCTTATATCTATAACTTTTCGTTTTAGCGTCATGAATTTAATATTTGAAATGTTTTATTAATGTTTCCTTTCCATAAATATAATTGGAATTACCAAACTTATTTGATGTCAAAGTCAGTTTAAAAACAAATGATTGGAGGTTGACATTTAAAACTGTCTCCAGCCTCCTATATTAACGATTAGCATGGCAAGCATTACTAAAATAGCAGTCTGTGTAATCCCCAGTAAATGCAGATCCTTACCGTGACTCTCAGATCTCCAAAAGGCTACAAATATTTCCAAATTATGCATGTTCCATGAAAGAGGTTGAACAATTCAAAGGAAAAGACAGAACAACTTTGAAAGTCCTCCATTCAGCCTTTCTGTTATCTGCTTAAAGTCTTGCTCTCACCTGGGATGAGAAAAGGGTTTCCTTTTAAATAGCTTCTTCCATCTGTGTTTTATCTAATTTTAACATATTTAAAGTTCAAGATTTTTTTAAATAGCACGTTTAAAAACTATGGTAACATTGATCAAAGTGCTTTATAGAAGGTACAGAAAAAACAGTACAAAAAGACAAAATAAACACTTTTGCTGTCCACAAGGAGCAAAACACATCACTTTTTCAAAGGTAAACTTTGAGTCAAATATTAGCCCAAAATTTGTAAGAGATAACTTAACAAAAGGCTTCAAGCAGTCCAGATCCAAATGAGAAGCATTGTGATTACCATTTGATTCAAACATTATCATGATTTCGTGTGGAGATATAGCAGGACCACCATGCAGATCAGGAGCTTTAGAGCCGCGTGGTAAGTCAAAGTTCTTTAATAACACAAAACTGAAAACTTGCAGGCAGGAGCAGGACATAGACAACAGGTAGACATCAGACATGAAACAAGGTAGCAAACAGTGAAATAAAAAAAAACATAATGTATAAATACTGGGGTAGGGTGGAGAGTGGACCAATGATCAATTGGAGCTAATCAGGAGAAATATGGAAAAGCCTGTGAGGGAGAGGAAGAGAAAGAACTGAAGAAGAGAGGCTAATTAACACAAATGAGCTGAGCAGGGAATCCAGGGGAACAACAAAACATCTAAGTGAACAGAAATAAGTAACAATGGAACTAAAGAACATAAACAGGGAGAACCCAGAGCTACATGGGAAAAAACTAAGAACATCTAACACAGGAATCCAAGAAAGTAATCTAAACACAAGAATGAATGATGAATCTAATCAACATGAGGGCGGATACCAGAAGGCCCAAAAGGTCCAAGAAAAACAAAACACAACTACCCAAACAGGGCAGGCGGCCATGGAGCTGGAGGACCTTCTGGGAATCCTGTCTGGAGGTCGGTCACGAGCATAGAGAACCCTTTAGGAACCCTGTCTGGGGGTCAGCTAGGGAGCGTAGAGGATCCTTGGAGAATGGGACTTGAGACCACTGAGGAACTGGGGAGACTTGGAAACATGATGGAGCCTTAAGGATTATTGGGAGAATCCTCCGAGAGATCCTGAAGAGCAGTGCGGGAACTGCTGCATCCCTTGGCGAGGCCCTGGAGAGCGGTGCGAGAACTGCTGTATCCCTTGGCAAGGCCCTGGATATTGGTGCTGGGATCCTTGGAGGAGCCATGGGGAGCATCGGAGGAAGCCCAGAGGATCTGCCGTGGAAGATCTGAAGGCCGGGAGTGTTGACGGCGATGCAGGGACCTTGGAGGTCAGCGGAGATCCTTGCCTGGAGGACAACAGTGGGGAAGCAGGAGCCTTAGAGGATAGCAATGCAGAAAGCCTGGGACCTGGGAGAATCCACGGAGAATCTTGTCTGGAGATAGACCACGAAGAACACTGTCTGAAGGTCGGCCAAGAGGCGTTGAGGACCATCTGGGATTCCCGTCTGGAGGTCAGCTGCGGAGCTTAGAGGACCCTCCAGGAACCCTGTCTGGAGGCCAGCCACTGAGCGTAGAGGCCCCTCTGGGTACCTTATTAGAAGTCAGCCGCTGAGCGTAGGGGACTCTCTGGGAACCCTGTCTGGAGGTTTGTCATGGAGAGTAGAGGACCTTCTTTGAAACCTGTCTGGAGGAGGGCCGCGGAGAAGCTTGCCAGGAAGCATAAAATCCACTGAGGATCTCTAGAGACTTGGAAACCACGAAGGAGTTCTACAGACTTGAACCCATGGAGGAGCATTGGAGGAGTCCTGAAGACTTGAACCTACGGAGGAGCCTTGAAGAATGGCATGAAAGCTGGTTGAACCCTCGACAGGGCTCGGGAGCCCTAGGCGGTGGTGGGTCCACCTGGACCCCCTTGTTTTGGAGACCTGGACCAGGGGCGGATGGGGGTTGGTCCTCAAACCCCTCTGGGTCAGGAGGTGGTTCGTCCTCTAAGCTCTCTGGACCAGAAGGTCATGCCTGGAATGATGTCGGCTGGACCGATGGAGGCTGGAGCTTGGACTGATCCATGGGGCAACAGTGGAGGCTGCCAGCTGTGGCGAGCTGAGGAGGTTGAGGTGGAGTTGACGAGGAGTTGTCAGCCGAACCCTCAGGGACAGGAGTGGAGATAGAAAAGCAGAACAAGGGCTGCGGTGGAGGCAGAGGTGGTCTGCAATGTATCTCTGCCAATGCTGCATGGTAGTTCCACTTAGCTTCTTCAAGTGGTTACTCCAACCCCAGGGAATAAAGAAGCGGAGCAAAATGATCTTGCAGTTTGTGGCAACACTAAAGCACCTCCAGAGACTACAGGGCTTGGCTACAGTGTCACAATACAACCTTACAGTCCTTAACGAATCACAGGACTCCTCTGAGAAAGGCTCTGCTGAGTCAAACTGACTGGTTCCTTCTGTCATTTTTGATCTGGGAAATGACTCAAATGCAAACTAAAGTGAGAACTTTTATATGAAAAACAACACAAATGAAAAGAACTTGCACAACTCAGGCAGAACTAGCAGGAGCACCAGAAGACACGGAGAAAACGAGCATGGAGCAGAGAAACAGACAGAATGGCTGAAAAGCAGAAGGAATCAGTGAGCAATAAATAAAATGGGAAAGTACAGTACTGTGCAAAAGCATTAGGTAGGTGTGAAAAAATGTTGTAAACAAAGAATGCTTTCAAAAATGGAAGTGTTAATCATTTATTTTCATGAATCAACAAAATGCAGTGAATGAACAAAAGAGAAATCTAAATCAAATCAATATTTGGTGTGACCACCCTTTGCCTTCAACACAGCATCAGTTCTTCTAGGTACACTTGCACACAGTTTTTGAAGGAACTCGGCTGGTAGGTTGTTCCATATATCTTGGAGAACTAAACACATCTTCTGTGGATGTAGACTTTCTCATATCCTTCTGTCTTTTCATGTAATCCCAGACACACTTGATGTTGAGATCAGGGCTCTGTGGGGGCCATGCCATCACTTCCAGTAAGTCTTGTTCTTGACCTGAAGATAGTTCTTAATGACGTTGGCTCAGTGGCGATTGCTCTAAGACTGCAAGGGAAGCTCAGCTTCCCCTAAAATGTCAAAAAAGAAGTGATCAAATATAGGTATACTGTTGTGTGTACATGTCATTGACTAAATATGCGCTACAACGCGCTCAACTTTTGTTCAGAGTCAGCTTCTTATCATTGGTAACGACGCGGCTTTCCTCTCACTCTTTCCCGCAGCTTCACAGTGCTTTAAATAGTGAGTTCAATAGCGAAGCAAAAATGCTGGGCTTTGTCCCGCCCATCGGATGCTCAGCGTCTCTGGGGGTCTAAGGGGCAGTGGGCTGACCTCGGTTGGCCCGGACGCTCATCTTCTGCATGATGATTGGATGATCTGTCTGAGGCTGAATCCCTTTTTGATTGACAGCGAAATGAGTGAATTAGCGATCTTGAAATTGAGCTTCCCCTCCTTAAAAGACCAGCATCCGCCACTGCTTTGGCTGTATGTTTGGATTTGCTCTCCCATAGCATTTTGTAAATTGATAAAAATTAACAATCATCATTTATATTTCTGAAAGAATTCTTTGTCTACAGCATTTTTCACACCTGCCTAAAACTTTTGCACAGTAGTGTATATGTGGCAGGGATAGAGAAATGGCAGACAAACCAGAAGACCTAATAAGAGGGAATGAATTGCAGCTGGGGCAAAGAGAAGGCAGAGCAATCAGAGGAAATGTGGAGCACCTGAGACAGAAAAACCAGGAGAAGGGAAGAAAAGACAAATAAACATGAATGGAGCTGAACAAGAAACTCTAAGAAAAATGCTAAACAGAGATCTACCTTAACAATCTAAATATAAAAGGATCACAAGAAAAGCACAAAGAATGAACTAAGGAAATGGCAAGACCTATAGAACATAACAAGGAACATGCTGAAAAACATAATACAAAAAAAAAGTTTAGTTCAATCTAAAATTTAAGGATGCTTACCTTTTCACTGCTGCGATGGACTGCCGACCTGTCCAAGGTGAACCCCGCCTCCCGCCCATAGATTGCTGGAGATAGTCACCAGCTTCCCCGCGACCCACTATGGAAGAAGCAGTAGAAAATGACTGACTGACTGACCTTTGCATTGTTCCCATTATATTCTGCTTACTGATGCATCTTCAAGTTTGTGTTTCTACCTTTGTTGACTTTTTGCTTTGCTCCAGGAGCATCTAGGACGAGACTTTAAGGAGAAATATCATGGGAGCCATGTAAAGTCTGCCTCCACTGAATGCATACTGTCATTCACTTCCTACAGCTCAGGAGTATTATGTTTCATCGGCTATATATTTCAATTAATCCTGGCTTTTCAAATGACTAAAATTATATTCGATTGGATTTTCTTTCCTTCTTGTATTTTTTTCTCATTTTTGTTTGTTTATTAAACAGGTTGAACTACCTGTTTAATACCCACCAGTTGGACTGAATTAAAACAAATCTGCAAAGAGGAGGCCAAAATTCCTCAACAGTAATGTAAAAGACTCAGTTATTACAAACACTTGATAGCATACGTGCCACCAAGGATGGCACAACAAGTTATTTTTGATATAAAGACAAGTTGATTTGTATAGCATTTTCCCCAATTTTTAAAATAAATTATTTAGAACTGCTATTTATATTTACTCTGACTTCTGTGTCTGATACAAAACATTCGAAGAAAATTGCTAGGTTTATAAAGCAGGTGAATAACTCTTTGTGTAAGTGTGAACCTGTGAGCTCATGACCAACTGCAATGTCAATTAAATGTAAAACCTGTATTATAATTGAATCAGATTGAAACAGAAAGTAAATATCCTAGCATTAGCTTACCACTTTGACAAAGTGTTCTGGGTGTTACATGAAATGGATTTATTGTAGACTGTATCTGTATGTGTTTAGTCTGTCTCTGCTTATTTACTCTTTAGAGGCAAATGATAAATCAGGCTTCAGGGTGATGTTATAAGAGAACATTATGCTAACTGGAGCTAGATCAAGCTTAACTCCATCCCGAAGCAACATATCGAGGCTGTTCAGGTGAAACTCTTGTTGGGACAATGTATCTGTCAGTGTCAGGAACCACAAAAGTGATTGGGTTTAGTGCAATCACAGAACTAATGTAGACCATCTAATGCTGATGGAACATATTTTATTATTTTAATGTATGTACATTGCATTGATTTTAAGAACGTATCTGACTTTGACTCGGGATCGAAAAATACCTGTTCTTAAATGACTGAATTGGTATTGGCATTGATAGGAAAAAATGATGACTACCCCATCCAACCGCTGACAGAACCATTCTAATCAACAAAATCTGTTATTAGTTATTTTATGTTTACCTGGCAAGTCTTTTTCAGTGGTATTTTTGCTTAAAATGCCCATTCCTCATAAAAAGCCCATGGTTCATGGAAATAAAGATCTTTCCAGGTGATAACTTGGGAACATGTGGTTTTTGTCATACTAGCACACATTTAGGTCAGGTCTGCAGCTCTGTGGGAATATCCCTAGCTTTTGGCCTAACCTAATTTATGACAAGTTAAAATTTCATAATGCATGTAGCATGCTGCGTGTCCTTAAGTTACTAGATAATGATTGCTTAAACTTTACTATTAGTATCGCCTTTACTGCTGGGAAGAAAATCATGGTGGGGTGGAGGAGTACCACTGAAGGAGTGGAAAGAATGATCTCTGGAAGTCAAATCTCTTTTGCAAGTAGAGCTGAATGCACCAGTAAGATGCACCATCCATGCATTATCTCTGCAGGTGGAAATGCCACCACAGTGCAAGTAGTGAAACCTTAATCGTCACTGTGGCAAAGTCAGTGTTGGTATTTCCCGGCCACTATGCTTTGTACTCTTAAACATATTTAAAAATCAAAGTTTTCATAAAGCTACAGAAGCTTTTAAAATAGTTTTTTTTTATAATTGTTTTTGCACAATAGAAATCCAAAGTGATAAAATTATAAAATACATTCAGTAGAGATGAAATGAAATGGAATCCACGCATTATATTTGCAGGTGGAAAATGCCACCACAAGTCGTTAAGCGAAACCTGACTCGACACTGTGACAACATTGCACTTTTCCTAAGTAAAAATAAACTTTCTAAGAATTTCCCAATGCATTTAATTTGATCCAAATTAGAATCAGATTAAACTGAATATTTTAATTTGACTGTATATATGTGTGTGTAATATATATATCCTGTTTATTTGTTGTTTAGAGCCTCACCTTGCTCCACCAATATACTACTTTTAAAAATGAAATTGTTTAGTGTTTGTGTTGTCTGACAATTGATTGTATCTCCAAAAGATTTCTGGCTTTTCCATTTTGGCCCCTCAAATTTCGATTGAGCTTAAAGGTATGGATTTTGGACCATGGACCTCTTTTTTGTTTGGCACCCTCTTAGTCTGTCTTTCTACAAGATGTGTTTTTGGCCTCTACGTTAGCTTTTGCTTTCAGATTTGAGAGTTACTATCGAGCAGCAAGAAATTTAGCAGGAAATAAGTGGAATTCTGTCCTAAGTGAGAATACCTGTTTGGACAAAGTTTGAAATTTAAAACGTGTCATTCATTTAATATTTGAGAAATCTCTTTATCTAGGTCACTGGGCCACAAAGGTGTCACACTTTTCTAAAACTAAGGAAACATAATTTGAGTTCAGAGTGAAAACCACTTCCTAGAGGATCACTACCTTTGTGGCCTGCATCTCAGGTATATTTAGGGTTTTTTTATGCATATTTTGTTAAAGATTGTGTGGTGTTTTTGCTTAAAAATATAAAATGACAAATAGAAATTTTGATAGATGTGTATGTTTGGGAAATGGAAATGTAGAATTCAGCATCATCTGCATATAATAGAGTTCTAAAGATACATTTGGCTGGATTTTGCTTTAGTTTGCTAATGTTTTACATAAATATAGAATAATGTCTGCCAGTTACACACACACACACCACACGGTCATGCAAAGTGGGTACTGGCTTTCTGAGTAAATGTTAAATCACTGGAATTAATTGGTCACCTGCTAGGTTTTAACTGAATTACTGCAGTAAATGTTTCCTAGAAGCCTCATGCTGACTTTTTTTTGTTTGTTTATTTGTTGCTGTGGGGCAACTGTCAGACAAACCACATCCTCTAAAGGTGGGAAAGGCTTGACATTGCCTCGGTTTGGTTACAGAATCTGTTTAAATGAAACTGAAATGGTTCTGATTGTTATTTTTTAATGACCAATACAATAATTTGACAGCTACCTCCTGAGTTTTTAGAGATTCAAAGTGGTGATTGAGTTAAAGATGAATCACAAAGAACAAGTCAAGGATTTACTTATTTTTAGTAAGGTTTATGTAAAAGACATGTTTTTGGAAAAAAATGATTTCTTTTATAGACAAATAAAAGTCCCAACTTAAAAAACTGAACTGTAGTTTTATGTTCCCAGGTTGATAACTGCATATTTGACTTAGACTCTTGTTCTGAGACTCGAGTCCCAATAAAAACATCTTTATCTCATGTAATCTCTAGCTGCATCCTCGGAAGCCACAAAGATTACAAAGGCCGGAAGTGATCAGTTAGATGTTCGCACACCTCAAACATTAATTCTGACAGTTAGATGGATGCATTGTCTCTTACACAACACTTCACGTTTACCATCTTTTGCAGAAGAGTCCTTTTTTAACTTGATAACTACATGGCAATAACTGTTGAACCCTGTTCTTTTAATTGTGCTGATATTAAAGTATGGAAAAACATGTCGGAAAAATATTTTTACCTTAAAGAATGACTTTTTTTGTCTGTGGTACTGCACTTTTAGATAATTCTTCATTAGCATGATTTTAACCCTGATACCAGTCATAACAGTTTACAGTCTAGGTAGGACAAACTGTTTGTCCCAGGGCAGAGATGCAGGAACCGTGTTTTACACGGAAACACAAAGTCTTTAATCAATTTGAAAATAGAAATTAAACTTAAATGTCTTAGTTATCAGAAAGTAAAATTAATTCATAGAGAGCTCATCCCAGCCCTATGATTAAAATCATTTGTCATCCATCAAGCAAGATTATTAACAAAAGACCCATAAAGCGAGGGAACTCTTCATCCGTGATTTTAGGGTTAAATTGTTTAACGATTAGGAGCTCAGAACTGAATTGGGTGAACTGAAAATGTCTCCTGAATGTTCTGTGTGGTTTTCTTAATCCTGAGCAGGAGTTTCAGGACTCTTCTGAAATGGGGCTGACTCAGCAGCAAGATGCTGAAAAGTTCAAAGTTGTGTCAGCATGTGGGGGTGGAGATCAACTGTGGGTTTTCGTCGGTTGTCCAAATGTCTTCGTAGGAGTTTCCAGGTAAAGAGATAGATACTGACTCAGCTTTATAATTGAGTGAAGCATTTCTTTGATTATTTGGATTTAATTTTTCACTTTTGTTTCTTTTCCTCACTTGAATTGCTTTTGCCTTCCTTTTTTATACACGTGCTTATTCGCGTAACCTCTTTTCAATTTATATACTAAAGAAGAGTTGAATCACAAAATCTGCATAAAAATTCAGCCTGAAAGCCAAAACTTAAAGGATCACATTGATAGTGGGAGACATGGCAGCAGTCAAGTAAAAGCATCAGATCAAGATTTTTTTTAACATCAAGCTATGGTTCAGATGAAGGCTTTAGGAGGACAGTGCACCGTTTTATAAAAATCAAGAGTAAAACAAGTGCTCGGATTGAGTTGGCAGGAAAGTGTCTGAGATGACTGAAACATTCGAGGGGAAGGTCCAATTTACTGATAAATCCCAGTAAAACGTGACTTATTGGGATCCAGGGAAGCAAGATTTACTGCCATTTTAATCATCATCTAATGTTTAGTAGTGATTAATATTTTTAACTAAAACCAGATGAAACAAGCTCAACAAATGAAGCTTTTTCAGTTGTTGCAGTACCAGATTTTGACCAGCTAAGGGAGACATAAACCCAAATTTATGTCCCACAGAACTCTAGCTGTCATCACGTAGAATTAAAAAAAACTGGTTTATTTACTTCAGAATGGAACAAATTCAGACATAAATACATGTTACATATCTCATATAAAAATATCTTCATTCATACTTTATATAAACATTTCAAGTACCTAAAACTCAAGAATCTTGTGTGCTTACTCAAATATATTAACTATATTTAAAAAAATAACTTATTTTCTAAATTAACCTAAATGTATACAAATAAGTAAGTAACAAGTAAGTATTTTTTAGAAACAAAGGTCTTCCCAGAAGTTCAGAAAAACAAATGTGGTAATAACAAGTATTAGTTGGGATCACAGTTCATAACAGTTTCTGTTCAGTCAGTTTTAAAGTGAATTTGTTTACCTGTTGGTACTATAAAAATAAGCAAATATTCAGAAAAGTTTTTTATCTGATTGTACTTCATTAAATATTAAATCATTAAAGTGCTTTTTTTTGCATTAAAATCTAATTGTCCAATAAGCTAAAATCCTTTCTTTACAATAAAAACAGTAAAAGCAGATGGAAACATTGAAGCTGGAGGTAATGGGGAAAATACTGATGATAATGAGGTTGTTTATGATGAGGGTGTTTATACTGTCGCTGGTGATGATGAGGTTGATGAAGCTGTGGCTTGTTGTTCTCCTTTTCTGTAAAGTTGATGAGGAACACGATTGTTTTCACATCAGCTCATCAATCCATCTGAGGATAAAGCTGAACTCTCTGACAGCCTTCAGTGCTCCTTCATCTCTCCTCTGTAACCAAATAAAATGTTTTGTGTTATTTTACAATAACATGTTAGAGGAATATATAAATCTTGCAGTCACGCCACGGGTGCCTTACCTTTTTAATTTTTCTCGCCATTTTCTTGATGGCTTTAGAATATTTTGAGTGTTTTGAGGAAGAACCCTGAAGATGGAGAACACAGTTAGATTGGAAGGCTTAATGGTCACAGAACTACAAATACACAGTCTCCAAAAGTACTTAACTCAAAATGGCTTGTAAACTGACTTTGACTACTGTTCTCTTTTTTTTTTTTGGAAAATACCCTAAATTTAAGGCACCTTGTGATGTAGTGGTAGACTAGGTGCCCCAAATACAGAGGCCCCAGGACAGACCTTTGCTGCATGTCTTCCCCTCTTCTTTCTGTGCCCATTTCCTGTCTGATTACTGTCAATAAAGGCCACAAATGACGAAAATACCCTAAATTTTTCTTGTTTAAAAAAAGAATGTAACATCCTACATAAACATGTCTTTTCAGCTCCCTTTAGGGGCTGCCTGATTAGTTCATCTGTCACCATCTCCCCCTCTATCCCTAGCTGACTCTTCTTTCTTTATACACATTGTCCCCACCGTCCTCTATGAGTTTTAGTATCTCAGCCAATATAATGCATATAATACATCAGGTCTGGGTGTTAACGTCATTTGGAGTCCATCCAACTGGTCAAATATATTATCGTTACGGCAAACCATGTATGCATGACGCTTGAAATATAATTCTACCAAACACTGCGATTCAATATATTGTGCAGCTGTACTTTTCTGGTAGATCCAGTGTCTTTACTCTGCACATGTCCTCACAATCTCATATTTGCCATTCTAACTTCGTCACCTAACTAGGCTGTTCCTCTGATGTACTCATTTCCAATCCCCTCCAGTTTTGTTACTCACACCTCTAGCTCTGCCTCCTGTCTTTTTGGTAGCGCACACGTCTCCAAACTGTGCATCATAGCAGATCTCACTACCATCTTGGAAATCTATCCTTCTGTCATAAATCACTTCTGGGACTCATCTCCATCTCCATCCACCCTACCTGCAGGTCTTCTGTACCTCTCTTGTACATAACACAGTGCTTTTAGTAGCTGACCTGGGTATCTAGCCCACCCACCTTTAGCAGCTCTATTATACTCAGCTTCAATGTTCTACCTTTCCTTCCTTCATCTCTCATGGGTTTGGTTTCTAAGAAAAATGATTAGGGTAAATAAATATAATTAGCTTTAAATCTACACATAAATGGGACAATATTCACTTATTTGTAAATTTGGTGCTTAATCAACCATATTTAGCACACTTCAGCTGTTAATGTCAGACGACATACTGCTTTGGTAGAAAACACTGTTTGACTGGGTGGGGTTTAGAAATGACCTTTTGCAGGGCATTTCAGTCAAATAATCCATTAAATTAAGATACTCTGGAAACAAAACCAGTCAAACTGGCTTCTAAGGGTCCAGTTATGAGCTGGCAACCTGTCCACAGTGTACCCTGCCTCTCGCCCAATGACAGCTAGAGATAAGCACCAGCGACCCTGCAAGAATAAGGGGGTATAGACGATGGATGGATGGTTTCTAAGGCTTCAGACTGAGGGCAGTGGCGCTGGAATGGGGGGGGCAGGGGGCCATTGGCCCCCCACTTTACGGTCCCAACAGATCTGGTCCCAACAGATATTCACGTGGGCTGGACCCGATTGTGCTGAGAGGCTGTGATGGATCTCTCTCTCTCTCTCTCTCTGGCGCTCTCGCTGTTTAGAGACAGACAGGCAGAAACAAACGTTTGTGCCTCTTGAAACCTGACAGCATCCGCAAAAACACGTGCAGCGTGATAATATACTTACGTGCGCAATGAAATCGGAAGCGCAAAAAAACACCCCTGTCCAGTTAACACGATTGCCTCAACGAATGTGCAATACCGGACGTTCCAGCGCAAAGTTATCGAATTCTAAGAAGAGTGAATGCCAATATGTTTGTATAACACCCGCAGTGTTATTAACTCACCAAAACTGCAAATAGTTCATTATTTATTCTTATCATTATTCTGTCATCCATGCGTTTCCCAAAGGCAGCTGCCATTTGCAACAGCACCACGCAGTGCGCACCGATGGCAGGTCGCTATGTGGAGAAAATGCAGGCAGATGAAAAGAGCAGCAAAGACCTTCTCTGTTCGTGTGAACATCTTTGAAATAACAAATGAATAAAACAATCAGGACCTGTGGCAGCCTGTTGGAGTCATTGTTTCGTTTTCTGAATGCATTGCCAGTCAGAAACGGCCGTCACATAATCTCTCCAGACACCAGGACGCACGAAACCGTTTTTAATGAATGGAGAACTTCTATTTTACTTTTTCTTTTATTAAAGACAATTGGTTAATATGAAAAAGTAAAAAACGGTTGTTTTGTCAGCAGAAGTTCTGCAAAAACTAAAACAACATAACGACAAAACAGAAGACAATTTTTTATTTTATTTTGTAATTAATAAAAAAAAATTAATAAAAAAATTAATAAAAAATATTACATCTGACAAGTCAGATTTACAATGAAAACACGCGTTTATCACCGGTTTGTGTATCAATGTATAAAATTGTTGTCGGGATTATTTGTGATGTAATAACAGTCTATAACATGAACATATTTGTCCACCATTATTATTTCCCGGGCTATATTAGATCTCAGTTCAGTGACGTGCGGTGAGGTCCATGACTGGTGAAGCCCTTAGAGTTGGGTGTACAAATATATGAACCCAATACAGAAACTGATATTTAATTGTTTTTAACTCAGTTAAAACTGTTGGTTTAAAAGCTTTTAATTATGCTTTAATTAATTCTATACTGTTCAACAATACGACAGCAAGAAAAACTAAATATTTCATATAAGGTCAAATTTGATTATCTAAAATTATTTTTTATTTTCCGCTGCTCCTGCGACTCCTGGATGGGTTGCAGGAGGAACTGTGACCCCATCCAGAGGCTGGAGGTTCAGCAGAACTGGAGTAAAACCACATAGGATGGACTGTGAGGAAAGTCTTCCACTCCTGATGGTGGATCCTCCTGTGGACTCAGTGAGAACCACAGCTGTTCTGGCGCTGCGTGTTTTCCCGTGTAGCGAACAGATGCCCTCTGCTCTGGCCGCTTGAAGCACGCAGGAGGTTGTTGCGCTGCGTCATTATGATCCAGCTGCTGATGTCTTTCCTTCTGTTATATTCTGCTCCGGCTTTTCTGGACTGTTACAGTTTGTTAAGCTGTGTCGTCACTGTTTACAGCAGCAGGTTTGTCCCGTCAGCCTCCGCCCTGATTTATCCTCCCTGTTCATTTGCGCAGAGTGGCTCTGACTGCGTATTTACGTACTCGAAGCCTTTGCGCTTCTCTCTTATGAATCTGGTGTTACATAACCCTAGATTCTATGAGAATAAGCACAGCCCTTTAAGGTCTGCGGTTTACTGGTTCCTAAAGCCTGAAATAAAAACGTCTTCTTTGGGAACAGCTTGTCCAGTCTCATCATTTATACTGAGACCAGGGTGAGCCTCACTCAGCAGGTAGCAGGCGGAATAAACATAGTGGTCAAAATACATAAAAAGACACTCTAAAAGGCAACTTTAAAGAGGGAACAGGAGGAAGGAGGGTTCTGGACTAAAGCCCCCAAAATATCAAGACCCTAAAAACGCCCCTTAAGTACGCATCAACATTAAAGTGTGACAAAATTGAGTATGGCCCCCCCCCACCTCTAAAATGAATCCGGCGCCGCTGACTGAGGGTGAGATATAATTATTATTAATTTTCAGACAGTTTTCCAAAGAAATAGATACAAAGCTCTTGAGAAGTACATGGTGATGCGTGAGGGACTTAATGCTCAAGGTTTGGGACTCTAGTTTTGACTCAACACTTCAACAAAAAAGCTTTGAGGTATGTTTGTGACTTTCACAATAATGACCTGATTCCACCTCTGCTTTGCAGTTATGTCTTTGCAGAGCTGCAGAGTGTGAAGCAACATAGCAAAGTGTGTTTACGGCAGGTTGATGGAGGCGTGTCCTCGTGCACACTGTCTGTTCACAGTGTGTTTGAAGTCGTGTACTCACGCAGTGCTGCAGTGTGTGGTGCAGTCGGTACAGCAGCTCATCATAATGTTGGGGGAGAAACTTCTTGATCGCTGCACTGCTGAATACGCTGGCCTGGTAGATGTCGATTATTTTCTGCAGCTCCAACCAGCCAATTGAACGCTGATGAGGCAACAGCAAAGTTCAAACATTTTAGGTTAGCAGCCATCATTAACAGCTGTGAATGGTAACACTTCTAATTGTGCTTCTAATAGCATCTGTTCCAGAAGTTGAGGTCCTACTTGTGATGAAGATGTTCACCATGACTGTTTGATGACATCTATCCAGGCTTCACAGTTGGTTTATTGCATGTCAAGGTGTTCAGATAACTACTATAGTTGAACTGACATCGACAATTATTAGAACAAAATGTTTTAAAGCCAATTTTCACGTTTATACCATAAAAATCTTTCATTAAAATCAGTGGTGCTTGATTTTGGAGCTGGATTTATTGCAATGATGGAGCTTTGGAAGCTTCGGTGTAGTTATGTGTTTCTCAAATTATTAGTTAAGTGGCTTTTCAAAAGGTTTTCATAAGTTGGACAGCTGATAATGTGAGTTGAAGGTTGTCTGGGAGTTTTAGTGAGTTTCAGTTCAAATAAATCTAGACCTCTTTTCACTCATTGGGATTTGTCTTTTATACTTAGCGCATCAACAGCATGACGAGACCCTTAATGGGCGTCTTCTGAACATTTGAGCTTTGTTCATCCAACAGCACCCTGACCATGAGGAAAGCTGTCCCTAACAAGCACGACGGGTGTTCACAGCAGACTCCTTCTGTCACTCTGTAAGCTGTAACATCAGAAGAAGCATTGTGGAGGTCATATGGAGGCAGTTAGGAGCAAGGTGAGGTCTCCGCTTATGGGCTTAGAGTACGTTTCTATTCATGTTAATAAGGTGCTGTTCTCAAGGCGCAAAGAGTAGGCATGGGTTGGTTATCAGTATGAAGCTGTACCTTCGTTTACAGCTTCAAAACCTCCAACATTTTCACCACCAGTCCTGATGATAAGATCCTAGAGCGAGTTCTGGAGAAACTGGATTCTTCTCCAGCTTATTGGATCAGAGTTGTTCCATGTTTCAGAGCACCATTGGTCAGTCCTACACAAGTCAGCCGCCCGCCATTGCTGTTATTAAGGTATTGCTTTATGGAAGTACATTTGGCATGCTAAAAGTGCTAAAAGGGTGGAGCAGCATGCCTGCTAAGCAGCAGACTTCAGGTTCTCTAAATTAAACAGATAATTAAATCTAATAAATAATTGACGATTGAATCATGTATTGAAGAGACATAAAGTAAATATAAAAATTGAAAATATCAAAATTAAAATCAAACATTCATAATTATAAAATGTTCCCTGAAATACAAATGAATTAGATAACATATTTGCTTTACAAAATTAAAATAAAAATAAAGTAATAAAACAGAAATAGATAAATAACCTTACACTTGAGCAAAACTGAATAGTTGCGTCTTTAATTTGCTAAAATAAGAGTCGTGTTGATCTAAAGCTAATCTGCCTCTTAGTTGATGTTGAAGCTCCGTTTTTTAACTGTTTCTGTCTTAAATTAGGATGATTTAAAACAAAACTAACAAATAGATTAGCTTTTAGCCTCAAGATGAAAGTGATTCTTTCCTCTGGACCAGCTCCCAGTTAGTGCTCAGAAAGATCCAGTTTATCAGTTCAAGAGTTGTAGCAATGGAACCACAAAGATCTGGACCAAAGCAAGGACCAGCTTAGCTCTAGAACCAGTTCAATACACAAACGCATCCAGGTTTGTTTGTTGGAGAAAAAAACTGATTAACCAGCAACTTGAACAACAAAAATTCCAGTGGAGCATGAATGCATCACTAATGTAGCTGAGTGAAACTCTGAAGCCATCACTTCCTCCCAGGAATCCAACATTCATGCTCCACTGAGGTCGTGTGTCAGCTGTGAACCCCATGCAAGTCACTGGTTGAACTGCTAGCTGAAACATCTGTGGAACGGGATCCCTGTCGTAATTAGAGGTGTGAAGCCGTCACTGCCTCCTGGCAAGCTGCTTGGTTCAGGCCTGGTGAAGTCTGGTTACGGGGGTGGTTGTGGTTGAGGTAAACCAAGCGGACACCATCATGGCGGAAAGTTGAAACCTCAGAAATGTTCCACAAAAGCTTTCTGTGCCAATCGTACCAAACAAAACAAACCGGTGCAGAAAAGATGTAAATGGTTGATTTACTGACCTCCGAACATTTAGTGCAGAACTTTGGCAGAAGTCTGATCCGGTGGGAGAATCTTTCCTCCTCCTGCGGATAAAACAAACTCATTTAGCTGTTTAGCCTTCAGATAATTCTGCGTATAAAATTCTATGTATAAAAATCATCCTGTCCACTGATACTGAGTTTTAGTTTCAAATTATGAACATTTATAAATATCTTTATGCATTTTAAAGCAAATAAACACATTTGATTAAATTGGTTTCCACCACTGTGGAAATCCTTCCAGAGAAGGAAATATTCTCCTATAAAGATTAAAAGGAATAATCAATACGAAGCCAATCAGTACCGGTCGGTCAGATAAATCAGAGGGTTTCATTTATTACGGATATTCACTTCCATAAATTGATCAGTATTTAACTGCTAATGATCAGCTCTAGGAAAATAATAATGCTATTATTGTCCATTACTATATGGTAAAATATTAGTTATTGATTGATAACACTGATAAATTGTTAGTTAATGATTAGTTACATTAATAAGATATCAGATACTAATTAATAACAATGTTTCAATCTAGGAATTGTAAAGTATCAGTTCTTCCAATATGATTGATCATTATTGGCCATAATCAAACTGCAGCTGATTGTGGATCAGATTTTACTGACAAGTAAATTTATTAAAAAAGCTTAATCTGAAAAAATGTTTGATTGCTCAAATTAATTTATAAATTAAATCACATTTAAAGACAAATAATTCCTTTAATATGAAGTTTGCTGTTTGCTCACATAAACACAGATTGAATTATAATTATTAACAGGGAATTCAATTCAAATGAAAAATACTTTATTAATCCCAGAGGGAAATTAGATGCTGTTGTAGCTCATATGAAATATTAATAGCAAACTATTAAAGGGAAACTACGTCATAGTTCAAGTTACATTTTTTTAATCACCTCTGGCTTTAAATATAGACAAAACACAATAATAGATCCTTAATTTCTAGTTATTCAATGTAATGTTATAAAACTGAAAAACCAGTTATTTATGGTTCATTAAGAGACGGGGCAGTAGTCTGTACCTTGTTGAACCCTTTGACATGTAAGGAATTAGTAAATGACAAACGGGCCATAACAGTTAATAGAAACTAGAACATTTTAATGTGAATATTTATTTGATATGAACGTGCTAAAAAGGGAAATTAAAATAAGGTCATTTAGAACAGAAACTGGGTCAGGTTGAGTTTCACTTGATTTTTAACCTGTGAAAGTACAATCATTTTAATCAATATTTGAATAATGATCAGCAGGAGCTGTAGTTACATGCTAATAAACATTAATAACTAGGATGAAATATTGATCTGTAAATGAAGCATCCTTGAGCTTACCGGCAGTTTATTGATCAGCGCATTGGTCCGGTTCCACAGTTCTCGGATCAGCTCGCCAGGTATCTCCCGTCGGCAGGTGACACCCTGCCTGGCTGTTGCCGGGACGACGACTCCGGCGATGAGGCTGATGAATAAAGTAAGAGCTGACATCCTGACCATGATGGTGGGAGACATGCTGAACTCTAGCAGCCTGTCTGTCTTCTTCATTTATACATCCTCCTCCTCCCCCCTCTGCTGACACTCCCCCCTGCTCTCTTCCTTCCTCGCCTCTTTCAGAAATTTCCTAACATCGCCGACTTTCCCAGGATTCTCCCTGCTGATGTCATCCACCCTCCCCTCAGACCTTTCATCCTCTTCTCCTTCCCTCCTCACCTTGCTTCCTCTCCTCTCAGTTGACGAGCTCTGGCAGGTGTGATGTCACTTCCCCTTTGTGTTATCAGGCTCTTTGGGTGAAACCTGGTTTTGGCGTTCAGATGTGCGGTCAGATAAAAAGTAGGTTGTGGCTTAGACTGTCACAGCCAAGGAATCAGTGACTCTGCACATTTGGTTCCCACTTTGGCAGCTTTCAGAGAGTGGAGAGTCGCTCCCCGACCCAGATTAGAGACATCACAAAGATGTCAGCAAGCTGGCACCGTAGAAGAATCACAGGAAAAAGGGTTGGTTCTGAGTTTAAACAATGTTCTGTTCTTCCCGTAAGTCAGAACAGTAACCAGGTCAAGCAGCCGCACACTGAGGCTCAGTGAATGCAGCTGCTTCATGTTTGAAGTGGCACAAATGGTTCAGAAGAGTCATTTATTTCCCCATTTGTAATTCTTGTAAGTCTTTATTGTAAGTAGAGGTGCTGCATTAATCTGGTTCATGTTATAAATGTCATAAATCAGTTTGATGTGTCAACAATAAATGAGGAGGGTGGTTTGAAAAACGTTTTAGGTCTTAAAATCACAAGACGCCAGTGTTGCCCCACCATCACTTAGCGGATCGCACGTCTCCCAGCAGGATCCCCCTGCCCTCCCTTCAGGGTCCAGTTGAATAGATTTTCTATCTTGCATCAGATCACAACAGTGCTTCCTATAGAAGAGCTGGATAGCTCGTCCTTCTATTAATTATTGTTACTTTAGTTGAGCCACACTGGAGGGGTTCAGCGTGTGACAAAAAGGCAAAAACAGTGGAAATATGGAAGGGGGCAAATACTTTTTCACAGAATTGTATTTCAAAATCAAAAATATCCTGCTTAAAGCTAACAAGTATAACTGCAGTAAATAAACTGATTTTTTGTTACACTTGAATGCATATACATCAGTTAAACGCATAAAACTAGAGGACGTTTTAGGAGCACAATCTGGTTTTATTTAGTTTGATTGGTTGATTTTATATTTCCTTCTTGTTTTTATTAGATATTTTTGTTAAACCTACCTCAGCTCTGACAACACAACTGAGAAACAAGTTGAAAAATGTGATTATCTGGAAAATATGGTGCCTTTTCCGTTTTTAATACATGTTTGGATTGCGTTTTGACAGCTGGAAAACACATCTGACTTCACTCTGCTTTACATATTTCATAGTCTCAGCACATTTATTGAAAATATTCACCAGACTCAATTTTTAGTGGCTTTGTTGGTTTATTTCCTGCAAAGATTTTTTGTTTAGTTGCTCTGAGATGTGTGGTTAGATAAAAGTAGGTTGTAGATGTGCTGATTATTCATGAGAAACAGTGACTGAAGTTTAGGTGCTCCACGAAGCCGTTCTCAGCAAATAAGTTACCTCTTGACCCTATTTTTATAATTTGTTCGATCTGTTGTCACATTTAGTGCCAGCACATTTGGGTCTCTGAGTTTAAAGCCTGCTGAATCATTTAATCAATGACCGAGTGTATGACCCTGCAGGCTGTGGTCTGTGACTCACCTGTGTTATAGAATGGAAACTTCAGACGATAATGCAGAAAGCTATGTTGCTGAACCGGATCTGAGAAGTAAAAGTTGGACTTTTTGCCAATTTTACAGACTTATTGTTCTTTGCCTTGTGCAGATAGTCCAAGCTGTCACTCAATAGGGCTTTTTTGCAGATTAAATCCTGCCGTCTATTTCACGGAGTCACTATGAGTCACAAAATAAAAATCAAAATAAGCAGCTTTGCTGTGTAAGATGGAAACAGTGACTGGTATGCCCAGGTATTAACTGGCCTTCCTTTGGAATTTCTCTCATCACCTAAAACTCCTTCATGTCTGCGCCATGATTAGGTAACATTTCATCATTGTTCAGCTGGGATACCTTCGTCACATTGTTCTGGTTCCAGTAGCTGTTCTAATAATAGATAGAAACCAAAGTGCCGTTACTGGTTCCTCAGTGTGTCATAAAGGTAAATTGTTTTTCCATATTTGAGAGAATTACTTTTGGAAAATATTCATTTAAAGCAAGCAGATAATGTGCCGTTTTCACATATCAGGACACATTAAAATGATCTGGTCTTTATCAGGTTATAATTTATTTAAACTAACCCTAATTTTTGAAAACCGTTTGGGAAAAATTTAGGCCCATAATCATTGTGAAGTAATTTTAGGCCAATCTCCTTTCCAAAATTGCCTTTGTTTTTTAGGATTTTTCGACATTAGTTTTTTCCCCCCCCCCCCCCCCCCAAAAAAGGCTCTGTCAGGCCAGCATTTCAAAACAGAATTTATTTCGGGCTTTGGGGCTGGGCCATTTCAACACCCTTTATTCTTTTTTTTTAAAAAAAAACCTTTTGGTTGCAAGTTTGCTGCCAAATTAGGGGTAATATTCCTGTTCCTGAAAAAAATTTGAGTTATAGAGGGGCTGGGCCCCGACTGAGTAGGCCAGGCCCTTTTTCTCCAAAAAGAAAACCCCAAAAACCCTAAATAATAAATTTTATTTGGGCTGGCCCGCAAATGGCTGAAATTCCTCAAATTTATGGAAAGGCGGGTGGAAAAACACTAAAACGGAAATAAGCCCAAAAAAAACTGAGAAAAATGTGTGATTACACCAGATTATTTTTAATGTTGAAGGTTCTGAGTAGAAAACCTTTTTCCTTTTTTTTTCAGTTTTTAGAGCCCCCCAAGGGGAAAAAAAATTGGTCTGTCAAAGGGTAAGAAAAAAGAGAATTGTTCTGTCCATCAGACTTGTAAGAAAAACATGACGTCGCTCTGTTCTTTTAAAGGCCCCGGTTTTAAAATTGTTTGGGAGCGTTCTTTACCCTATTCTGGGAGAAAATTTTTTTTCCCGTGTGTCGAGAAATATGTGCTTTTTTTTGAGAAGGAAACAAAAAAGATGCCCCTTTAATTTCTAACTTTAAATTTTTTGTGAAGCATGAAATGTCCTAGAGGGAAAGAACGCATTTCTTGTCCTTTAGCATAAGAAAAAAAAAATTTTTTTTTTTTTGTTTTTTGGGGGGTATGTACAGGGGGCCGTTTAAACTGGGGCCCAAAGCTTTAACCCGTTATTGTTGTTTTTCGATTCAGAGAGGGACTTTAAATTTCATTGAGCCAAGTTGGGACCACCAAGCATGTGCCCTGTTTATTTGCACCCAAAAATTTAAATTTTTTTTAACTTAGGGGCTTGTGGGCACATTTTTAGTCTGAATTTCTTTTCCACAAAGACCAAAAATGTTTTTGGGGGGTTTTTCATTAGGGACCAGTTAGGAATGCACGATATTCCCGGGATTTAAAATTTGGGATTGTCCCAATTTTAGTCTTTTTTAAAACCTTT
>JAHHUM010001004.1:0-204601 GCA_036173005.1 Crenichthys baileyi
TTGTTTTTAAAAAAAAGATTTTTTTTGCCTAAATCATCTCATGATGCTAGCCACCTCTTTTAAAATTTTCTAAATCCTCAGTTAAGGAAGTTATGCAATTCCATTCCTGTTGTATAATGGCCTATGTCAAGATCGTGACTTAGACAGTTTTACAGGCTTTTCAAAATGGTGACCACTTCAGGAAAAACCAAAATCTACTTCAGAAAGTGATGACGATTACCGCAATATAGGCTAGGGATTAAATATTGCATAGATATTTAGTATTATAATTCTGTCCTTCAGTCAGCACTTTTGTCCACAAAGTAGCTACATTCATGAACCTAGCATTGAGCAAAGAGTGAAAGAGCTCCAGAACCTCTGGCTGTAACCAGTAATTGTTTCTTTTGTCAACTCTTTTCTTTCTTTTTAAAGATTACTTCATCAACTTTTTTTCTTTTAATTTTCCACATTATATAGTCTAATTGAGAAATATATGTAGCTTAATAAAAAGGACCATAAGAAATGGCTATGTCAACACTCACCTCACTCACTTGTTATTACATTTTGGGGTGAAATTGTTAAAAAAATATTATATATATATATATTTTGTGAAGTTTTTTGTTTTAACTGAAAAACTTGAAAAAATTACTTAGGCCATTAGTTTAAAAGGATAGGATATATAGCAATCTGCTGTCACTTAGAATGTATGAAAACATAAAATACTTTGGTCAAAATCTCTGTTTTGTAACACATTGGCCCTTCTTTGCAGCCCATTTCCTACACGTTAAAGGAATTTCACACCAATGTACTTAAGCTATTGGATATCAGTTTAGCATTCTTAAAGTATTTTCATTAATTATAGAAATAAAATCTTAAAAATGCTCAAGAGAACAGAATGTAATTGTATAATATTTGCTTTAACCCTATTTTCCATTCATTCTGATACATGTTCCCTGTAAGTACCGTTAAACAGTCTAATGAAATATGATACTGTACTACTGGAAGGGAATTTGGTCAAAATCTGAGTGGAGTGCGAAAAGTTACGTGAAATCATCAGTTTTCAGAGCAGGTATGACACCCCGCCCATGCGATGACTGTGGCATGGTCGGTATGAAATGTCCGTGGTAGACAGTTGAATTTATACCTGAAATAACCTAAAGGCAAATTTGCACTAATTATCTCTGAAAGCTGTTAACTGGTCATACTTCATAGTGAACATAAAGTTTAAAGCTATAGTTTTTCTTTCAGTATATCTTAATTTTTATCTGTAATAGGCCTCTTCAAAAATTAAGTATGAATCATTAAACCACCACCGGTGTGTCATTAGGCAAATAATCATGGCCAACACAATAGGAGCAACAACAGGCCCTGGCAGGCGCAAGCAATGCAAAGGAAATGATGCAGCTACCTGTTCTTGTTCCGATAGATTTGACTCAGTTTCAGAAAGTTCTGCCAACAAAAACATCTAAGTCTTTGTAACAAGCTATAAAATAGTGAGTTGCAGCATCAATATGGTGAAGTTATTGTTTATACCTGTTTGTTACAGTTATCAAAGTCCCTCCCTTTTTACAGTAGGTTTTGAAAGTAATAAAAAGCTGCAGCAGAGGAAGAGCTGTAAAGGAAATACTACGCTCATACACACATGTATGTAAGTTTCAAATCATTTGCTCACAGCTGGTTCTTAAAATTGTTGCAAAGATTTTAATGACGTGTTCAGAACTATACTGTTGGTATATGTGCACATCCCGAGGTACTCTACTATATTAATGCCCAGCCCTAACCAACAAATGAATGCGCACTCATTTAAGTTGGAAATTTAATCTTGCCTGGGTTATTGCTGAAAGGTAAAAGTAAGGCCGTTCTGTTATGTTCAGAATGTTCTCTCCTCACAGATAACAAAAAAACAATGTTCTCGGCTCTCTTCTACGTCCCTGATCAAAAATGATTTAGTTCACTTATCTTCGGACATTCCAGAGGCACTTCTTGGTAAATGAGAGCTTGCTAATCAGGTTTTTACCAAGCAGTACAAATGCCATGCAGAGTTTACACAGAAACAAATGAGGCAATCAACCTTAGCCAGTGGCATATCAATGCCTGAACAGGTTGGCTGGTGCAAACGCTCCAGGAAGCATACAGTAAATCAGGAAAAAGTCTTCATCTCCTGGCTCGGCACATTTCAGCCTGAATGTATTTTCGTCCTCATTTAGTTCCTTTAGAGGCTTCTGGCTCTTAAAACCTTGTGTTTTGAAAAAGCACATAAACATTATATTACTGTCTGATTATGTTTGGTTGAAAAAAAAAAAAAACCCTCAGCATATTTACTGTGTGAATGACACAAAACAGGTTTACCAGAAAAAGCCAAGAATTTTTCTTTCATGCTTAAGAACTGTGTACTAACCTAATAAAGACTAAAATATTCCACTTATTTATCTAAGATATTTATAGATAATAATGTAGAAATTAATTCTTTTAAACAAATCAACAGAAAAAGTTTCTAAAAATCACAGACGGAACTAATCTTCATCAACAGCCTAAAGCCGCAACACAAACAGACAGCCTACGGGAAATTGTACCGAAAGATCATAAGATGAACTTCTAGGAGAGATTTACTATACACAGTGAGAATAACATTGGTCTAAACAAACTCATGTGATCACATGAATATTTGTGAAAATGGCAGCTTGGATACTCAACTGCAACCAAGTCTCAATTAAAGAGCCACGCCACCAAATGACAACTTCTTTGCTCCAAGAATTGGGGTTTGAAAACATTCACATAGCTTATTTTTGATTAAAACAGAAGACAGCTCTTGTAAGAGCTATTTAATACTAAGCAGGCCGGACAGGCACCACCTGACCAATATTCATTTAAACAAACACTTCATATTAGTAGATACTTTCACCAGCGTAGCATCTAAAAAGTAAATAAATCATTTTTGTAATATTGAATAAAGACGCAACTAACTACTGCTAAAGGAGGGGAACAAAACGATGGCCCCAAAGCAATAGTGAAGAGATGCAGTCGTAGAATAGCTTTCTATCAGAGAAATCAATACAAAAAAACCAAGCAGCAGTCATATCAGTGGATTAAAGCACTGTAGCCAAAAAGAAGTTCAAGAAGTGAAATGCACCATTTCTGTACATAGGAAAATAATCAAAGACACGTCAACTATGAGATAGTCACAGCAGAACATACTCACATTGCTTTATCGTTGTTGTTAAACAATGGTATTTCTGAAAAATACCTTCAATTATCTGAACATCAGGTTAGCTGCTCATTTACTAGAGCACATTTTGCACTGGTGTGAATTATGTGTATAATCTGTCTGGATGTTGGATGAGAGACAGAATGAAAATGGGATCAGTAAAGTGTCAGTTTATGTGCTCATTACCCACCTTACCTTAATTTACATTTAGTAGAGCTCATGTCTCAAGTATTCTTTACCTGATTGGTCAGGACCAGGGAAAATTTAGCAAACAATGGCTTCACATGGCTACATACAAGAAGCTGACAGGCAAAACTCTGTGAAAAAAGAACTATACCTTCCATCACGAGTTCAAAAGTGTTCAGTTAACACTGACTAATAAACAGAACTTAATAATAAAATAATATTATTACTCAGAGTCCAAAATAATTATATCCAAAGAGCACTTTTTGGTGGATTTTTAACTATGAGCAACTATGAGAATTTAGCATTTTCTCCTCAAACGTTTTTCCTTTTTTGACATTGTCAAATTTGGTAATGGTTTTTTTTTTTTTAATTCAGGTGTAGTTTGTGTGCAAACTGACAGAATGTTTATATAATTAAATGTACTGCACATATTATGGAAGAACCAATCTTTTGACACTGAAAAGTCTGAGCCAAAAACGTTTGTCAAGGGTAATGATGGAGGAATAAAGAAGAGAAAACAGATTGCTCATTATTTTAAATCATACTTTTCCTGCAGGTCCAATCGCAATGTACTAAAGGAAAAAATGAGTGCATAAGAACACCACAAACAGGATCAGTGACGAGAAGCAGCACTGGTTGAGATCAACCCACACTAGAAACAAGATCGACTTTGTGCTGGGAATCCACATACAGCTCTTACTTTATACAAGGGACTGAAGAGCAAGTAAAAGCGACTCCAGCACACTATACTCTCACAACCCAACCCATTAAAACCCCCATGAACGTTTCCTCCCAGCAGTTCTGCAACCACAACAATAGTAACTTTGACTCTACTGAATCCGATGTTCGACAATCCCCAAAATTTTTATTTTAGGTAATTTCCCTTATTAGGTAAACATCCTTTGTTGTAAAATGCTTTTTATAAATTATTTGGACTTTTTACATCTTAGAAGACAAGCTTTTAAACAAAAGGCAATAGCCCAATCACCATTTAACAGCATAAAGCATAATTGTGTGTGTCCAATGCTAATTTATAACTAATTTATTCAAAGAATAACTGATTTATAATCCACAGTAATCCTATGTTTTTGTTATCCTATGAGCCTTGCTCGAACCCCTTAACCTTTAACTATTCTGCAGCAACAAGCACTTGGTTCTCAAAGTTAATTCACTAATTACAGATCTTCAGAGTCTCAGTTCCAGCTGGTCAGGTTAACAACTGGTTCTATGTTGGATTGCAAAGCAATGACCTCCCCGAGCTCATCCTGTTGTCAGGGAACAAGCCCTTCTTAAAAATCTCTCTTAAACAAATAGTAATCTGGTACATCCAATTTCTGTGTAGACCAAGAGCAGATTAGTGCATGGTCACACATCACACACAAGACACTGTGATTGATTTTTCTACTTTCACCTTAAATCTGCAGTCTTCTAGGTCAATCAGAAGGAAACTACTTAAGAGAAACATTTAATAACATACAGATTTTAGACAAACAGTCAAAGAGGAAACCAGTTAAAGTTGTGGGTTCAGTGGGAACTAAATGTTCTTAAACACTGACAGCATCAAGGTCTTCCTTTTAAAAACTAAATAAGTGAAAAAGAAAGATTTCAGCATCATGTGCAAGTACACACTGAGAAGACAGAGTGTACCTCACTGGGAGATGAAACTGCTGTCTGAAGTTTCAACATTTAACAGTAGACATATTTCCTTCTTATTTTGTGTCTGTCTGAAACTTTCTGTAAAGGTCTGCCCCGAAGTCAGCTAACCAAGTATGCAAGATAAATATTTAGAATACTAGGCCTTATAAAAGAGTAGTGCAGAAGAAAAATATTTTATCCAAACGACACAAACGAAAGGTGAAACTATTGAAAACAAAATTATCACTGTTGAGGCCAGAGGTCACATCAACCTCCATTTACCATATTGTTTCTTTATGTGGGCAAGTACAGCAAATTACAAAAGTATTAATACCCCTCTAACTTATATTCACTCAGTCTACACTTTGAGGACCCACCTTCCATTGTAATTACATCTGCAAATATTTAATTCTTCTTTGCCAACTAACAAACCAAAGTCAGATTGGATAGAGAGCAATTTTCAAGTCCTGCCACATATTCTCAGTCAGATTTAGGTCAAGGACGTTCCAAAACATGAATGTACTTTGATATAACACAGTCAATGGTAACTCTGGGGCGGAAGGTTAGGTTTGTTGTCCTGCTGGAATGAAACAGTCCACCCCAGTCAGTCAAGGCTTTTGGTGTTCTCTCAGTATCACCTTCTATTTCAACTATGACCAGCATCATTGATTTTACTAAAGAAAAGCAGCCCAACAGCATGCTTCATGTAGGGGTTGGTATGTTCAGGGTGTTTTCTGACGAGAGCCACTCCTTGTCCCAAATAGATGCAGAGGGGACTAATCAATGGATCTCTGCAGCTCCTCCAAAGTTACCTGGAGCTTATTGGTTCTTTCTCCGATCAGTTTTTCTCCTTACACCGCCTAATAGTCTAGGTGGACTGCCATGTCTTGGTAGGTTTTCAGTTGTGTCATCATCTTTCTACTGTCCTTAACCTGATCAGTTTGTTCCTTAGTTTCTAGGTGGCTTTTGAAGGCAACTGACTACACTGGACTTTATTTAGGGATATCAGACTAAAGAGTGTTGAATTCCACACTTCAGATTTTATTCCACATCACTGCTATGCACTACTTTCAGTAAGTCAATTACTAAAAAGCCAAATAAATTATATTGAAATTTATAGTTTATAGTTTAAGGTGTATTAATAAACTGCTGTGTAACGTCCTACATTGTCAGTGATCACTCATGTATATGTTTTAGACCTCTCCTCTTGACGGCAAGTCTGCGTTAACATCTACTTAATGTCTAGGTTTTGTTTTTTTTTGATGGTGGAATTTTCAAAGTTCAGGGGTTTTGCAAAGACAGATATGGAGGTCATCTGTAATAAATCTGGGGACTGCATTGCAAGTGTCAAGATATAGATCCTTCCAGAGCAAGTGCAAATTCACTGACCTTAATACCATTTTCGATGCATCTCCATTTCCCATTGCTGACAGTGCTCTGAAGTATTATAAATCGTAGGTCTGTGATCACTACGCCCCCCTCTGAGACTCTGAGGGAGCGCATATAGTCGGATTTTCTCATAGTGAAAAGTGCTTTGAAAATTCAGATTTCCTTTTAATCAGACTCTTGATCACGTCTTCACTGGGAGAAAGGTGCCCTGAGTACAAAACGCTGGCTGAAGTGGTGCATAAGACCCCACTGTAGCAGCAGGGTGGGGGTTCCAGCCTTCAGAGGAAAGTTTGAGCTCAGCTGAGGCTTTATGACATCAGCAAAGTTAATGATCTTCATGTAAATTGTTATTCAAGTTTAACTGTAATATTGCACTGTTTACGTTCACCTGTATGGTTTTTTTAAACTGCGTTTTTAAATCTTCCACCGTTAACCTACAAACTTCATCTACAGGGTTCCTACATATTTTACATGGATGGATGGGTGGATGGATGTAGACAAATGGATGGATTGACACACAAATAAACAAGCACATGAATGGCGGGTTGGATAGACAGCAGTCTACTATTCATCTATGTAGAGATGAATAGATGGATGGACAAATACATCGATGAATGGATGGTTGGATGAATGGAAACGTAAACAGATGCCTGGCTGGGTGGACAAACTACTGCATAGAGGAAGGATGGATCAGGAATTAAATCTGTATTTTCTCTACACAATTTGTTTTTTCCATACTTATCCAAACCAAAACAATTAACTCCTATACCACTCCTGATCGGGTAGGAACTCTTATTTTTTGGTAAAATGATAAGAAACATTTAACAGTTTTGAAAAAAGACCTATAAAAATCAAATCATTTTGAGAGACAATTGTAAACACACAACAGAGTTTTTACAGGAACAAATCCAGCATGAGCTCTGGAAGAGGCAAACACAAGCCAGCAGCCAAAACAATGACAATATTCCTGCGTGAATAAGAAAACAAACAGACTGAAAACAGCCCCAGCCCTCTCCAATACACAGCCACCCAATTCTGCCTGCATACTGCTCATTTTAAAATGGTTGTAAGCCTTTTAAAAACTACTTTTAAATTGTTTCTTTATTTATTAAATACATCTAAAACAAGAGGATGTGAGCCAAAAAACAAAAAAGGGAACCATGCTTTAAATGTTATGAATTGATGTGAAGAGCTCAAACATAATGAATCCAAAATGAGATTTTTAATTGTTAAATAAAAAGGACAGATGCACTGACAGATAATCTGCCACATGTATGCATAAGTTGGTCTGAGGGCTTTGCCTCCTTCAAACATTTAAAAGCTTTTCTGCATCCTCATGCATTTTAAATGCAATAATTCAGCCAAGGCTAAAATGCAGCATATGGACTCAACCTGTCAAATGTTCTCTATGGAGAATAAACAGAGGCACGCCTGCTGGAGATTCACTACTTAGGCCTATAGCTAACTCAGTGAGCTGAGAGAGGGAAACTAAAAGCAGAGACCTCAGCAAGGCAGCCACCCTCATTCACATAAAAGTTTTGCTGGTGCATAGCAGGAGACAGAGACCACAAGTCAGTGTTTACAAAGAAAACTAAATATAGCGTTTCACCTTCAGCAGAAATATTTCAAATTGATTGATGTAGCAAACAACAGTTGACCAAAGCTCTCCACAATTACACCAACAATCATAAAGTAGCAAACAGAATAAAACTGTATTACGAAAAAATAAGGCACAGAACAGTTGAGATTTCTATGAACTATTTAGTGTCTCATACTTAGTCAAAGGTCAGGGAAAATAGATGAGTTTTTAACCGCTGTTTTAAATGATTCTATGCTCTGTGCATCGTAGACATGTAGAGGTAGGGAATACTTTTAATGTGTAGCTATAAAAAGCCATCTAAACAGGTAGAATAGAAAAACAAGAACAGATAGTACAGCTGGTACAATGCTCTTAGGTTTGAAAGCCTGGTGCCTGAAGATGATTCTTACAGTCACTGACCTTGGAGACCCTTGTAACAATTACAACCAATTTCCATCTTAGGGTGACAGTTTGGATCATGGTGGTTAACCCTTGGACACAGATGGGTAATTCAACTGGACAACTTTCCCAACCATAAATCACACCTGATTTAAGAAGACTTCTTGAAAGGCCTCCCTAACTGCTGACCTTAATTCTACTGAAGAAGTAGAAAGCAAGCAATTTAAATGAGCTTTACAATTTCTGATGAGTGGGTATATATTAAGTCAGAACCATGCAAGGACTTTGCTAGTGCCTTCAACAAGTATCTGGATTATCAGAAACTTGTATATACCGTTCATGCCAATGGTGAGTGAATGTAAACCTCTGACTTGCAGTGTAAGTCCAAGAATAACACCTCATTCTGCGTGCAAAGGCCGGCAAACGCATTTATGCTCATCTTTAGAGCGTGTATTAAAATTAAGACATGGTCGGTTTGCTGAGTCGTCAGCTGTCTGTGGTAATCTAAAAAGGGAGTTATATTTAAAAAGGGCATTACCATCTGCTTTAGTCATCCAACACATAGAAAACAAAGAGTGTGAAGGACCCCTGAGACCCCCCGCGGCTGTATTCAGTCCTAAAGGCTGCCTCAATGGGTTCTGACAAAACTAAACAGACACACAACCATCAACTATGGGCTACTGTGACTCCCTGAGGAGTACTTCTGCCTCACAGCCCACCTCAAAAGGCCTAACCCTCAATCCAGAGTGGTGCAATGCCCAGCTGCAATACTTTGTGCAGCAAATGTGAGGTCATGATAGATTTCCATTGGTCTAGCACGCTTATGTAACACAGGCCTGTCCAACATTCGAGCCATTAGAGGGAAACTTGGAATAAAAGCTGAATGGTTCTTTGAAGGGTTTCCAAAGGTGACAAAACATGTCTTTGATGACCCAACCTCGGAGAGAAAAAGGTCAAAAATGTCATCACCAAGTCCAGTCTGATAACTTTACCAGACCTTTTACTGTTCCCACCTTTTACAACACCACTTTTTAAACAGCGTAAACATAAAATGGTTTGGTGGTTAAAATAGTTAAAAGGACAGAGAGGTCTTTGAAATATCCAAGCCAGAGAAATGGCTGATGGCTAAGTCAACACATGAAGCACAATAATCAGCAGCTTGCTCTACAGCTACTTTTTGATGTTTTTAAAGAGCTCAGAACTTTGTTTCTGTTGGCAGAGAGAGCAGAGATGGAAGCTCCTGTTTCTTCTGCCAATTAGAAACCCCTGCTCGCCCACACAACCTGGATCTTATGCTGATTCTTCACTGGAGGAACAAGGTGTTACTGCTACCATGACAATAGAACATGAGAAATGAAGGAAATACAAACAGGGAACTGATGCTAAAATGTGAACTTATTAACTGAATTTTATCCTTCTTCATTTTAAACTGTTTTCAGCTTACTGGCTCAACTGTGCTTTAAAATCAATTGAACCCATGTCGCTTGTCCTCCATAAAACAGAGTTCAATTTGCTTTGCAGTTTCGTTTTTGTTTTACTGGATAAACTACACCCTAACAGCAAACAGACTTCTACCTTCTGTGTACATTGCCCAGAGACAACAGAGACGACATTAGTGTACAGAACGGAATACTGTTAGGTAGTACGCTAGTACGGGTTAGGGTTAGGGTTAACAAGGGAACATCTAGCACATAGCACCCAAATTAAGTTATGCAGAAGTCACACAAAGTTCTGCGCTCTCTTTATGCACTAGTATGTACGGTATATTACTAGAGGTTACACCAATCAGGCCTTTCCTGGCCAATACTGATTTCTAGTGTTATTTCAGGTCTGACCTAGTGACTGCTAATGTTTTCCTCTCAGAACTATGACGCATGAAACAGAAACAAACATTACAGCAGCTTCTCTGAGAGAATTTGCATATGCTACTAAAAAATGGCTGCATAATATAAGAAAAATATTTGATGTGATACTGCTGCAGAAAATTGCGCTGACAATATTGTTCATGATTAACCCATGTTTGAGCATCTCACCCACTAAATATATAAATCAGGTGTAGGCATTAAGAGCGGTTAGAGTTTAACAAACTGGTAAAAAAGGCCAAGCGTTAATGTCTGACACTTAAAATGTTAATATCCTACCAAATATTGGATCCAAGCAGAAAACTGCTGAAAACTGTGATATTATACAAACTGCTTTATTTGACGACTGCAATTGAATATATTACGCAGCTCCATTTCTAATCCTTATCTAAATATTTACCCAAAAAAGTCTGTCAAAGTACATGCTGTTAGTTGATGCGTTAGACACCATAAATTATGGGTGTTTTTAGTGTGGATGCATTTAATGAACTAGTAAAATAATACAAACAAATCTGATTTTTCAGCGTTTGACCTGCTGATCTCCTTTCGGATTAAGGGATTAAGGGAAAATTGGCCGCTCCCAACCTTTTAACTGATTGTCATTTACGTTTTTTACTTTGGCTTTACTGAATGTGAAATCTTCCATTGCCTTCTTCTTTCCACATGCATTTCCCTTTAACCCTGCTTTGATCACCTTATCCACATGTGCCTGACCTAGACCGACATCTCAGGTTAGCTTTCTTTATGTGATCAACTGCGGGCTGGCGCTACAAACATGGACATGTCAAAGCACAAGCAGGGGCTAAACAGTACACTGAGTGAAACAAATACACAACCGCCCATTCCCTATCTTTCCAACTAAAACATCCAACAAATTCAGGAGGAAACACATAAAATGCAACCCCATAAGAGAGATCGCCCCATGAGAAACAGATCTGAGATCGTCTTCCCTGACAACATGGGACAAAATGAGAACAAGTCTTGACAAACCGAAGGCTTGAGAAGAAACTGGTGCACACTCGCACAAACAGCCTGATCTACCTCTCTCAAACCAACAGCAGCATGTATAGTCTTGGCTGATTTCATGATCATCTTAAGCAAAGTTTAGGGGGGAGCGCAGCATGCGAAGTGGCAGGAACATACACACAGACCATGTCATTTTAACACAAACACTACACACACTGATAAGCACAGCTTCCCTCTTCCTGCTGGTGTGGCAGCATTTTAAAAAAAATGCAGCCCCGCTAACTGGTCACCATGAATCAGATAAATATTTAAAAAATGATTTTTCTTTTTTTTTTTTTTAGTTTTTACTGCACTAGCAAGTCGAATAATTTACTTTCTAAGCTGGAAATGTGTTATTTTCTCCTTTCCAACTACTAATTTATTAATGAAGCAAAGAATGTGTAAGAAATTAAAGAAGCGACAGGAACCTTAACAGCGCATAATTATAAAAAAAAAAAAGAAACGATTTTAATTAGGCATAAAAATGATGAGTTCCTCGGTAACATTTTTGTTGTGGCTCTATTGCAACTTCGCACTTGTTGGGTGGGGGTAGCGGCTCCGGCGTTTATTCGGAGCAAAGCTATAAAAATAGAACCGCAGAGAACACGCTTCGCGTTGTGTTCACGGTACTGACCGTTAATCTGCGCTCCTGAGAGCCAGACAAATCAAACAGCCCTGCCGCTTTCGCTCAAGTTCTGTCACCCAGCTGTGTTACTCTGGGATACTTTCAAGAAAGAAAATTTACACAAATAAATAAAGCCCTCTGAACAACTTCAGCACCTGATACAAATAAAGTCTCCTTTAAACGATTTCCCGACCACGAATTAGTTACATTGTAAACTAGCAGTTTAATATTTAACTCCCCCCCTACAAAGATGTGGACGGACACGAAAACAAAGCGTGAAGCATCATAAATTAAAAGTGCGGTTTGAAGTAAAGATACCGACGAGCACGGCGAAAACCGGCAGAGTAAAAAAGAGGTAACTTACTGCGGGGAGCGGAGCGGGATCCAGAGTTTGCTTGAGGGGACGTTAGCCGTGCTCGCTGGGAGTGCGGTGAGCGGTTTGTGGGGAAGCTCGTGGAGGCGCTCCGTGCTTTCACGGAGCCAGCAGTAGCAAACAATGCCGTAGCGTAATACACCACAGCAACGAGGATGAAGAAGCACGCCTGCCTGCTGGTACCGTAATATCGAAACGAGTTCGCACAGGAAAAAAAGTGTAAAAAGGAGAAGTGCTCAAATCAATGAATAAAAATAAATCACAAATTTGTATTTGTTGTATTGGACGCTTGTTAAAGAAGAAAAATAATAGTTTGCGATGTTTTCTTTTTTTATTTCCAGATCTGAAAAGTGTGATGAGCATTTGTATTCACTCATTTTTACTCTGTTGTTCCTAAATACAATACAGTGCAACCAATTGCCTTCAGAATCCACCATATTAGTAAATAGACTCCATCTGTGTGTAATTTTATTTCATTATATTGCTGTAAAAATCTTTTTTAGACAATACTGGCGAAAAACAGCTTCATGAAGACCAGCCAAGACACCAGAAAGATCAGGGATAAAGTTCTAAAGACGTTTAAAGCAGGGTTAGGTAATAAAACAAATGTTCCCATACGAAGAACCGTCCATCCATCATCCACACCCACTTGTCCCCTCTGGGTCACTGGGAGGCTGGTGCCTATCTCATGCAGTCATTTGGGCAAAATGCAGGGTACGGCCTGGACAGGTCTCCAGCGCATCACGTGGCAACACAGAGGCAAACAGGACTAACAGCCATGCATGCAGACAATCATACCTAAGGGCAATTTCAAGTAATCATCTGACTGAACATTCATGTTTTTCCACTGTGGGAGGAAGCTGGAGTACCCATGAATGCACAGTGATAACCATCTCAGGCTGGGATTCATGCTGCAAGGCCACAGTGCCAGCAACTGTGAAACTGTGCAGCCCACCATAAAACGTCACATTTGATTGCCAGGTAGCCACAACTTGGTGGTGCATAAAACATTTAGAAGAAGGTGCTCTGGTCAGATTGGGCCAAAAATAAACAGTTCATCTGCATATAAAACGCTACATGTGGCAGAAAAAGTAGTTCCGCACACCGCCATATCACAGTAAGACTCTGAAGTGAATGTACAGCCACTGCTCCAATCCACCATGAACGAAATCACAGTATAAATATCTGCCGTAAGGTTTGAAGTATAAAGGAGCATCTGTATGCTGTCCAGGAGGGACTTGTGGGTCCACATAGGATAATTGAACACAACAATACTTTTTGCTTGTTAATTATCTCACAGGCCATCCAGACTGATCTAAGGATCTTTGGTACAAGGTGTTCTTGCAACTTTTATGAACTGAAGAAAAATCAACCTAGCAATAACTTAGCTCTAGAAATGTTGGACAACCATATACTTTCACAGTTTACAAGGGATTTTCTGGGTTGTAACCTAAAAAATGTGAAAAAAGGATGAAGGATATGTATACTTTTGTAAGACATTGAAACAACATTACAAAGGAATATATGTTTTGAAACGAAACACAAAGGGTTATTTGTCTGTAATCTCCTGTGTTTGTAACTGCATCTAGAGTCCTCATCCAGGTGTTAAAAAAACAAGCTTCCCCGCTTTACAAAGAGGTGCTGGTTTACTGTTGGAGAAAATACCACTGAGGATTTGCTGGATGTTGGCAGCAGGATGAAGTAGCTCACATTAAATAGAACAGCTCTATGGCAACATAAACAGATTTTTCTGTGCAAAACAATTCTAACATCTCTGTATATTTTTAATTGCAGGTGGAGGTGGGAAAAAATCTTGTTTTATTTTAGGCTCATGTATATTTTCAGATCTTCTTTTGATCCCATGACCAGAAGGAAATCACTTAGTATCCTAGTTTGCTCTCTGACTTCTTTCTCTCTTTTGTCATTTATAATTAATGGAGGCTGTTCTCAGATGAAGATGCAGGATCATTTTTCTGAATTGTGGCTGAGTGGGCCGAACCTGAATGCTGCTCTAACAAAATTACCATTTGTGCAATATTTCTAACAAACATTTTCAGTACAAGGACAAGCAGGAGCTGGTTCATTTTAGAATGTGTGCTGTAATGCAGGGAAACTAGAAGGTGAGAAGATGGATAAATGTTTCATCTGATCGATGTGTTAAGATGATTAAAAGCAGATTTAAATAAGAATAAAAGTGAAATTGTAAAATAGGAATACCCTGAGTTGAACATTTTGCATTGCAAAATTAGCTTAGACATGCAGCAGCTTTGATGGAATGATTTTTGTTGGTTGATATTTAACAGTATTCATGCTCTTTAACTAACTAACTTTGAGTATTTTATTGTGATTTTATGTGAAAGACCAACACAAAGTGAAGATTTGTGAAGTGATAAGGAAAGGATCCATGGTTTTTACATTTGTTTTGTACAAAAAATAAAAATTAACATAAAAAAGAGAGGGAGTGCATTTGTATTCAGTATAATTACACTGTGACTAAGAGCTTAGCACATCTACAAAACAATTGTCTTGCTCACTCTTCAGATCTAATTAAACTGGAGCTCAAAAAAAGCTCAAGATTAGTCAGATTGCATGAAGTGTGTCTCTGGACATTAGTATTCATATTTTGCCGCAGATTCTCAATTGGATTTAAGTCTGGACTTTGATTGGGCCATTCTAACAAAGAACATGCTAAACTACATTGCATTGTAGTGGTGTTCATCAGGATTGCCCTCTGTTTAGCTCCCTCCACTTTACCAACAGCCCTGACCAGCTTTCCTGTCCCTGTTAAACGGGAGGGTCCCCAGAACATAATGCTGCCACTACCGTGTCTCTCTTGGGCAACTGTGTCCTGAGTGATGACCAGTCACTTTCTTCCACCTGTTTGCTGTGTCTCCAACATGACTTGTGAAAAAATATGAAAACATGCAAATGTTTTGCTTTCCTTGCTTCCTTTCAACAATGGCTTTATTTTGCCCTTTTTCTACAAAGGCAGGCTATGAGGAGTGCACGGCTAATAGTTTTCCTCTCGACATACTCTTCCTTCTGAGTTTATAGCAGGTCAATCTGTGATGATGGGTATGTCTTGGTATACTTACTGTCAAGACAAACACTTTCCATTTTTGGCTGGATTGGCTGACCAGTGCTCCTTGAGTTGTTCAAAGCTTTGGATACTGTTTTATGAGCTGCCTCTGCTGTAAACTTACATGATCTTTCTGTTCTTTTCCTTGGTCTTCATGATGCTGTTTGTTCACTAATGTTCCCTGACAAACCTCTGAGCCCCTTAACAGGACAAATGCATTTGTCCTGGGATTAAATTACACACAGGCAGAGTCTGTATGCTACAGAGGTGACCTCTAAAGGCAACTAGTTGATCTGGACCTTATTGTATCGAAGTAAAGGGGTCTGAATAGAAACACACACCACACATTTCAAAATGGTATAAACTCGTAGACTCTTGGCACAAATACACCTCAAACGGCTTCTGTTCATAACACAGAAAAGGTGCCTGTTGTTGCATCTTCCAAACACACCAAGGATGGTATTGGAAGCACTTTGCTGCCATCCAGTGGTCGGAGTGTGAATTAGAAATTTGGTTCATACACAAATTTCCGCTGTAAGGGCTATAATCAAACAATCTAACAACAATAAGTTTTTGCTCGAGTTAGCATTCAAGGTTCCCTATACTTTACAGCAATGCTCTAATTTCTGTTAATTTATCACAAAAAATCCTAGTGAAATAAACTGGTTTTTGGTGGTAATGTGACAAAATGTAAAATGTTCAAACGTTCAAAGACTTTTGCAAAGCACTGTCTATTATAATTTAGATTTGGGTTTTTGTGGGGGATTTAGACAGTTGGGATTTTCCCCAACTGATACATTTTGCACTGTTAGCACACTGTATTTGCAGCAGTCATAATAATGCACCCAAGTTTGTGCGTCACCAGATTGGTCTTCTTCAAGGAATTGCTTAACATGATGTCTGTACGCATCTACTTGCACTTCTCACAAAAGCTCTTCAGTAATTTTGCTTTGGCAATACTGAGACCACTGAACATTAAAATGCAGGCCATGTTTCTTCACATGCATTAGGATGACAGTGATCTCTCTGTTTGCCAGGTTGCAGGCCACTCATGGGAAACTGTGACATTTAAGCCGATGAAATGATGGAGGTAGGTAATGCTGCAAGATAACGGGGGTGTTTCAGGGCATAGGAAAAGCAGGACATTGTAGAGATTGCTGTTGGCTGGTGGACAGGTGTGAGTGGACAAAATAAGAAAGAACAGAAGAAAGGAAAAGACATGATGTTTTGAGCCACAGCATTTTTTTTTTTTGCAGGACTATCATTGTGTGCGTATGCTTTGTGGAACTTGTGCAATAAATAAGTAGATGTGGGCTCTAAGAGAGGAGTGGTGGTGGTGCGGGGGGCTGGCATGTATGGGGGAGGCATGTGTGCTTTGTCTTCACTCAGACCTGTCAAAAGAACGTCACTCTTCGTCCACCCCCATCACGATTCAACCAATCAGGTGCCAGTGTAACAAAATCCAATTTCTCCCATCTTCCCATCCCACTGGGACTGTCTGGAACAAGGTGTTTCTCTACTTTGTTCAAAGACAGGAAGCTCTAAATCCCATTTTGTGTTTTGTCATTCATTTCTTTTGTAAGTGATGAAAGTGGCTATAATAGAAAATGATGCATGCCTCATTTTCCTAAAAGAGCTTGTTATCACTTGTCATTTCCATACTATGGACGTTTATTTATAGAAAGTCAGGGGAATCAAGGTACTGAACAGTCAATTAAATCTGAAAACAAAATGCTGCCTCTGTGAATGAATTCAAGCCAGTCTTATGCTGTTTGTTACTCATAGACAGTAGGAACAAGACAGGAGGAATAAACACCCTACTCAGCAAAGCCTTTGGGAATGTCTCGGGTCACTAGTTACATAACTAAAACACCTCTCAGTGTCACCAAGGTCTTGTTATCAGCTCCCTTCCAGACATCCCGCCTCCTCAGCCAATCATAGTAAACAGCTTTCATGTCTTTTGTTAAAATTTCTCGCCCCATTTCTTAATCTCTTTAAAAATATGAGCTATTTCCTGCAAACCCCTTATAAGCTCTTAGCTCTAAAGAGGAGACCGCTTTATTTCCATCAAGACAGGAGGATAGAGCAGAACTACATGTGAGATTTCTTTCACTTTGAGGGCAGCAGTCTTCCTAACAGCCACACTGGGGAAAAAATCAATAACAACATGGAAAAAAAGAAGAATCAGCCAAGAAATAGCCTGAACCTTGTCCCCCACATTTTCAGTTTTCAAAAGAACATAAATTGCCTTGCATTCGTATTCCTGACCATCACTCTTTCATATTTGTGTCTCATTATAACCTCACATTTCAGTGTAATTTATTAGGAGTGTTTTTGCCTGACCAACACAAAGTAGTGCATCATTGTATAGTGGAAGAACAATCTAAAAAGTGTGGCGTGAACATGTATTTAGTCCTGCTGACTAAATACATGCTTGCTGCAATTAGAACTGAAAAGTATTGTGGGGTATGTCTCTACCATCCTTGTGTCATAATCTACCCATGTTAGGTTTTGGGTTTGAGTTCTGTTTACATTCTTTGCACTGCCATGTTTTTCACTTGTTTCAATTCAGTTCATTCAGGTTTATTAGATTCATTCTGTTTGTTTTTTGTTATTTCCCTGGATTCCTGTTAGATGTGTTAGTTTATATTTCCTTATAGATCAGATTCCTCCCAGGTTATGTTTAGTTAGTCTCGTTGTTTGTTTACTTATTTCTGTTTACTCAGATGTTTCCTGTTACCTCCTTGCACTCCATACTCCTTTGTGTTAATTAGTCACTCTCATTCAGTTCTCTTCAGGTCCTCTTCCACCAGCTGTCCCCGATTCCCTCTCATTAACCTCCTTGGTTCTTTGGTTCATTCTTCTCCCTCCCTCAGTACTTACGTATATTCCACTATTTTCATTGTTTGCCACTGGTTCCTCCTGATGTCTACCCTGTATACTACCCTGCTTACCTCCCTGTTTCATGTTTCCATGTTCCTGGTTGTAACTCAGCTTATGTTCAGTTCTGTAAGTTCTTTGTTAAGTTATTATTAAATACTCTTCGACTCACCATGCGACTACCGTCCTCTTGTCTTCACTTTGGTCCTACCAAACCTCAGCAATCCATAACACCTTGCATGTTTACAGACTGAATGTTTTATCCATCCTTTTGGAAAAATTGCCCAAGCTTCGTCAGGTTGGATGGAGAGGTTGTGATACCATCAGTTTTTAAGACTTGTCACATAATTTCAATCGGATTTAGGTCTCGACTTTGACTGGGCCATTTCAATACATAGATGTGCTTTGATCTAAACCATTCCACTGTATCTCTGGCTGTATGTTTGGGGTTGTTGCCCTGCTAATGAACCTTCTCACCACCAAGGCCTTTGCAGCCTCCAACACAGTTTCTACAGAGAATGCACTGCAGCCAAGCTTGTTCCATCTTCCTATTACTCCAGCTTCCATATTCCTGCTGCTTCAAAAAAACATCCCACACCATGATGTTGCCACCACCATGTAGCACACCGTTCCAGTGTCGGATGACAGCTTAAGCAATGTTTTTTGTTGAAAAAAGTTTAAATTTACAATGTATCATTTTCCTTCACATGACAATATGTGCTAATTTCAGGTGTGCTGATCGATCACTTAAAATCTCAGTAGAATATATTGTCTCAAGTTCAAGGAGGATGAAAATCTTTTCAAAGCACTTTGCTGTTATTTATATAGTTTACTGTGTTGGGAGAGCAGCTGTCCTGGTGGCCTCAGCTCTTAGTAAATGTAAACACAAATGTGGGGGTTGGTGAGGAGAAAAGTGGGGGCTGGAGGGTGCACAACAAACAGTAGTCAGCAGTGCATCTCATTTGTCTGCTTGCTAGTTACAATCTGCCATGAGGCTCCACAGTTGCTCAAAAGGCAAAGTTCAGTTATTAGTCAAAGGCAGATCTGAGCCAGGCCTCGTCTCTCCCCATCCCCTTTTTCTGTCTGCACCCCTATTGACCTATACCAGCTTGGGCATTTGCATAGCCAGTAAATCATTTCCACAAATAATAATTTCCCTTTCAGAATAATCCATTTTTTTATCTGATCTTGCACTGATCTGTGGAACAAAGCATTAAATAACAATCCAGACAAATAAGTGGCTTATCTTTCCATCCTTAACAGGAGGTGATTAACAATAAGTTGAAGAAGAAGCACATCAGTTTTACTTATGTTGCACACAGTGAAAAAACGTGCATACAGATAATCTAATTGAGGATATTTAAGAGATTATGCAAATGGAAACAGTATTTAGATACAGAAAGTTCTCTGAGGATTTGGCTGCTATGAAGAATCCAACTACAGATTTAACACCTAAGCTTCCCTGCTTATGGAAACTAGGCTTCCCCACTTTTAAGTTTAAGGAAATTCCCTGTGTGCTCAAGCCGAAAAGCATTGTGAGCATATATTTTCTTTAGAAGTGGGAGAAAATGAAGTCAAAAGCAAAAATAATATATTCCCCCCCAATACCCCCTGGCTTTTAGCACTGGATGGACTGAGTATACATTTTATTTGAGGCATGTACGTAAAACGTTTCAAAACCTGAACAAATTCCCTGAACAAATTTCCCCTAAATGAAACATTCACTTTTGTGAATGTTTCATTTCAGGTTCCAATAGGTCTTATGACTGTAAGAAATGCAAATGATGCTACTGAAAACAGATAAACAAAAGACTGATTCTGGTTTGAAATGGTAAGAGTTGTTGACTGTGCCATCAACTCAATAGGTGTACAAATATAGGGAGAGAAAAATGATGCTCAAACCTTTTATACCAAAGTATAAAGTATAAAAGTAACTGTAATTGATCAAACAGAATCCTGGAGCATTTGTTGTGCATCACAGAAGGTATCACTCAAAGGCAGGGAGGTATTTCTCACATTGATCAAGTCTCTACTTATGTTCTAAAATGAATATATATTCTTTTCCCCCTTGGTTGCTTATACATTTTTTTTTCATCTCTGCTGAAGAAAGATGCCTGCTGTAAGGGTTGAATAATGTGCAGGCTATTTTCGCCCCACCCTTCACAAAGAAATGTGGATAAGCACACACTCTGCAGTATGCAGTGAAATACTTTTTTTTTAAACGTTGTTTTGCGTGTATTACAACTGTTTTTGCAACTTATAATCATCTGAATTTGACTGTACTATATTGTATTGGGCTGAATAGTACTATATGTGCAGCAAATTAATCTGAATCTGAAACTATGCTATAGTGGCCAATCTAACACCTAATCCAATTATTGCTGCAGGTTCATACTCTAAATAGCGAAATATATAGAAAGATCTTTCTTTTCTATATATTTAGAAGAATTTAGAAGTACAGTGTCATGCAAACATGATCATACCTTCTAAACCCGTTCTTATTTTTTCACCTTACAAACAGACTCTAAAACATTTAATTGGTATTTCACAAATTGCTTTTAAACATAACACAATTTGTAAATAAAGTAAACCAAACCAAGAGGTACTTGGTAACTCTGGAGGAGCTGCAGAGATCCATAGTGTAGGTAGGAAAATCTGTTGACAGGATAACTCTTAGGTGTAGGCTCAACAAATCCTGCTTTTATGGGGGAATTCAGAAAAGATAGTTATTGTTAAAAAAAAGCCACAACAATTTTCTTTTGCTGCTTGTCAGGTTATGTTAGGCTTGTCAGGGACACAGCAAGGTGCTCTGGCCAAAACTTCAAACTTGAACTTTTTGGCCTACATGCAGAAGAAACACTGTGGTTGCAGCATGATGCTTTGGGAATTCTGTTATTCAACAGGGACAGGGAACCCAATCAAAAAATGTGCTCCGCTTCTATCCTTAAACACATTTTGTGAACTGTTGAACTAAAGAATGCAGTGTCGTTTAAAGAAGAACACCTTTGCAGAATGTAATAATATGTTGCTGGGATGAAATCATAAAATGAATACCTTTCAGAAAAAAAAGATTAATCAGCTTCAGCATTGGATAAATTCCTCTTTTAAATTCAACTCAATTCAATTCAGTTTATTTATATAGCGCCAATTCACAACACGTCGTCTCAAGGCACTTCACAAAAGTCAGGTACATACATTCCAATTAGTCCCAACCATTGAACAGTGCAGTCAGAGTTAATTATTTATTCAAATTGGATAAAAAGTGTTTCTGTCTAAGGAAACCCAACAGATTGCATCCAGTCAGTGACTTGCAGCTTTCACTCCTCCCGGTTGAGCAATTATAGAGCTTATCTCTGTGGATGAAAGTAGGAGAAGGCATCAAGAAATTCATACCAGCACAGGAAGAACTTGCACATAAACTCTGCACATAAAGGTCAAGTCATATGGGATTGAGACCAGGAACCTTTTTTGCTGGGATGCAAAAACCACCAACCATCAAGCCACTCCAGGCTATTATAAAACATATATAAGGTTCTTCAAATAGTGATTCCCTTCCTCTGCTTCCAGCTGATTGAATTATTAAAGGAACAATGTCAGCATTAAGAGTGCTATGGACCAAAAAACCCTTTTCTATAGAAATTTATGGTCTCAACATGTTTTTGTTTCTTACCGCTTTGATGATCCTCTGATATTGCAGGGTTGTTGTTTTAAAAGATTCTTTTGTTGGTTTATGTTTTACTTATAGTTAAATGTCAACATTATTATCTGTCTTTTATTAAATTTGTTAAAAGCCTAAACTGTCAACAAAGTTTTTAGAAATCTATTGTGTGCAGGAAGGAACACAGAAAATGCTACTCGGCTAGCGTCAGTTTATTGCTTGAAAAAGTAAAACTGTATTTCTTTCTCCTTGAAGTGAAGTAAAAGAAAAACTACTATGAGACTGTAAAACTTTATTATATTGTTTATTCAATAAGTAATAGCCTGAGGAGGTGCAAGTGTGCAGCACAATGTAAACTAAGTCTTGTAATGGGATGAAAGAAAGTTGTCAGACTGAAAAATAACAGGTTTGAAGAGTTAGAGTTGAGTGGTGGCGGGTGGTGCAGCATTGTTTTAATGCAACTCTCAAAGAAAAAACACTCCTTTCAGTTTTATTGGTCGTAAACCAGTCTTGTATCTGCACATGAATAAATTGCCAAGTTAATAAAAGTGCTGAGTGAGGAGTTGGGTTTAGGCCTCTCCTCTACTGATTCATGTTTATCAGCTCCTCTCTTCATCAAAGACGTTCTCATGCAAAGGCCCACATTGATTTGTCCTGCATCCTGCTGAAAAATGTCATTCTGTATTGATGAGGACAGGTGAGGACTAGTTACTGTATTGCGCTTTTCCCTTTTATCAGCAGGTGATATGAAATCCAGGGTGCCAATAAAACATAGCAGCTTTCAAAGGATGGAATGGGATATACAACTTCCCTGATACTTCGCTCTTCTCTGCCCAGTTCTCCATCTGTGGGTCAGGCATCTCTCCTTTTGAGGTAGCCAGTGTGACCAGCACTTCAATGTTTGTATTTTAAAATAATACTCCCTTAATTATTTCTCATTTTACAGCAAATATTTTTTTTAAATCACTAGATTGTGAAAAGGAAGGAATTTTGCAAAAGATCTAAACTTGTTTGGTCACATTTCAATATTCTCACATACAGGACCCAGTAGCTTTGTGTTAACATTTCCATCAGTTAATCTAGGGAGAGGTCCTTAAACCTAAGTTTGAGGAAATAGGCAAGAAACTCCTTTAGTCATGAAACAGAGATCAAAGCTCAGTCCCTCTGCTGGTAAGGGCTGATGGAGTGGGGTGCTGAATATCGGTAGATATATTTGACGGTAGTTGGTCTCCTCAGCATTAATAACATGCCAGAAAAGCTAAAGCATGAGCAAGCTGGTAAATACTAGAAAATTATGACTGATTGTTGAAGTTAAAGGAAAGATATGATATAGATTTCAACATTTAACATCAAACATATGCCTTTGCGACTCGGTCACTCCAGTCATCGAAGGATTATCGCTACATTACACAACGCTGAGGACAATCTAGACTCTTTTTTTATGTGTCGTTCAATTATGGTGGACTGACCTACCAATGTCATGCTCTGCCTTTTTTGGAGTTATGTTTTGTTTACCTTTTTCGTTGTTAGGTGTTTTGTTGTTTACTTCTGTTGGTTATTACTTTCTAGCTTCTTGTGTTCATTTTAGTTCTTTTAGATCTGTGTTCCCCGGGTTTTGTCATTTTGTATTATTTTTTTTAGTTCAGTCTTCATGTTTGTTTTCTCCCTCAGCAGCCCAGTCTCATTTGTTGTAATTAGTCACTTGCCCTCAGTTCCCTGCTACTCGATCCACACCTGTTACCCATTTTCCTCTGATTACTCCTTCTCTCTCATTGGTTCACACTCCTCTTCCCTCAGTATATATGTTTGGTTGTTTTCATTGTTCTTCGCTCGGTCCTCCTGTTTACTTCCCCGCTGTTTTTCCTGCTCCATGTGGCCGTCAATGTTTTTTGGAGACCGGGTAAGTTCTATTTTTGTTATTAAAAGAGAGATTCTAAAACTTACCATACTGCTTCCAAGCATTTTTCTGCACTCCGGCTCTGTTCGACAACCCGTTACGACAACCAAGGGCTACCAGAACAGGAACGGCCCTATCTATCTTCAAGAAACTCTTAACGACCCCGCTCTACAGAGAGCATCTCCTACCCTAGCACCTACCCGCCCTTCCTTCTATGCCTGCACTTGATTTCTATCAAGTGCAGGCCATTAACCTCTCCTTCCATCCTTATGAGAGCGAGTCTGCTGCATAGGCAGCCTGCCATGTGTCTGCAAAGTAACTCTGAGCTAAGACCTAAAGTTGTATTGAAAGAGCTAGTAACTACCACTACTACGGTAAGGCTAATATAGCAATTGGTTGCCATGGAGACTGTGGACATTAGTTGGGGTTGAGACACTGCTAACTTTTAGGAGGCACACTGACTGCCTAGACAAGTTTCTCTGCTGTTTGGGCATCAAAACATATAACAAGTGCAGCTCCCTCCCTAAGTGCTGTGTGACAAACATGACATGTAGATTACTTCTTAGTCTATATTACTGTGTTATTGAAATCATTTTACAAACTAACAACATGGCATGAATCACTGTGAGGCCTCTTGGGTTCTCTTTTGGCGTCAACAGAAACTTTTAATCAGCTGTTTGGCAATGATATATAAATGAAATGCTTCCATACAGCACTTTAAACCGAGGTGGTCTGCTGTAAATCTAACATAGCACATAAAAATGTCTCTGTTATCAGACTGACCCCTTAAAAAACACTGGCCTCTACCTCCTCATAACTTTATGAACCAACAGAGAGGATTTTGTTTCAATAAAGGCCAAAATAAATAAACTGAAAATAAATTCTTATGCTAGAGTAAAAAAGACCCAGAAAAACGTAGGTGAATTGTGAACATTGACTAAAACATTCAGTTTCTATTGTAAATCATCGGGTTTGAGGTACTATTCAATCTTTTTTTTTTAATCCCTTATAAATGCCTTGCAGTCATGTACCTTAAGCTGTGATTCAATTCAAGTTTTGCTTTAAAATAGTATTATGAAATGTATACTGTTTTTACATAATGCAGTTAAGGAACTTCAGTGGCTAAAAGTTAGCTCATCATAAACCAGCATGGGTGAGATCTGGGTGTGATATGTAAGGCTGTCTAACATTAGTCAGGGCCCTACATATTCTTTGTGATCACTTTCAGTCATTTTAAAATGACAGGCAGGGGACGGAAGAACGCTGGCTCAAAATGTATTCAGCTGCGACCAGCCAGCTGCCCCAGGGACTGAGAGGCCATTCACATTTCACCACCAAACTAAATTTTGAGATGTGAACAAATCACCCAAGTCAGCAAAAGCTCCAAGGAGATAAATTACAGAATGTGAGAAGAAGATGGAGAGCATGAATTGAGATAATTTATTATGGGCAAAAAGCAAAACAGAGTTCAAGCAGCAAAGGGAACGAACTGTGAGGAGGGCAAGGATTTCAGTTTAATGAGGATGGTTCTGCTGGGAGGCAGGGGAAAAGAGAAAATAGCACAAACATATTTGAAGATTTTATTTTATTGCACATGCCACATATAATGGCCTACTCCTCACAGAGACGGGACAATTCGACACATAATAAAGAAATGGCACCTCTGAGATGGCTCGAATAAAGATGTCAACTACTGGTGTTATTGGCCTTCATAAAAAAAACAACAAAAAAACCGGCAGAATGTCTTGATGCATGCAGAACATTTCTGTCTCAAGGCATATACTGCAGCATAACAATTACCTCCAAACTGGCAAACCCTCCCTCTCCTCCATCAGCAAAGGAAAACTATTCAAACAGCTGAAAATAAGACCCAGAGGAAGTACAAATTGTCTGTGATTACATCAAACAGCCAGTAGTTCCACACCAGAAAAGGCCTGATTGCGCCGGACAGATCTGATCATTTCATGCCGATCTAATTCCCCCTTCTCCCAGTCACATTAGTGTTATACTCCCTCATTCATGCCAGTTCACTTGTCTGCATTTGCTTTGTGCTCCTGGCCGATGCTTTCATATTGCAACTGGAAGATAACTTTGATAAAATATCTCCGAGATTCACCATTATCTGTTATTTTTTCATCTAATAAATGAGTTATTGTTTTGATTTACCATAGTTTACTTATTAACTGCAACAAATAAAGATCTTTCTAAGACTGTTCTTTATGGCAGCCTTAAATAAATGCCTTCCACATACATTTAAAATTAAACTGCTGTTGCCTGCTAATGGCTGGCTGCGGATACAAGTACACTGTGTTGTTTGCTAATAAACTGGACATCTGTGCCTATTATTGATCCAGTTTTTTATGCAGCTATAAAATTATTTTAAATCAGATGTTTTGGGTAATACCTTATAACTTTTTTTGCAAAACTAAAAGTCTGCTGTTTAAAAGCAACATACTGTATTAACAGACAATTTGCATTTCATTATAGTGATTAATGAGGTTTAAGTCCATCAGTCAGAACATTTGTAATAATCACTGATTGCAGCCCTAAAAAGAAAGACTATCTGTAAACAAACTCATAAGTCTACTGTGGAGAGTGTGATCTCTTCTGCCATCATCTGCTGGAGAAGCAGCATCAGAGCCAGGGACTTAAAAAAGCTCAACAAGCTAATAAAGAAGGCTGGGTCTGTTCTGGTAACTCCTCTGGAACCTCTGGAGATCATTGTGTAAAGACGAATTCTTCATACAATGAAGAACATTATGGAGAACCCTGAACATCCTCTTCATGAGACTGTTGTACAAAAACAGAGTGCCTTCAGTCAGAGAGTTCTTCAGATCTGCTGTAAGACAGACCTCTACAGTAGACCCTTCCTGCCCACCTACATAATATGAGCTACAACAACATGGGCCCCCATGGTAAATTTCGTCTAGAAACGCCACTGCCCACAGTCGAGCCCAAATTTATAAATACCACAACAGATTGAATGTGATCTTGTATTTAACCAAAATGTTTCTTTGACTGGAAGTTATATTAAGGTTTTAGAGTGGCCAAGCCAGACATCTAACTTGAATCTGATAAAGAATCTGTGGAGGAAGCTAAAGATTAGAGCGATGGCAAGGAGGAAACCAACACTTATCCCAAAGACTAGAGCTCATCACCAAACATAAGTTACCAAAATACTTGAGGAAAAATGCAAAAAAGCTGGTACCAGAGAAAGTATTTGTCTCAAAATGTATTCTCTATTTTATTTTGTTTTATCTGAAGAGAGATGGCTGTCTCATATCACTAACAAACTTCTTGGTCAAATGAATTCTTTAAATCTAAATCTTCCAGGGGAATGAATAACTTTGGGCTTACCTGTGCCTTTGAAGTTCAAGGCTGATGCTATGATGGTTCTCTCTGTATAGATTGTTGTCTTCCCACAGACTAAAAACATGCATGTTTGGTTAAGAAGAGATTCTAAATTGACGCTGTATACGTGTTTGTGCCTGGGATTGGTTGTTTGTTTCGTGTGTCTTCGTATCTGCCTGCTTTGCTAAATTGCCCTAGGACAGACGTGCTGCATGTTATAGATGTGGCCCTGCTAAAATGCACATAGCTGGGTTATCTCCTTGACCATTCATCAAACTCTACACAGTCATGTTGATGAGTCATTTATTTAAATTGGGCATGCTTAAGCCAGAACGGGTCAGAAACATGCAGAATTGGAATTGTGTACCTCTGTTTCAGGGTTTTTCCCACCTCTTCCAAACTAATCACTGGACATGGGTATCAGTCTCTCTGTGACCCTGGGCAGGATTGCACAGGTATAGAAAATAAATGGATGAATATCAACACTAATCCAGTTCTGGGTGCAGCTTTGGCTCAGTGCAAACAGTTGTTTGATTGCAATCAGAAAGTTGGAGTTTTATTCCAACATTCCTCCCAACCACATGTTGCTGTGCACCAAGCTGCTTATTGGTGCATGAATGTGTGAGTGCAGCTGGGAGAAAGAGATTCATAGGGTAAAAGTGCTTTGAGTGCTGTATAATTTCTGTGTATTTTATCATTTTACGGTGCGTTCAGTTTTTCCCAGAAGTCAGAACTCAGATCTGAAAATGATCTCATTGAGGCAGAGGCATTTTAGTTGCAAGTGGGATTTGCTAATTGCTATGGTACTACCATAGCACCAATGGCAATCAAAAAGTGTATTTCTCCACATTTTATGTGTTTTAAAGATAAGGGAACATGTTCAAGACACCCTCATGAGGACTACACAAATGAGGCACGTGACGTCGCCCAGTACGCTGGAGCCGGGGTCCCACCCTGGAGCCAGGCCTGGGGTCGGGACCCGTCGCAGAGCGCCTGGTGGCTGGGTTGCTCCTTGCGGGACCCGGCCGGGCCAAGCCCGAAGGAGAGACACGATGCCATCCCCCAGTGGGCCCACCACCTGCAGGGGGAACCGTGAGGGGCCGGTGCAAAGAGGATTGGGCGGCCGACAATGGTGGAGACCTCAGCGGCCTGATCCCCGGATGCTTAGGCTGGCTCTAGGGACGTGGAATGTCACCTCACTGGGGGGGAAAGGAGCCTGAGCTTGTGCGGGAGGTCGAGAGATATCGACTAGAAATAGTCGGGCTCACCTTCACGCACAGCATGGGCTCTGGAACCCATCTCCTTGAGAGGGGCTTCGCTCTCTTCTACTCTAGAGTGGCCAACGGGGAGAGGCGGCAGGCTGGAGTGGGTTTGCTTGTTGCCCCCCAGCTAAGCCGTCTCTTGTTGGGGTTTACCCCAGTGGATGAGAAGGTCGCATCCCTGCGCCTTCGGGTTGGGGACAGGTCTCTGACTGTTGTTTCGGCCTACGGGCCAGGCGGTATTGCGGAGTACCCGGCCGCATCTATTGTCAATGCTGCTGCCCGTAGCTGCTGCTGTAAGGTCTGCGGTGCCTGTTGCGGCGGCAATCCCCGAACCCGGTGGTGGACACCGGCAGTAAGGGATGCTGTCAAGCTGAAGACGGAGTCCTATCGGCTGTGGTTGGCTTGTGGGACTCCTGAGGCGGCTGACGGGTACCGTGAGGCCAAGCGTGCCGTGGCCCAGGTTGGGGCAGAGGCAAAAACCCGGGCTTGGAAGGAGTTCGGTGAGGCCATGTAGAAGGACTACTGGTTGGCCTCGAAGCGATTCTGGCAAACCGTACGGTGCCTCAGGAGGGGGAAGCAGTGCTTCGCCAACAGTGTTGACAGTGGGGGTGGGAGCCTGCTGACCTTGACTGGGACATTATCAGGCGGTGGAAGGAGTACTTCGAGGATCTCCTCAATCCTGCCATCACGCATTCCCTGGTGGAAACAGAGGCTGGGGACTCAGGGTTAGACTCTTTCATCACCCAGGCTGAAGTCACCGAGGTGTTTAAAAAGCTCCGCGGTGGCAGGGGTTCAGGGGTGGATGAGATCCGCCCTGAGTACCTCAAGTCTCTGGATGTTGTAGGGCTGTCATGGTTGACACGCCTCTTCAACATTGCGTGGCGGTCAGGGACAGTGCCTCTGGACTGGCAGACTGGGGTGGTGGTCCCCCTTCATAAGAAGGGTGACCGGAGAGTGTGTTCCAACTACAGGGGGATCACACTCCTCAGCCTCCCTGGTAAGGCCTATGCCAGGGTTTTGGAGAGTAGAGTCCGTTTGATAGTCGAACCTCGGCTTCAGGATGAGCAGTGTGGTTTTCGTCCTGGCCGTGGAAGACTGCCTCTACAGGGTACTCGAGGGTTCATGGGAGTTTGCCCATCCGGTCCACATATGTTTTGTGGACCTGGAGAAGGCATTCAACTGTGTCCCTCATGGTGCTCTGTGGGGAGTGCTCCAGGAGTATGGAATCGGGTGCCCTTTATTAGGGGCCATCCAGTCTCTGTACAAGCGGAGCAGGAGTTTGGTCCGCATTGCCGGCACTAAGTCGGACCTGTCCCGGTGCATGTTGGACTCCGGCGGGGCTGCCCTTTGTCACCAGTCCTGTTTATAACTTTTATGGACAGGATTTCTAGGCGCAGCCAAGGGCCGGAGGGGGTCTGGTTTGGGGACCAGTGGATTCGTCTCTTCTTTTTGCAGATGATGTGGTCCTGCTGGCCCCCTCTAGCCAAGACCTACAGCATGCGCTGGGGCGGTTCACACCCAAGTGTGAAGCGGCTGGGATGAAGATCAGCTCCTCCAAGTCCCCGGCCATGGTTCTCGACCGGAAAAGGGTGGCTTGTCCTCTTCAGGTTGGAGGGGAGTTCCTGCCTCAAGTGGAGGAGTTCAAGTATCTCGGGGTCTTGTTCACGAGTGAGGGAAGAATGGAGCGGGAGATCGACAGACAGAACGATACGGCTGCCGCAGTAATGAGGGCACTGTGCCGGTCCGTTGTGGTGAAGAGAGAGCTGAGCCGAAAAGCCAAGCTCTCGATTTAGCGGTCAGTCTACGTTCCTACCCTCACCTATGGCCATGAACTTCGGGTCATGACCAAAAGAACGAGATCCCGGATACAGGCGGCTGAAATTAGCTTCTTTCCTTAGAGATGGGGTGAGGGGCTGGGCCATCCGGGAGGGGCTCGGAATAGAGCCGCTGCTCCTCCACATCGAGAGGAGCCGGTTGAGGTGGCTCGGGCATCTATACCGGATGCCTCCTGGATGGCTTCCTCAGGAGGTGTTCCAGGCACGTCCCACCAGGAGGAGGCCCAGGGGACGGCCCAGGACACGCTGGAGGGACTATGTCTCTTGGCTGGCCTGGGAAAGCCTTGGGCTCCCCCCGGAGGAGCTGGAGGAGGTGTCTGGGGAGAAGGATGTCTGGGCGTGTCTGCTGAGTCTGCTGCCCCCGCGACCCGGTCCCGGATAAAGGGGAAGACGACGAGTACGAGTACGGGAACATGTTCACAAATAAAAACTTTGCGAAACAAAAAACAGTTTATATCCGCAACTTTCCCTCAGTGTGGCCAGCTTGGAGAATATTTCACTTTATTTAGTGAGTTTTTAGACCCCTTTCAAAAACTCTTTTTCAAAAACATGACAAATTTAGGGGATTTTTTTTGTGGTTTTATGAGAGCCTTTGGAAAGTCTGATGTCAAAGAAGGTATCTTTCGTACTCTTCTCAACGAGCAGTGAGTAGTGTCGTAGACTCCTTGTGTGTCTGAAAACAGTCTCAGAAATATGGCCCATCTCAGTCCTTCACACTGGTCATGTGTGAAGGACAAGTCATGGCTGAGGGGGTGGGGCTCTAAATGTTACATTTTCCAAAAAAAATCACTGCATTTCCGTTGTCTCTTTTAGATCCATTTAAATTGTTTATGTTGAGTGTGTGTGGACCATAAGGGTAACAACCCAACCCAGGTTTCTTTTTACTATTTTTTTATCATATTGTCTCTTTTGGGCCAATTTTGCAGGCAGGGGAATTTGAGAAAATATATATGTTTTAAATATATTTTAAGCTCGTTTTTACTCACTTTTCCCTTTCCCATGGCCTTATTTCCTTCTCCTATATAGTATCTTTACAATGGCGTTCACATGCTTAATTGTGCAAATTAGGTGACAATTTAGTTGGCTTCTTTAGAGAAGTTGCATTGTTGTTTTGCTGCAGTTTTCATGTATGGCATCCAAACTAGATGTAGCTCTAATCACTGTTTATGTGTAAAACCGACACTTTGAATTTTCGTTTGGATATATGTGACATTTCCCGAAGAAAAATCCCCATAAAATAGATGTTTCAATCAGGATTTTATATATTTTCCTTTTAAAAACTTAGGTTTATTGAAGAACAGTAAACAAAATTTTACATACCCATGCAAGTTTTATATTTGAGACTAAGAAGAAAAGGATTATTCTCATTGTTGAAGTTTCACTAGACTTTAAATCCTCTTCTCACTCCAGCTCTATCTGCTTCTGGGTCAGTCTGACTTGTTGTCGCACCTTAACTGGCAAATTCTCTCTCTGTGTGTGGCAAGTGTCGATCTGCTAAGCTGCAGAAATAGAGGCTGTTCTTTGGATCCAGAGCAAGACATCCGCAAGTTTATCTAATCCCAATAATCTGGATTTACACCAACTCCACTTTGCTAAACTGTACTTATTGCATGTAAGAAAAACATTGGTCTAGTCAAAGCTTTTGGTTAAGTTTTTTTGTCATCTGCAGTCATGCTTGCCCTGACTCCATATCTCAGTGTCTACTCTCCCAGCTGGGCTAAATCAGTCATCAGCTTTCTGACAAGTTTTAGTTTTCAGTCAGAGCAAAACCCCTTACAATCAGCCTCAAGTCCTTCTGTCTTTCCTTTTGAGCCACCATGTTTTCTTGCTTCTGAACCTCTGGATAGTATCGACATCAGAAACGTAATACATGTAAACACAGAGCTCTGCCATGCTAATAAATATTCTGTTTTTGTGTGATCAATAGTTTTATATTTCAGACACACTTCTATAGGGATCCTAAACAGACTGGAGAAAGACTGCTGCAATGTGAATAAGATGTAATAACAAAAACCAAACATTTCTGTCTTTTATTCATGAAACATGGCCTACAGCTCTTAATAAACAAAGAAAATGGGATTTGCTGTTAAAATTAAGTGCCATTGTAGATTTTCAAAGTAAAACTTCATAATGCCAACAACCAAAGCATTAAACGCAACAGCTTAGATCAGGCTTTTCTAATATACCATAGATTTCTACCTTGAATGTTCTCCAAAGAATTTGCGATAAAGAAATCAAAATGAGAAGCAAGTACACAGTATATGCAAGAATATTTTTAAACAAATAAAATAATTATCCACACCCACTGACTGCTAGAATATAAATAGCCACAGCTACACAGCTCCCCATTTCAAAGGAGAAGTTTTAAACTTGATAGGGCTTTTTCCTTTTTATAACATGAGCACCCTAACTCAGTCAGATACTTAACTTTTAGTGCTATACTGTTGTGTAAAAAAATAGGACACCCTTCAAAAGCCAGTGTGTGTCTCATTTGAAGTTCGGAGAGGAGCCAGATGCAAGCAGGAGAGCAGCAGGTGCATGGTGGAGTAACAGGTTAAGGGTGACAACAGAGGAACCTACAGACACAGAGGAACCAGGAAACCAGGGCAGGCACAACCAGCTGTGAATGAGGGAGGCTGAAAGATTTAAATATTGGGGAGGGTGATTGTTAGAGTGATCACAAATGGGTCTAATTAGCAGAATGAATGTCTGCCATAAGGGCAACATGCAGATGGAACTTAAATTATCTCTATTATCTCTGTATATTTAAAAAAAAAAAGATACAGTGAACCGAAAAAAAAAAGTTGAAACTGAATGTCAAATTTTGATCTTGAAGTCTAAAGTACAGAAATATATTTCAAATAAAAAAAATTAAAACAATTTTGCCCTTAGATGTGTGTCTCTGTGTTGCCCTGCGATGGACTGGTGACCTGCCCAGGGTGTACCCTGCTTCTCGCACGTAGACCGCTGGACATAGATAGAGATACCCGCGGCCCTGTACGGAAGAAAATGAAAGGATGGATGGATGGATATTTAATAAGGTCTCCTAATGTTTTTCATATGACCCCTGTCCATCTCAATTGTTGAGAAAAACAAAATGCGATAGATCAGTAGTCCTGTTATCTACGTTGCCTTTAGCATTTTGCATTTCATAAATTAGATTAAAAAAACAAAAACTTAAAAGAAATGAAATAACAAGAAACAGATTTTAGGAAAAAGTCCCATTGTAGGGTAAATTAAATATAGGTCTTTCATGAGAGCCGGAACTCTTTCAACACATATTTGTACCAGACAATCACTTCCCATCACCTCTTGAGGTTTGTCTGACACTGACCTGCACTATAACCTCCCTGCAGAGATGCCAAGTAAAAAGAGCACAAGGACAGAAATATAAATATATAATGTTAAAATTACCGCTGATTATCTGGGCAGTTATCAGGAGACTAGCAAAGTGTTTGGGAAAGAGAAGACAGACAGGCACCAAAGCTGACAGCAGAAATTGTGAAACAAATTCCCTGAAAATATGCTGACATTTGAATGGTTGAAGGGCAATGCTGCTATTTAAGAGCTCAGGGTAGAAGGTAAACAGAGGATGGCAGAATAACAAACATGAACAAATTTGTTGGAATCTCTAGTAAAGATGCCTTAGGGGGAAAAAATCACCGTTAATTGCAATAGCATAATCTGATTAAAAGCATTTTTGAAAAATTCTGCATGTAAGTTCAGAATATTTATTCAGGGAATAAAATAAAAATAATCCTATGCTAAGAATGAATTGTTTTGAAAAAAATCACAAATAGAAGAACAGTTGACATCCCAGAAGTCATTTCACGAACTTTCTAGATTATTCAAAAGCTTGAACATGATTTAGATGTAGAGGCTAGGGTAGCCAAGGTTTTTTTTTTTTTTTTTTTTGTTTAATGAACCATTTCTGTTTAGATTTGGCTGTCAGGATGTTAAGCCATTCTGTAGTTCTTTAGCTGAGATTGCAAGTTTTTATTCAAAATCTCAGAGTACTTCAAAGAGCCCATGCACCATAAGACCCTAGAACCTTTAGAAAAGAAACAGGCCCATGGCATTACTTGACATCCACCATACTTAACAGGTAGAGGTGTCTTTCCACATATTTGTCCTTTATTTCACCCCAAACCCACCTGGAGCGTTAGTTTTTCTGAAAAGCACAATCTTCGTTTTATGTAACCATAGCTCATGGTCCCAGCAGAACTCCACATGTTGGTGATGGAAGGACAGAAAGGGCTTTTTCTCCCACTGCTCCCAAACAACCAGAAGGGATGTATTTAGTCTATATTATTTGTTATGAAGACTTGGTGACTCCAAACTACCCCTTTTTTCTGCAGTTCTCATACAGTGAGCTTTGTATATTCTCTATTTTTACCTCCCGTATCATTCTCCTCACTGGGATCTTTGGCAAATAAACTTGGGTTTACGTCCTTCTTTGCTTGTAGTGTTTCCAGTTGACTGACTGATTGGTGATTTTGAAAAAAGCGCAATAATTTTGTGATGTTTGACCTTTGCCTACTATATGAATGTAGTCAAACTAAAATTGCTTTTATAATTGTAAAATGTTCAGGATGAGATCAGTTATCTGCAATAAAAGATGAATTCATCATAGGCTCATGGAAGTACATGAAGAACTGTAATCACTTGATAGAAAACCTGCAGATGTGTGAAAAATGGTTTTCATCAGCTCATATTTTATCCGTGCAACCACGACTCTTGGAGTACAGAAATAAGAAATGAATTGCTTGTGGAGAAACCGAAGCAATAGAATGGGCACATAAGCCAATAAAAGGCTGATCTCTTATTGTGTCTCCGATTTCTCCTGGACGGTGCCAGGTCTGGCAGGTGACCGGGTCAGATATGTGAGACTCATAGCTCACCTGAGTTCACCGGCTGTTGTCATGCCAACACATGACACGGCCATATAGGTGCATGTTGACACTGTGGCAGCCTCTAGGTACACATGCATAGAAAATAAGGTCTTGAAAGAAAGCGTTTTCCCACATTACAAAGTCCCTGAAAACACCCACTGCAGTGGTAAAGTCAAGCTAATAGCTCAATGTTATATAGACTCTATTGTTTCAAAACATCTGAGAAGAAAATCTACCCACCCATCCTGCTCTACTGGCCTGTATTCTGTACTCTTTTTGTATGAAATGCTACAATTAGCACAAATATGCTGCATATTAAACATAACTGTGTTCATTGCCATATTTAAACCATCCTCGTTTGACAAATAATGCCGTGTCACCAGATAAGCAACACTAATCATTTGTTGCACTAATACCAAACTAAGTTGGCTGATAGTACTGCGAGAATAAGTGCTTAGGTTTCACTAGAAGTAAATCTCATGCTGCCACACCCCCAGTAAGTTACTTAGAGTTGGCCTGATTTACAAACATATGTTGGATGAACAGTTGAAATACAAAGTGACAGACTGGCATTGGCGGTTCTTGGATAAATAGCCCCCTGGGCGAGCCTCTCTTGTCCCCCTGCACCATTTGTTTTGTTCTGGATTGAATTTGAATGCCTTTTAATTGAATGTAAATCTGTCTATCTGATTCATTTGATTATGTATGTCTGTATATCAACTGGATCTGTGTGTCTTTAAAGTGCCTTGAGATGACATTTGTTTTGAATATATAAATAAATTGGAATGTTCCCTCACTATCAGGAAAGACAGTTTCAGATCTTAGGAAATATTGTAGGTCACAAAAAGTACTGACAGTCATGGTGACAGAACAAAAGGAGCTTCATTCTTCACTAGGCAGCAGTAATTTAAAACTACAGTTGGCAAGCTATGAGTGGCTTGTCTGACTGAAAGATGGTTACCAGAGCAGATAGCCTAGCTAATATGGTGTTTTCACTAGTCCAGGATTTCATTCTAGTCCGCCCTAATTGACACTGGACATTATTAGAACCACTTAAGGTTCAAATTAATTAGACTTTAATTGGCTGGTGTCAAAACCTTAGACGTCGATTCAAAGTTATCTAACTTCAGATCAAATTAGCACAACATCCCCATCAAAGAGTCAGAGTGAAGCCGAAGTGACTTTCTGTGTTATTTGGAAGATGAAGCCTTGCTGTGAACCGTCTGATCCCTGGTAATTTCACGCCATTCCACTTTCTTTCCTAAGAGTGATTAGAGGTAAAAGTACGTAATCTAAGAGAGAGCGCTTTACAGGAAAGTCCACTTTCAACCCACTCATTTAATCACTTCAGCCTGCTACCTGAAGACAAAAAACATTTCTATCTACAGACAAAGGGGGGCTATTTTAATGTTTTAATGGCTGTCTTAAATAAATATTATTATTAACAGCTAATATTTCCTCTTCTGGTCTGTGTTTCCTTTATATTAACAATTAGGAGCCATTTAAAACAGCAACAGTGACTACATTAGCTTAGGCTTATGGTGAAAATGAATGCAGAGGATATTTAAATAACTATATAATAATTTTAAATAACTGATTGCATGATTTGATTTCACCACAGAAGTTAGAAATATTACAGGGTAGTGAGGGTGTTATGAGCCCTTATTGGAGATGAACGAGTCCTCTCACGTGGACCTTGTCTTTTCACTTAGTGATGCCTCACTGATTTACCGTGGAGCTGTCTAGAGCTTTTACTACATCATCTTTACACATCCACCTCCTCTTTCCATCACAGCTACCTGTCCCACTTTTTCCTCTGTCAGCACGCTATGAGCAACAAGTCTAAAAAAACGCCTTATGAGAGAGGTCCTGGCTGACTCTGAGAGCCACAAGATGAGAAAGAAAAGCCAAATTTAATTAACTTTCCGTTAAAGCCCTCCAACCCCCTTCCTCCTCCTCCTCCCAGACATGTCTTGCCTCCTGCCTTCGTCTGCCAGCTGATGGGGGAGGTGGGGGAACAGAAAACAAAAGGTTTGTGATTACCTGAGGATCGAGAGGCTCCATGTGTGAAATTATTGTTACAGTTGAATGGTGCACCTGTGTGCACAAAAGCCTGAATAACTGTTTGTATTTATGCCAAATACAAGGAGGAGGTAGTCATTTTGGGGTGATTAGTTACTGGTGGTTACAATATATTAGGCTCCATTCCCATGAGACCTATTGTGCTGGCACAAAAGACTTTTCATGAAGTCCTTTTCAACTATATTACTTGAATAAGCTTGACTTCGCTGTGATCCAGGAACAGCTGGCCACAAACAGGAGCCTCTCTGAATCTCGACATAACATCCAGGAGTTCTGGTAAACACTCTTACCCTGCTTAATGACGTCAGCCGCGCAGACCCCCCCCAAGTCAGAATAATGAGCCAAATACTTCAAGGAAAAGGACAATTTCACATCTGTTTAGATCTGTGACACCATGACGAGTTTAAGCCAAAGGCGGCGTTTGTTGTCAGGAAAGCTGCGAGGCAGCCTGGTTTCAAAGTTAGCACCTGCTCAGGGAAAAACACACCACCCACACCTGTGTTTTTATTTGAACTCAAAATGGGAAGAATCCCAGCAAGCACAAGCAGTAATAAAGGCTTGAATTGGTCTTTGAAGCAGGCATTTTATTTCACAGAAGTACAGCATGTTGAAGATGGAAAATAAGATGCAATTAAATACAAATTTGATTCAAAGTTTGTGCAGGCATGGTCTGCCTTTTAGGTCAAATCTCAGACAAGAGAACAATATTACAGCTTGTAATCAAAAGTGTAGATCACCTTGGTTCAGTTCCAGTGTTAACAAATCATTTAAAAATCACATCCAAGCATTTTTTGGGTTTGGCAAAATATAGAATCATCATCTTAACGATATCAAGACATTTCACATTTAAATGAGAATAAAAATAGGCAAATTTCTATAAAAAGGCACGAGCTATAACAAACGTTGTAGGAGTTTCAACGAAGCTGAGATGCCACTGCTGTTTGGTTTATGAATGGAACAGATCACAGATGGTCAGCTGGGTTTTAGACACAGAAAGAGCAGGGTAAAGAGGCTCAGAAAAATTGTGCTTGTAAGAATGCAATAAAGCAAGACTGCCCCCCAGTGTCACATTAAAAAATGACAAACTACCCTCTTCGAAGTCAAGGAACACTCCCACCCTTTGCAACCCCTCTGCCCTTAAAGGAACCGTCTCCTTGTTGTGAACAGCTTCCAGCTTCCTCTTGTCGCAGGCCAGGCACCAGGAGTAGCTGTTGAAACCCAGGCGAGAGCTGTCCTTTTGGCCCTTCCTTTCAATTTGAGCCTCGCAAAGACCCACCTTCCAGCGGCCGTCGTCCATGGACACAGACACCTCCCAGTACCAGCGGCCCTGCTCCAGGGCGGAAGACGCTAGGACTTGTGGGAAGGAGCTGAAGCGAGCCTCGTGCTCTGTGTAGGCCTGCGGGGATTCGCTGTAGGCCACCTTCCTGTTGTCATCGGTCAGCTGCAGCTTCGGGTGAGCCGTATCTGCATCCATGGCAGGAATGGTGCCATCTGTACACAGGAGTGAAGCTTGTTTTTTTCAGGATGCTATTTCTATCCTTAATTAATTAGCAGTCATTCGCTGGTGAGAAGTGCTTAAGCAACAGTTGTCTTTCTTACACAGCAGCCTGTAGAGATCTCTGTCTTTTCCTGGCATGGTGATGATGACGGAGTCCAGTCGTTTCTCTGTCCACCTCTGCAGGCAGCTCAATCGGGCATGGTCCACTTCTTCTGGGGGCTCAAACTGCTCAACACAATTCCCCATGTCACTGGTGCTGGTGGGGAAGAGCAGTCAGTACAGAGGATTACAACAACTGGGCCAATAAAAAAAAAACTGTAACCGGCGGCTTTACAAACAGGGTTAAACCCAACAAAAAAGGAAGGAAATGTACACATAAAAAATAAGCTTCACAGTGCCAGCTTGAGTACAGCATAAAATCCCAAATATCTTTACTGTGATCATAATAAAGCTGAATAATTGCTTCAGAATTTAAAAAGGAAAATCACACTATTGTGATGATTAACTACAAAGAATCAGCAGTCTTGCTAATGCATGTAATGACACACAGATAGCACTTATAGTTCCAGATGCAGTGCCTTAGGAAAGCATTCAAAACCCTTAAACTTCCTCAGCTTTTGTTTTGTTAAAGCAATCAAACTTCCATTTATCTGAGTGGGATTTTATGTGACAGGATAAGGACACGTATTTTTCAACAAATTTTAAGTATAGAAAAACAAAACGGTGGCAAGCATTAGAATTCCTCCTCCTTTACTCTGATAAGAGTCTAGTGCAACCAGTTTCCCTTGGAAGTTAGCTAATTAGTAAACAGAGTCCACGTATGCCTAATTTTCTATTAGTACAAATGCAGCTGTTCTGTGAAGGCCTCAGAGGTTTGTTAGAGAACTTGAGTGAACAAACAGCATCATGAAGACCAAGGAACACAGCAGACGGGTCAGTTGTAAAGAAGTATAGGTTGGGTTAGGTTGAACATCTCATAGAGCAAAGTGAGAACCACCGTCCAAAAATAGAGAGAGAATGTGACAACTGCAAACCTACCAAGCCATGACGGTTCACCTAATATGACAGGCTGGGCAAAGGAGAGCAATAATCGGAGAAGAAGTCAAGGGGCCCACGGTGATTCTGGAAAAGCTGCAGAGATCCACAGCTCAGAAGGGAAAAAGCTGTGGACACAACTATAAGTCGTGCTCTCCACAAATCTGACGTTTATGGAAAAGTAGAAAATAGAAAGCCGTAGTTTAAATAAATCTCATTTAAAGTTTGCCACAAGCCATGTAAGGGGCTGATTAAACATGTAGAAGGCGCTCTTGTCAGATGAAACAAACATTTAACTTGCTGCTCAAACATGTTCGCTGTTGCAAAACGCCAAACATGCAGCCAAGTCCGTAATGGAGGAAAGAATATTCACGTGTTAGACTGACCTAGTCAAAGTCCAATTGAGAATCTGTGGCAAGACTTGAAAACTGTAGCTCTCCATTCAATTTGACTGAGTTTAAGCTGTTTTGATTATGTTTGCTTGCTAAAACTTCAGTCTGTGAATGTACAAAGCTAGTAGATATTTGCCCTGATAGACTTATAGCAGTAATTGAAAAAAAATGCACGGCAATCTTTTAAAGCATTTTACTTGTTAAAGATTTTTAAAACACTGAATCAGTTTCCTTCCACTTCATAATTATGCGCCACTTTGATTTGGTCCGTCATGTAAAACCCCCCTAAAACACACTGAAGTCTGTAGTTGTAACACGATGAAATGTGAAAAGTAAGGATACGAATACTTTCTTTGAGACTGTTGAGTCTCCGGAATATATAACGTGACAGGGAGACCGTCTAAAAGCACATGTCCTAATGAGATCTCCTAAACCTTTCGTATATCTAATGGAGCTATTGCCATTAGCATGTCAAGCAAGATAACTATCACTTTCAAACACAAGAAAAAGCAGAAGTCAAATCACTTACAGCTGAGAAATCCTGCTGTACTCCTGCAAAGTCAAAGAGAACAAAACATTTCTTGAATTATTCTAAATAAAAGTGGCAGGTATTTAGCATTTAACACAGAGAGTTCCAACTGACCACAATGAAGGCCTGGTCCTGAACACGTGTGTCCGCCCTGGCATCAGCCAGACTCTCCAGTGTGTGGAGGCTATTTTGGATGGTTTGCAGTGAGCTCTGGAGCATGCAGAGTTTTTTTGCCAGACCCCCCAGTACCCTGCTTTCCTCCTCCATCACACACCGAAGAGCTGATTGCTCCTCTTGATCTAAAGCCTCTCTAATGGTTCTGTACTGCTGCTTTACTCCGTCTAGTGCCTCAGTTAAAACCACCTGGACAAGGAAACAAATACAGCAGCGTCATGTAATCGAGCAGTCCTGAGTTAAAGCTCGTCTGTGCAATGGAAAACTCCTCCGAGCCGGATGCAAAGGACTGACTGAGAATCAGGGAAATATTGAGCCGAGATCATTTCATAAAGGACACCAGACACTGATGGTGAAGACTCGCATGTTTCTGCCAATGACAGATCTGTTAGGTGTATTGAACTATAGGGGTTTAATAAACATTTAGTCAAAATTAAATATAGCCAGAATTCTTAGCTCGGAAGGCAAGCAGACTGTAGACTGGTTCTAACGCCAAAAGAATGATATATGACCTTTATGCCTATGATAAATTATTAAAAGCAGAAGTTTCTTCTTACTCTGAAAGTCTCTTTCTTCTCTGTGAGTTCAGTCACTCTGTTCTTCACTTGCTGTTCAGCCTCCTGCAGATGTTTGATCTCTTCTTTCAGGTTTGCCTGGAAAAACCACAGCCACCAGGGTTAAAAACTAATAAAGAATTTATTGCACCGCCATGCAACTCTAAATACACATAAACATAAATATACACTGCTCAAACAAATTAACGGAACACCTTTTATTCAGGGTATGAAATCTAATAAGGTAAACCTGAATATAGATCTAGTCAGTTAAGTAGTAAAGGGGGGTTATCAGTGTTTTGGTGTTAACAGGTGCACTGACGAGGCAACAATCAGACGACCCTAGAAACAGGAATGGTTTTGCAAGTGGAGGCCCCAGATATTTTTCCCTTCTAATTTTTTTGACTGCATTTAGCAGTTTTTGCATTCGACCAGGGTCAGTGTCACTACTGGTAGCATGAGGCGATACCTTGACCTTACAAAGGTTGCACTGACAGAGGGTTAGGGTTGAGTACATTCCATTGCCTGAAGGTTTGCCGTGTCTCCCAGCAGAGTCTACAGAACACGGAGGAGATACTAGGAGACAGGCACTCTAGGAGAGCTGGACAGGGCTGTCGGAAGACCTTAACTCATCAGCAGGACCAGTATCTGCTCCTTTGTGCAAGGAGGGACAGGATGAGTACTGCTGGAGCCTTACTATGTGGCGTGAATGTGATGGACCAAACCATTAGAAATAGACTTCATGAGGGCAGCCTGACGTCCTCTAGTAGGCCCTGTGCTCACTGGCCGGCTTGACCAGCATTCACAAGAAAACACCAGAATTGGCAGGTTCACTCTGAGCTCAGGTGACAGACGTGAAGTCTGAAGAAGCTGCGGTGATCAATTCTGCCTGCAACATTGTTCATCATGGTTGGTTTGGTGGTGTGTCAGTGTTGGTCTGGGGAGGCACATCCATGGAAGGAAGCACAAATCTGCACAGGATAAATGATGGCACCCTGACTGCCATTAGGTATTGGGATGAAATCCTTAGACCCATTGTTAGACCCTTCGCTGGTGCACTGGGTCCTGGGTGCCTCCTGCCCCGCCTCATGTGGCAAGAGTATGCAGGTAGTTCCAAGAAGATGAAGGAATTGATATCACTGACTGGCCTCCATGCTCCTCAGACCTACATCCAATAGAACATCTCTGGGACATCATGTTTAGATCTAGACTGTCCTCAGACTGTCCAGGAGGTCAGTGATGCCCTGGTCAGGATCTGGGAGGAGGTACCCCAGGACACCATCCATCATCTCATGAGGAGCATGCCCCGATGTTGTCAGGCATACATACAAGCACGTGGGAGCCATACAAACTACTGAGTACCAATCAGAGTTACTGCACTGACATTTCAGCAGATTGGACAAACCTGCTCTGTGGGTTGATCATTTTTATTCTCATCAAATGATGCAGCATCCTTTTGTTCCTAAACAACTTCCTAACAACCGGTTAAACTATTTCTTAAATGTTCTTGAATGTCTCCAGTGTTGGGTATGAGGAGCTTTTTACTAAGATCATTTAATTAAATTTTCAATTCAATTCAATTCAGTTTATTTATATAGCGCCAATTCACAACACATGTCGTCTCAAGGCACTTCACAAAAGTCAGGTACATACATTCCAATTAGTCCCAACCATTGAACAGTGCAGTCAGAGTTAATTATTTATTCAAATTGGATAAAAAGTGTTTCTGTCTAAGGAAACCCAACAGATTGCATCCAGTCAGTGACTTGCAGCTTTCACTCCTCCCGGTTGAGCAATTATAGAGCTTATCTCTGTGGATGAAAGTAGGAGAAGGCATCAAGAAATTCATACCAGCACAGGAAGAACTTGCACATAAACTCTGCACATAAAGGTCAAGTCATATGGGATTGAGACCAGGAACCTTTTTTGCTGGGATGCAAAAACCACCAACCATCAAGCCACTCCAGGCTATTATAAAACATATATAAGGTTCTTCAAATAGTGATTCCCTTCCTCTGCTTCCAGCTGATTGAATTATTAAAGGAACAATGTCAGCATTAAGAGTGCTATGGACCAAAAAACCCTTTTCTATAGAAATTTATGGTCTCAACATGTTTTTGTTTCTTACCGCTTTGATGATCCTCTGATATTGCAGGGTTGTTGTTTTAAAAGATTCTTTTGTTGGTTTATGTTTTACTTATAGTTAAATGTCAACATTATTATCTGTCTTTTATTAAATTTGTTAAAAGCCTAAACTGTCAACAAAGTTTTTAGAAATCTATTGTGTGCAGGAAGGAACACAGAAAATGCTACTCGGCTAGCGTCAGTTTATTGCTTGAAAAAGTAAAACTGTATTTCTTTCTCCTTGAAGTGAAGTAAAAGAAAAACTACTATGAGACTGTAAAACTTTATTATATTGTTTATTCAATAAGTAATAGCCTGAGGAGGTGCAAGTGTGCAGCACAATGTAAACTAAGTCTTGTAATGGGATGAAAGAAAGTTGTCAGACTGAAAAATAACAGGTTTGAAGAGTTAGAGTTGAGTGGTGGCGGGTGGTGCAGCATTGTTTTAATGCAACTCTCAAAGAAAAAACACTCCTTTCAGTTTTATTGGTCGTAAACCAGTCTTGTATCTGCACATGAATAAATTGCCAAGTTAATAAAAGTGCTGAGTGAGGAGTTGGGTTTAGGCCTCTCCTCTACTGATTCATGTTTATCAGCTCCTCTCTTCATCAAAGACGTTCTCATGCAAAGGCCCACATTGATTTGTCCTGCATCCTGCTGAAAAATGTCATTCTGTATTGATGAGGACAGGTGAGGACTAGTTACTGTATTGCGCTTTTCCCTTTTATCAGCAGGTGATATGAAATCCAGGGTGCCAATAAAACATAGCAGCTTTCAAAGGATGGAATGGGATATACAACTTCCCTGATACTTCGCTCTTCTCTGCCCAGTTCTCCATCTGTGGGTCAGGCATCTCTCCTTTTGAGGTAGCCAGTGTGACCAGCACTTCAATGTTTGTATTTTAAAATAATACTCCCTTAATTATTTCTCATTTTACAGCAAATATTTTTTTTAAATCACTAGATTGTGAAAAGGAAGGAATTTTGCAAAAGATCTAAACTTGTTTGGTCACATTTCAATATTCTCACATACAGGACCCAGTAGCTTTGTGTTAACATTTCCATCAGTTAATCTAGGGAGAGGTCCTTAAACCTAAGTTTGAGGAAATAGGCAAGAAACTCCTTTAGTCATGAAACAGAGATCAAAGCTCAGTCCCTCTGCTGGTAAGGGCTGATGGAGTGGGGTGCTGAATATCGGTAGATATATTTGACGGTAGTTGGTCTCCTCAGCATTAATAACATGCCAGAAAAGCTAAAGCATGAGCAAGCTGGTAAATACTAGAAAATTATGACTGATTGTTGAAGTTAAAGGAAAGATATGATATAGATTTCAACATTTAACATCAAACATATGCCTTTGCGACTCGGTCACTCCAGTCATCGAAGGATTATCGCTACATTACACAACGCTGAGGACAATCTAGACTCTTTTTTTATGTGTCGTTCAATTATGGTGGACTGACCTACCAATGTCATGCTCTGCCTTTTTTGGAGTTATGTTTTGTTTACCTTTTTCGTTGTTAGGTGTTTTGTTGTTTACTTCTGTTGGTTATTACTTTCTAGCTTCTTGTGTTCATTTTAGTTCTTTTAGATCTGTGTTCCCCGGGTTTTGTCATTTTGTATTATTTTTTTTAGTTCAGTCTTCATGTTTGTTTTCTCCCTCAGCAGCCCAGTCTCATTTGTTGTAATTAGTCACTTGCCCTCAGTTCCCTGCTACTCGATCCACACCTGTTACCCATTTTCCTCTGATTACTCCTTCTCTCTCATTGGTTCACACTCCTCTTCCCTCAGTATATATGTTTGGTTGTTTTCATTGTTCTTCGCTCGGTCCTCCTGTTTACTTCCCCGCTGTTTTTCCTGCTCCATGTGGCCGTCAATGTTTTTTGGAGACCGGGTAAGTTCTATTTTTGTTATTAAAAGAGAGATTCTAAAACTTACCATACTGCTTCCAAGCATTTTTCTGCACTCCGGCTCTGTTCGACAACCCGTTACGACAACCAAGGGCTACCAGAACAGGAACGGCCCTATCTATCTTCAAGAAACTCTTAACGACCCCGCTCTACAGAGAGCATCTCCTACCCTAGCACCTACCCGCCCTTCCTTCTATGCCTGCACTTGATTTCTATCAAGTGCAGGCCATTAACCTCTCCTTCCATCCTTATGAGAGCGAGTCTGCTGCATAGGCAGCCTGCCATGTGTCTGCAAAGTAACTCTGAGCTAAGACCTAAAGTTGTATTGAAAGAGCTAGTAACTACCACTACTACGGTAAGGCTAATATAGCAATTGGTTGCCATGGAGACTGTGGACATTAGTTGGGGTTGAGACACTGCTAACTTTTAGGAGGCACACTGACTGCCTAGACAAGTTTCTCTGCTGTTTGGGCATCAAAACATATAACAAGTGCAGCTCCCTCCCTAAGTGCTGTGTGACAAACATGACATGTAGATTACTTCTTAGTCTATATTACTGTGTTATTGAAATCATTTTACAAACTAACAACATGGCATGAATCACTGTGAGGCCTCTTGGGTTCTCTTTTGGCGTCAACAGAAACTTTTAATCAGCTGTTTGGCAATGATATATAAATGAAATGCTTCCATACAGCACTTTAAACCGAGGTGGTCTGCTGTAAATCTAACATAGCACATAAAAATGTCTCTGTTATCAGACTGACCCCTTAAAAAACACTGGCCTCTACCTCCTCATAACTTTATGAACCAACAGAGAGGATTTTGTTTCAATAAAGGCCAAAATAAATAAACTGAAAATAAATTCTTATGCTAGAGTAAAAAAGACCCAGAAAAACGTAGGTGAATTGTGAACATTGACTAAAACATTCAGTTTCTATTGTAAATCATCGGGTTTGAGGTACTATTCAATCTTTTTTTTTTAATCCCTTATAAATGCCTTGCAGTCATGTACCTTAAGCTGTGATTCAATTCAAGTTTTGCTTTAAAATAGTATTATGAAATGTATACTGTTTTTACATAATGCAGTTAAGGAACTTCAGTGGCTAAAAGTTAGCTCATCATAAACCAGCATGGGTGAGATCTGGGTGTGATATGTAAGGCTGTCTAACATTAGTCAGGGCCCTACATATTCTTTGTGATCACTTTCAGTCATTTTAAAATGACAGGCAGGGGACGGAAGAACGCTGGCTCAAAATGTATTCAGCTGCGACCAGCCAGCTGCCCCAGGGACTGAGAGGCCATTCACATTTCACCACCAAACTAAATTTTGAGATGTGAACAAATCACCCAAGTCAGCAAAAGCTCCAAGGAGATAAATTACAGAATGTGAGAAGAAGATGGAGAGCATGAATTGAGATAATTTATTATGGGCAAAAAGCAAAACAGAGTTCAAGCAGCAAAGGGAACGAACTGTGAGGAGGGCAAGGATTTCAGTTTAATGAGGATGGTTCTGCTGGGAGGCAGGGGAAAAGAGAAAATAGCACAAACATATTTGAAGATTTTATTTTATTGCACATGCCACATATAATGGCCTACTCCTCACAGAGACGGGACAATTCGACACATAATAAAGAAATGGCACCTCTGAGATGGCTCGAATAAAGATGTCAACTACTGGTGTTATTGGCCTTCATAAAAAAAACAACAAAAAAACCGGCAGAATGTCTTGATGCATGCAGAACATTTCTGTCTCAAGGCATATACTGCAGCATAACAATTACCTCCAAACTGGCAAACCCTCCCTCTCCTCCATCAGCAAAGGAAAACTATTCAAACAGCTGAAAATAAGACCCAGAGGAAGTACAAATTGTCTGTGATTACATCAAACAGCCAGTAGTTCCACACCAGAAAAGGCCTGATTGCGCCGGACAGATCTGATCATTTCATGCCGATCTAATTCCCCCTTCTCCCAGTCACATTAGTGTTATACTCCCTCATTCATGCCAGTTCACTTGTCTGCATTTGCTTTGTGCTCCTGGCCGATGCTTTCATATTGCAACTGGAAGATAACTTTGATAAAATATCTCCGAGATTCACCATTATCTGTTATTTTTTCATCTAATAAATGAGTTATTGTTTTGATTTACCATAGTTTACTTATTAACTGCAACAAATAAAGATCTTTCTAAGACTGTTCTTTATGGCAGCCTTAAATAAATGCCTTCCACATACATTTAAAATTAAACTGCTGTTGCCTGCTAATGGCTGGCTGCGGATACAAGTACACTGTGTTGTTTGCTAATAAACTGGACATCTGTGCCTATTATTGATCCAGTTTTTTATGCAGCTATAAAATTATTTTAAATCAGATGTTTTGGGTAATACCTTATAACTTTTTTTGCAAAACTAAAAGTCTGCTGTTTAAAAGCAACATACTGTATTAACAGACAATTTGCATTTCATTATAGTGATTAATGAGGTTTAAGTCCATCAGTCAGAACATTTGTAATAATCACTGATTGCAGCCCTAAAAAGAAAGACTATCTGTAAACAAACTCATAAGTCTACTGTGGAGAGTGTGATCTCTTCTGCCATCATCTGCTGGAGAAGCAGCATCAGAGCCAGGGACTTAAAAAAGCTCAACAAGCTAATAAAGAAGGCTGGGTCTGTTCTGGTAACTCCTCTGGAACCTCTGGAGATCATTGTGTAAAGACGAATTCTTCATACAATGAAGAACATTATGGAGAACCCTGAACATCCTCTTCATGAGACTGTTGTACAAAAACAGAGTGCCTTCAGTCAGAGAGTTCTTCAGATCTGCTGTAAGACAGACCTCTACAGTAGACCCTTCCTGCCCACCTACATAATATGAGCTACAACAACATGGGCCCCCATGGTAAATTTCGTCTAGAAACGCCACTGCCCACAGTCGAGCCCAAATTTATAAATACCACAACAGATTGAATGTGATCTTGTATTTAACCAAAATGTTTCTTTGACTGGAAGTTATATTAAGGTTTTAGAGTGGCCAAGCCAGACATCTAACTTGAATCTGATAAAGAATCTGTGGAGGAAGCTAAAGATTAGAGCGATGGCAAGGAGGAAACCAACACTTATCCCAAAGACTAGAGCTCATCACCAAACATAAGTTACCAAAATACTTGAGGAAAAATGCAAAAAAGCTGGTACCAGAGAAAGTATTTGTCTCAAAATGTATTCTCTATTTTATTTTGTTTTATCTGAAGAGAGATGGCTGTCTCATATCACTAACAAACTTCTTGGTCAAATGAATTCTTTAAATCTAAATCTTCCAGGGGAATGAATAACTTTGGGCTTACCTGTGCCTTTGAAGTTCAAGGCTGATGCTATGATGGTTCTCTCTGTATAGATTGTTGTCTTCCCACAGACTAAAAACATGCATGTTTGGTTAAGAAGAGATTCTAAATTGACGCTGTATACGTGTTTGTGCCTGGGATTGGTTGTTTGTTTCGTGTGTCTTCGTATCTGCCTGCTTTGCTAAATTGCCCTAGGACAGACGTGCTGCATGTTATAGATGTGGCCCTGCTAAAATGCACATAGCTGGGTTATCTCCTTGACCATTCATCAAACTCTACACAGTCATGTTGATGAGTCATTTATTTAAATTGGGCATGCTTAAGCCAGAACGGGTCAGAAACATGCAGAATTGGAATTGTGTACCTCTGTTTCAGGGTTTTTCCCACCTCTTCCAAACTAATCACTGGACATGGGTATCAGTCTCTCTGTGACCCTGGGCAGGATTGCACAGGTATAGAAAATAAATGGATGAATATCAACACTAATCCAGCTCTGGGTGCAGCTTTGGCTCAGTGCAAACAGTTGTTTGATTGCAATCAGAAAGTTGGAGTTTTATTCCAACATTCCTCCCAACCACATGTTGCTGTGCACCAAGCTGCTTATTGGTGCATGAATGTGTGAGTGCAGCTGGGAGAAAGAGATTCATAGGGTAAAAGTGCTTTGAGTGCTGTATAATTTCTGTGTATTTTATCATTTTACGGTGCGTTCAGTTTTTCCCAGAAGTCAGAACTCAGATCTGAAAATGATCTCATTGAGGCAGAGGCATTTTAGTTGCAAGTGGGATTTGCTAATTGCTATGGTACTACCATAGCACCAATGGCAATCAAAAAGTGTATTTCTCCACATTTTATGTGTTTTAAAGATAAGGGAACATGTTCAAGACACCCTCATGAGGACTACACAAATGAGGCACGTGACGTCGCCCAGTACGCTGGAGCCGGGGTCCCACCCTGGAGCCAGGCCTGGGGTCGGGACCCGTCGCAGAGCGCCTGGTGGCTGGGTTGCTCCTTGCGGGACCCGGCCGGGCCAAGCCCGAAGGAGAGACACGATGCCATCCCCCAGTGGGCCCACCACCTGCAGGGGGAACCGTGAGGGGCCGGTGCAAAGAGGATTGGGCGGCCGACAATGGTGGAGACCTCAGCGGCCTGATCCCCGGATGCTTAGGCTGGCTCTAGGGACGTGGAATGTCACCTCACTGGGGGGGAAGGAGCCTGAGCTTGTGCGGGAGGTCGAGAGATATCGACTAGAAATAGTCGGGCTCACCTTCACGCACAGCATGGGCTCTGGAACCCATCTCCTTGAGAGGGGCTTCGCTCTCTTCTACTCTAGAGTGGCCAACGGGGAGAGGCGGCAGGCTGGAGTGGGTTTGCTTGTTGCCCCCCAGCTAAGCCGTCTCTTGTTGGGGTTTACCCCAGTGGATGAGAAGGTCGCATCCCTGCGCCTTCGGGTTGGGGACAGGTCTCTGACTGTTGTTTCGGCCTACGGGCCAGGCGGTATTGCGGAGTACCCGGCCGCATCTATTGTCAATGCTGCTGCCCGTAGCTGCTGCTGTAAGGTCTGCGGTGCCTGTTGCGGCGGCAATCCCCGAACCCGGTGGTGGACACCGGCAGTAAGGGATGCTGTCAAGCTGAAGACGGAGTCCTATCGGCTGTGGTTGGCTTGTGGGACTCCTGAGGCGGCTGACGGGTACCGTGAGGCCAAGCGTGCCGTGGCCCAGGTTGGGGCAGAGGCAAAAACCCGGGCTTGGAAGGAGTTCGGTGAGGCCATGTAGAAGGACTACTGGTTGGCCTCGAAGCGATTCTGGCAAACCGTACGGTGCCTCAGGAGGGGGAAGCAGTGCTTCGCCAACAGTGTTGACAGTGGGGGTGGGAGCCTGCTGACCTTGACTGGGACATTATCAGGCGGTGGAAGGAGTACTTCGAGGATCTCCTCAATCCTGCCATCACGCATTCCCTGGTGGAAACAGAGGCTGGGGACTCAGGGTTAGACTCTTTCATCACCCAGGCTGAAGTCACCGAGGTGTTTAAAAAGCTCCGCGGTGGCAGGGGTTCAGGGGTGGATGAGATCCGCCCTGAGTACCTCAAGTCTCTGGATGTTGTAGGGCTGTCATGGTTGACACGCCTCTTCAACATTGCGTGGCGGTCAGGGACAGTGCCTCTGGACTGGCAGACTGGGGTGGTGGTCCCCCTTCATAAGAAGGGTGACCGGAGAGTGTGTTCCAACTACAGGGGGATCACACTCCTCAGCCTCCCTGGTAAGGCCTATGCCAGGGTTTTGGAGAGTAGAGTCCGTTTGATAGTCGAACCTCGGCTTCAGGATGAGCAGTGTGGTTTTCGTCCTGGCCGTGGAAGACTGCCTCTACAGGGTACTCGAGGGTTCATGGGAGTTTGCCCATCCGGTCCACATATGTTTTGTGGACCTGGAGAAGGCATTCAACTGTGTCCCTCATGGTGCTCTGTGGGGAGTGCTCCAGGAGTATGGAATCGGGTGCCCTTTATTAGGGGCCATCCAGTCTCTGTACAAGCGGAGCAGGAGTTTGGTCCGCATTGCCGGCACTAAGTCGGACCTGTCCCGGTGCATGTTGGACTCCGGCGGGGCTGCCCTTTGTCACCAGTCCTGTTTATAACTTTTATGGACAGGATTTCTAGGCGCAGCCAAGGGCCGGAGGGGGTCTGGTTTGGGGACCAGTGGATTCGTCTCTTCTTTTTGCAGATGATGTGGTCCTGCTGGCCCCCTCTAGCCAAGACCTACAGCATGCGCTGGGGCGGTTCACACCCAAGTGTGAAGCGGCTGGGATGAAGATCAGCTCCTCCAAGTCCCCGGCCATGGTTCTCGACCGGAAAAGGGTGGCTTGTCCTCTTCAGGTTGGAGGGGAGTTCCTGCCTCAAGTGGAGGAGTTCAAGTATCTCGGGGTCTTGTTCACGAGTGAGGGAAGAATGGAGCGGGAGATCGACAGACAGAACGATACGGCTGCCGCAGTAATGAGGGCACTGTGCCGGTCCGTTGTGGTGAAGAGAGAGCTGAGCCGAAAAGCCAAGCTCTCGATTTAGCGGTCAGTCTACGTTCCTACCCTCACCTATGGCCATGAACTTCGGGTCATGACCAAAAGAACGAGATCCCGGATACAGGCGGCTGAAATTAGCTTCTTTCCTTAGAGATGGGGTGAGGGGCTGGGCCATCCGGGAGGGGCTCGGAATAGAGCCGCTGCTCCTCCACATCGAGAGGAGCCGGTTGAGGTGGCTCGGGCATCTATACCGGATGCCTCCTGGATGGCTTCCTCAGGAGGTGTTCCAGGCACGTCCCACCAGGAGGAGGCCCAGGGGACGGCCCAGGACACGCTGGAGGGACTATGTCTCTTGGCTGGCCTGGGAAAGCCTTGGGCTCCCCCCGGAGGAGCTGGAGGAGGTGTCTGGGGAGAAGGATGTCTGGGCGTGTCTGCTGAGTCTGCTGCCCCCGCGACCCGGTCCCGGATAAAGGGGAAGACGACGAGTACGAGTACGGGAACATGTTCACAAATAAAAACTTTGCGAAACAAAAAACAGTTTATATCCGCAACTTTCCCTCAGTGTGGCCAGCTTGGAGAATATTTCACTTTATTTAGTGAGTTTTTAGACCCCTTTCAAAAACTCTTTTTCAAAAACATGACAAATTTAGGGGATTTTTTTTGTGGTTTTATGAGAGCCTTTGGAAAGTCTGATGTCAAAGAAGGTATCTTTCGTACTCTTCTCAACGAGCAGTGAGTAGTGTCGTAGACTCCTTGTGTGTCTGAAAACAGTCTCAGAAATATGGCCCATCTCAGTCCTTCACACTGGTCATGTGTGAAGGACAAGTCATGGCTGAGGGGGTGGGGCTCTAAATGTTACATTTTCCAAAAAAAATCACTGCATTTCCGTTGTCTCTTTTAGATCCATTTAAATTGTTTATGTTGAGTGTGTGTGGACCATAAGGGTAACAACCCAACCCAGGTTTCTTTTTACTATTTTTTTATCATATTGTCTCTTTTGGGCCAATTTTGCAGGCAGGGGAATTTGAGAAAATATATATGTTTTAAATATATTTTAAGCTCGTTTTTACTCACTTTTCCCTTTCCCATGGCCTTATTTCCTTCTCCTATATAGTATCTTTACAATGGCGTTCACATGCTTAATTGTGCAAATTAGGTGACAATTTAGTTGGCTTCTTTAGAGAAGTTGCATTGTTGTTTTGCTGCAGTTTTCATGTATGGCATCCAAACTAGATGTAGCTCTAATCACTGTTTATGTGTAAAACCGACACTTTGAATTTTCGTTTGGATATATGTGACATTTCCCGAAGAAAAATCCCCATAAAATAGATGTTTCAATCAGGATTTTATATATTTTCCTTTTAAAAACTTAGGTTTATTGAAGAACAGTAAACAAAATTTTACATACCCATGCAAGTTTTATATTTGAGACTAAGAAGAAAAGGATTATTCTCATTGTTGAAGTTTCACTAGACTTTAAATCCTCTTCTCACTCCAGCTCTATCTGCTTCTGGGTCAGTCTGACTTGTTGTCGCACCTTAACTGGCAAATTCTCTCTCTGTGTGTGGCAAGTGTCGATCTGCTAAGCTGCAGAAATAGAGGCTGTTCTTTGGATCCAGAGCAAGACATCCGCAAGTTTATCTAATCCCAATAATCTGGATTTACACCAACTCCACTTTGCTAAACTGTACTTATTGCATGTAAGAAAAACATTGGTCTAGTCAAAGCTTTTGGTTAAGTTTTTTTGTCATCTGCAGTCATGCTTGCCCTGACTCCATATCTCAGTGTCTACTCTCCCAGCTGGGCTAAATCAGTCATCAGCTTTCTGACAAGTTTTAGTTTTCAGTCAGAGCAAAACCCCTTACAATCAGCCTCAAGTCCTTCTGTCTTTCCTTTTGAGCCACCATGTTTTCTTGCTTCTGAACCTCTGGATAGTATCGACATCAGAAACGTAATACATGTAAACACAGAGCTCTGCCATGCTAATAAATATTCTGTTTTTGTGTGATCAATAGTTTTATATTTCAGACACACTTCTATAGGGATCCTAAACAGACTGGAGAAAGACTGCTGCAATGTGAATAAGATGTAATAACAAAAACCAAACATTTCTGTCTTTTATTCATGAAACATGGCCTACAGCTCTTAATAAACAAAGAAAATGGGATTTGCTGTTAAAATTAAGTGCCATTGTAGATTTTCAAAGTAAAACTTCATAATGCCAACAACCAAAGCATTAAACGCAACAGCTTAGATCAGGCTTTTCTAATATACCATAGATTTCTACCTTGAATGTTCTCCAAAGAATTTGCGATAAAGAAATCAAAATGAGAAGCAAGTACACAGTATATGCAAGAATATTTTTAAACAAATAAAATAATTATCCACACCCACTGACTGCTAGAATATAAATAGCCACAGCTACACAGCTCCCCATTTCAAAGGAGAAGTTTTAAACTTGATAGGGCTTTTTCCTTTTTATAACATGAGCACCCTAACTCAGTCAGATACTTAACTTTTAGTGCTATACTGTTGTGTAAAAAAATAGGACACCCTTCAAAAGCCAGTGTGTGTCTCATTTGAAGTTCGGAGAGGAGCCAGATGCAAGCAGGAGAGCAGCAGGTGCATGGTGGAGTAACAGGTTAAGGGTGACAACAGAGGAACCTACAGACACAGAGGAACCAGGAAACCAGGGCAGGCACAACCAGCTGTGAATGAGGGAGGCTGAAAGATTTAAATATTGGGGAGGGTGATTGTTAGAGTGATCACAAATGGGTCTAATTAGCAGAATGAATGTCTGCCATAAGGGCAACATGCAGATGGAACTTAAATTATCTCTATTATCTCTGTATATTTAAAAAAAAAAAGATACAGTGAACCGAAAAAAAAAAGTTGAAACTGAATGTCAAATTTTGATCTTGAAGTCTAAAGTACAGAAATATATTTCAAATAAAAAAAATTAAAACAATTTTGCCCTTAGATGTGTGTCTCTGTGTTGCCCTGCGATGGACTGGTGACCTGCCCAGGGTGTACCCTGCTTCTCGCACGTAGACCGCTGGACATAGATAGAGATACCCGCGGCCCTGTACGGAAGAAAATGAAAGGATGGATGGATGGATATTTAATAAGGTCTCCTAATGTTTTTCATATGACCCCTGTCCATCTCAATTGTTGAGAAAAACAAAATGCGATAGATCAGTAGTCCTGTTATCTACGTTGCCTTTAGCATTTTGCATTTCATAAATTAGATTAAAAAAACAAAAACTTAAAAGAAATGAAATAACAAGAAACAGATTTTAGGAAAAAGTCCCATTGTAGGGTAAATTAAATATAGGTCTTTCATGAGAGCCGGAACTCTTTCAACACATATTTGTACCAGACAATCACTTCCCATCACCTCTTGAGGTTTGTCTGACACTGACCTGCACTATAACCTCCCTGCAGAGATGCCAAGTAAAAAGAGCACAAGGACAGAAATATAAATATATAATGTTAAAATTACCGCTGATTATCTGGGCAGTTATCAGGAGACTAGCAAAGTGTTTGGGAAAGAGAAGACAGACAGGCACCAAAGCTGACAGCAGAAATTGTGAAACAAATTCCCTGAAAATATGCTGACATTTGAATGGTTGAAGGGCAATGCTGCTATTTAAGAGCTCAGGGTAGAAGGTAAACAGAGGATGGCAGAATAACAAACATGAACAAATTTGTTGGAATCTCTAGTAAAGATGCCTTAGGGGGAAAAAATCACCGTTAATTGCAATAGCATAATCTGATTAAAAGCATTTTTGAAAAATTCTGCATGTAAGTTCAGAATATTTATTCAGGGAATAAAATAAAAATAATCCTATGCTAAGAATGAATTGTTTTGAAAAAAATCACAAATAGAAGAACAGTTGACATCCCAGAAGTCATTTCACGAACTTTCTAGATTATTCAAAAGCTTGAACATGATTTAGATGTAGAGGCTAGGGTAGCCAAGGTTTTTTTTTTTTTTTTTTTTGTTTAATGAACCATTTCTGTTTAGATTTGGCTGTCAGGATGTTAAGCCATTCTGTAGTTCTTTAGCTGAGATTGCAAGTTTTTATTCAAAATCTCAGAGTACTTCAAAGAGCCCATGCACCATAAGACCCTAGAACCTTTAGAAAAGAAACAGGCCCATGGCATTACTTGACATCCACCATACTTAACAGGTAGAGGTGTCTTTCCACATATTTGTCCTTTATTTCACCCCAAACCCACCTGGAGCGTTAGTTTTCTGAAAAGCACAATCTTCGTTTTATGTAACCATAGCTCATGGTCCCAGCAGAACTCCACATGTTGGTGATGGAAGGACAGAAAGGGCTTTTTCTCCCACTGCTCCCAAACAACCAGAAGGGATGTATTTAGTCTATATTATTTGTTATGAAGACTTGGTGACTCCAAACTACCCCTTTTTTCTGCAGTTCTCATACAGTGAGCTTTGTATATTCTCTATTTTTACCTCCCGTATCATTCTCCTCACTGGGATCTTTGGCAAATAAACTTGGGTTTACGTCCTTCTTTGCTTGTAGTGTTTCCAGTTGACTGACTGATTGGTGATTTTGAAAAAAGCGCAATAATTTTGTGATGTTTGACCTTTGCCTACTATATGAATGTAGTCAAACTAAAATTGCTTTTATAATTGTAAAATGTTCAGGATGAGATCAGTTATCTGCAATAAAAGATGAATTCATCATAGGCTCATGGAAGTACATGAAGAACTGTAATCACTTGATAGAAAACCTGCAGATGTGTGAAAAATGGTTTTCATCAGCTCATATTTTATCCGTGCAACCACGACTCTTGGAGTACAGAAATAAGAAATGAATTGCTTGTGGAGAAACCGAAGCAATAGAATGGGCACATAAGCCAATAAAAGGCTGATCTCTTATTGTGTCTCCGATTTCTCCTGGACGGTGCCAGGTCTGGCAGGTGACCGGGTCAGATATGTGAGACTCATAGCTCACCTGAGTTCACCGGCTGTTGTCATGCCAACACATGACACGGCCATATAGGTGCATGTTGACACTGTGGCAGCCTCTAGGTACACATGCATAGAAAATAAGGTCTTGAAAGAAAGCGTTTTCCCACATTACAAAGTCCCTGAAAACACCCACTGCAGTGGTAAAGTCAAGCTAATAGCTCAATGTTATATAGACTCTATTGTTTCAAAACATCTGAGAAGAAAATCTACCCACCCATCCTGCTCTACTGGCCTGTATTCTGTACTCTTTTTGTATGAAATGCTACAATTAGCACAAATATGCTGCATATTAAACATAACTGTGTTCATTGCCATATTTAAACCATCCTCGTTTGACAAATAATGCCGTGTCACCAGATAAGCAACACTAATCATTTGTTGCACTAATACCAAACTAAGTTGGCTGATAGTACTGCGAGAATAAGTGCTTAGGTTTCACTAGAAGTAAATCTCATGCTGCCACACCCCCAGTAAGTTACTTAGAGTTGGCCTGATTTACAAACATATGTTGGATGAACAGTTGAAATACAAAGTGACAGACTGGCATTGGCGGTTCTTGGATAAATAGCCCCCTGGGCGAGCCTCTCTTGTCCCCCTGCACCATTTGTTTTGTTCTGGATTGAATTTGAATGCCTTTTAATTGAATGTAAATCTGTCTATCTGATTCATTTGATTATGTATGTCTGTATATCAACTGGATCTGTGTGTCTTTAAAGTGCCTTGAGATGACATTTGTTTTGAATATATAAATAAATTGGAATGTTCCCTCACTATCAGGAAAGACAGTTTCAGATCTTAGGAAATATTGTAGGTCACAAAAAGTACTGACAGTCATGGTGACAGAACAAAAGGAGCTTCATTCTTCACTAGGCAGCAGTAATTTAAAACTACAGTTGGCAAGCTATGAGTGGCTTGTCTGACTGAAAGATGGTTACCAGAGCAGATAGCCTAGCTAATATGGTGTTTTCACTAGTCCAGGATTTCATTCTAGTCCGCCCTAATTGACACTGGACATTATTAGAACCACTTAAGGTTCAAATTAATTAGACTTTAATTGGCTGGTGTCAAAACCTTAGACGTCGATTCAAAGTTATCTAACTTCAGATCAAATTAGCACAACATCCCCATCAAAGAGTCAGAGTGAAGCCGAAGTGACTTTCTGTGTTATTTGGAAGATGAAGCCTTGCTGTGAACCGTCTGATCCCTGGTAATTTCACGCCATTCCACTTTCTTTCCTAAGAGTGATTAGAGGTAAAAGTACGTAATCTAAGAGAGAGCGCTTTACAGGAAAGTCCACTTTCAACCCACTCATTTAATCACTTCAGCCTGCTACCTGAAGACAAAAAACATTTCTATCTACAGACAAAGGGGGGCTATTTTAATGTTTTAATGGCTGTCTTAAATAAATATTATTATTAACAGCTAATATTTCCTCTTCTGGTCTGTGTTTCCTTTATATTAACAATTAGGAGCCATTTAAAACAGCAACAGTGACTACATTAGCTTAGGCTTATGGTGAAAATGAATGCAGAGGATATTTAAATAACTATATAATAATTTTAAATAACTGATTGCATGATTTGATTTCACCACAGAAGTTAGAAATATTACAGGGTAGTGAGGGTGTTATGAGCCCTTATTGGAGATGAACGAGTCCTCTCACGTGGACCTTGTCTTTTCACTTAGTGATGCCTCACTGATTTACCGTGGAGCTGTCTAGAGCTTTTACTACATCATCTTTACACATCCACCTCCTCTTTCCATCACAGCTACCTGTCCCACTTTTTCCTCTGTCAGCACGCTATGAGCAACAAGTCTAAAAAAACGCCTTATGAGAGAGGTCCTGGCTGACTCTGAGAGCCACAAGATGAGAAAGAAAAGCCAAATTTAATTAACTTTCCGTTAAAGCCCTCCAACCCCCTTCCTCCTCCTCCTCCCAGACATGTCTTGCCTCCTGCCTTCGTCTGCCAGCTGATGGGGGAGGTGGGGGAACAGAAAACAAAAGGTTTGTGATTACCTGAGGATCGAGAGGCTCCATGTGTGAAATTATTGTTACAGTTGAATGGTGCACCTGTGTGCACAAAAGCCTGAATAACTGTTTGTATTTATGCCAAATACAAGGAGGAGGTAGTCATTTTGGGGTGATTAGTTACTGGTGGTTACAATATATTAGGCTCCATTCCCATGAGACCTATTGTGCTGGCACAAAAGACTTTTCATGAAGTCCTTTTCAACTATATTACTTGAATAAGCTTGACTTCGCTGTGATCCAGGAACAGCTGGCCACAAACAGGAGCCTCTCTGAATCTCGACATAACATCCAGGAGTTCTGGTAAACACTCTTACCCTGCTTAATGACGTCAGCCGCGCAGACCCCCCCCAAGTCAGAATAATGAGCCAAATACTTCAAGGAAAAGGACAATTTCACATCTGTTTAGATCTGTGACACCATGACGAGTTTAAGCCAAAGGCGGCGTTTGTTGTCAGGAAAGCTGCGAGGCAGCCTGGTTTCAAAGTTAGCACCTGCTCAGGGAAAAACACACCACCCACACCTGTGTTTTTATTTGAACTCAAAATGGGAAGAATCCCAGCAAGCACAAGCAGTAATAAAGGCTTGAATTGGTCTTTGAAGCAGGCATTTTATTTCACAGAAGTACAGCATGTTGAAGATGGAAAATAAGATGCAATTAAATACAAATTTGATTCAAAGTTTGTGCAGGCATGGTCTGCCTTTTAGGTCAAATCTCAGACAAGAGAACAATATTACAGCTTGTAATCAAAAGTGTAGATCACCTTGGTTCAGTTCCAGTGTTAACAAATCATTTAAAAATCACATCCAAGCATTTTTTGGGTTTGGCAAAATATAGAATCATCATCTTAACGATATCAAGACATTTCACATTTAAATGAGAATAAAAATAGGCAAATTTCTATAAAAAGGCACGAGCTATAACAAACGTTGTAGGAGTTTCAACGAAGCTGAGATGCCACTGCTGTTTGGTTTATGAATGGAACAGATCACAGATGGTCAGCTGGGTTTTAGACACAGAAAGAGCAGGGTAAAGAGGCTCAGAAAAATTGTGCTTGTAAGAATGCAATAAAGCAAGACTGCCCCCCAGTGTCACATTAAAAAATGACAAACTACCCTCTTCGAAGTCAAGGAACACTCCCACCCTTTGCAACCCCTCTGCCCTTAAAGGAACCGTCTCCTTGTTGTGAACAGCTTCCAGCTTCCTCTTGTCGCAGGCCAGGCACCAGGAGTAGCTGTTGAAACCCAGGCGAGAGCTGTCCTTTTGGCCCTTCCTTTCAATTTGAGCCTCGCAAAGACCCACCTTCCAGCGGCCGTCGTCCATGGACACAGACACCTCCCAGTACCAGCGGCCCTGCTCCAGGGCGGAAGACGCTAGGACTTGTGGGAAGGAGCTGAAGCGAGCCTCGTGCTCTGTGTAGGCCTGCGGGGATTCGCTGTAGGCCACCTTCCTGTTGTCATCGGTCAGCTGCAGCTTCGGGTGAGCCGTATCTGCATCCATGGCAGGAATGGTGCCATCTGTACACAGGAGTGAAGCTTGTTTTTTTCAGGATGCTATTTCTATCCTTAATTAATTAGCAGTCATTCGCTGGTGAGAAGTGCTTAAGCAACAGTTGTCTTTCTTACACAGCAGCCTGTAGAGATCTCTGTCTTTTCCTGGCATGGTGATGATGACGGAGTCCAGTCGTTTCTCTGTCCACCTCTGCAGGCAGCTCAATCGGGCATGGTCCACTTCTTCTGGGGGCTCAAACTGCTCAACACAATTCCCCATGTCACTGGTGCTGGTGGGGAAGAGCAGTCAGTACAGAGGATTACAACAACTGGGCCAATAAAAAAAAAACTGTAACCGGCGGCTTTACAAACAGGGTTAAACCCAACAAAAAAGGAAGGAAATGTACACATAAAAAATAAGCTTCACAGTGCCAGCTTGAGTACAGCATAAAATCCCAAATATCTTTACTGTGATCATAATAAAGCTGAATAATTGCTTCAGAATTTAAAAAGGAAAATCACACTATTGTGATGATTAACTACAAAGAATCAGCAGTCTTGCTAATGCATGTAATGACACACAGATAGCACTTATAGTTCCAGATGCAGTGCCTTAGGAAAGCATTCAAAACCCTTAAACTTCCTCAGCTTTTGTTTTGTTAAAGCAATCAAACTTCCATTTATCTGAGTGGGATTTTATGTGACAGGATAAGGACACGTATTTTTCAACAAATTTTAAGTATAGAAAAACAAAACGGTGGCAAGCATTAGAATTCCTCCTCCTTTACTCTGATAAGAGTCTAGTGCAACCAGTTTCCCTTGGAAGTTAGCTAATTAGTAAACAGAGTCCACGTATGCCTAATTTTCTATTAGTACAAATGCAGCTGTTCTGTGAAGGCCTCAGAGGTTTGTTAGAGAACTTGAGTGAACAAACAGCATCATGAAGACCAAGGAACACAGCAGACGGGTCAGTTGTAAAGAAGTATAGGTTGGGTTAGGTTGAACATCTCATAGAGCAAAGTGAGAACCACCGTCCAAAAATAGAGAGAGATGTGACAACTGCAAACCTACCAAGCCATGACGGTTCACCTAATATGACAGGCTGGGCAAAGGAGAGCAATAATCGGAGAAGAAGTCAAGGGGCCCACGGTGATTCTGGAAAAGCTGCAGAGATCCACAGCTCAGAAGGGAAAAAGCTGTGGACACAACTATAAGTCGTGCTCTCCACAAATCTGACGTTTATGGAAAAGTAGAAAATAGAAAGCCGTAGTTTAAATAAATCTCATTTAAAGTTTGCCACAAGCCATGTAAGGGGCTGATTAAACATGTAGAAGGCGCTCTTGTCAGATGAAACAAACATTTAACTTGCTGCTCAAACATGTTCGCTGTTGCAAAACGCCAAACATGCAGCCAAGTCCGTAATGGAGGAAAGAATATTCACGTGTTAGACTGACCTAGTCAAAGTCCAATTGAGAATCTGTGGCAAGACTTGAAAACTGTAGCTCTCCATTCAATTTGACTGAGTTTAAGCTGTTTTGATTATGTTTGCTTGCTAAAACTTCAGTCTGTGAATGTACAAAGCTAGTAGATATTTGCCCTGATAGACTTATAGCAGTAATTGAAAAAAAATGCACGGCAATCTTTTAAAGCATTTTACTTGTTAAAGATTTTTAAAACACTGAATCAGTTTCCTTCCACTTCATAATTATGCGCCACTTTGATTTGGTCCGTCATGTAAAACCCCCCTAAAACACACTGAAGTCTGTAGTTGTAACACGATGAAATGTGAAAAGTAAGGATACGAATACTTTCTTTGAGACTGTTGAGTCTCCGGAATATATAACGTGACAGGGAGACCGTCTAAAAGCACATGTCCTAATGAGATCTCCTAAACCTTTCGTATATCTAATGGAGCTATTGCCATTAGCATGTCAAGCAAGATAACTATCACTTTCAAACACAAGAAAAAGCAGAAGTCAAATCACTTACAGCTGAGAAATCCTGCTGTACTCCTGCAAAGTCAAAGAGAACAAAACATTTCTTGAATTATTCTAAATAAAAGTGGCAGGTATTTAGCATTTAACACAGAGAGTTCCAACTGACCACAATGAAGGCCTGGTCCTGAACACGTGTGTCCGCCCTGGCATCAGCCAGACTCTCCAGTGTGTGGAGGCTATTTTGGATGGTTTGCAGTGAGCTCTGGAGCATGCAGAGTTTTTTTGCCAGACCCCCCAGTACCCTGCTTTCCTCCTCCATCACACACCGAAGAGCTGATTGCTCCTCTTGATCTAAAGCCTCTCTAATGGTTCTGTACTGCTGCTTTACTCCGTCTAGTGCCTCAGTTAAAACCACCTGGACAAGGAAACAAATACAGCAGCGTCATGTAATCGAGCAGTCCTGAGTTAAAGCTCGTCTGTGCAATGGAAAACTCCTCCGAGCCGGATGCAAAGGACTGACTGAGAATCAGGGAAATATTGAGCCGAGATCATTTCATAAAGGACACCAGACACTGATGGTGAAGACTCGCATGTTTCTGCCAATGACAGATCTGTTAGGTGTATTGAACTATAGGGGTTTAATAAACATTTAGTCAAAATTAAATATAGCCAGAATTCTTAGCTCGGAAGGCAAGCAGACTGTAGACTGGTTCTAACGCCAAAAGAATGATATATGACCTTTATGCCTATGATAAATTATTAAAAGCAGAAGTTTCTTCTTACTCTGAAAGTCTCTTTCTTCTCTGTGAGTTCAGTCACTCTGTTCTTCACTTGCTGTTCAGCCTCCTGCAGATGTTTGATCTCTTCTTTCAGGTTTGCCTGGAAAAACCACAGCCACCAGGGTTAAAAACTAATAAAGAATTTATTGCACCGCCATGCAACTCTAAATACACATAAACATAAATATACACTGCTCAAACAAATTAACGGAACACCTTTTATTCAGGGTATGAAATCTAATAAGGTAAACCTGAATATAGATCTAGTCAGTTAAGTAGTAAAGGGGGGTTATCAGTGTTTTGGTGTTAACAGGTGCACTGACGAGGCAACAATCAGACGACCCTAGAAACAGGAATGGTTTTGCAAGTGGAGGCCCCAGATATTTTTCCCTTCTAATTTTTTTGACTGCATTTAGCAGTTTTTGCATTCGACCAGGGTCAGTGTCACTACTGGTAGCATGAGGCGATACCTTGACCTTACAAAGGTTGCACTGACAGAGGGTTAGGGTTGAGTACATTCCATTGCCTGAAGGTTTGCCGTGTCTCCCAGCAGAGTCTACAGAACACGGAGGAGATACTAGGAGACAGGCACTCTAGGAGAGCTGGACAGGGCTGTCGGAAGACCTTAACTCATCAGCAGGACCAGTATCTGCTCCTTTGTGCAAGGAGGGACAGGATGAGTACTGCTGGAGCCTTACTATGTGGCGTGAATGTGATGGACCAAACCATTAGAAATAGACTTCATGAGGGCAGCCTGACGTCCTCTAGTAGGCCCTGTGCTCACTGGCCGGCTTGACCAGCATTCACAAGAAAACACCAGAATTGGCAGGTTCACTCTGAGCTCAGGTGACAGACGTGAAGTCTGAAGAAGCTGCGGTGATCAATTCTGCCTGCAACATTGTTCATCATGGTTGGTTTGGTGGTGTGTCAGTGTTGGTCTGGGGAGGCACATCCATGGAAGGAAGCACAAATCTGCACAGGATAAATGATGGCACCCTGACTGCCATTAGGTATTGGGATGAAATCCTTAGACCCATTGTTAGACCCTTCGCTGGTGCACTGGGTCCTGGGTGCCTCCTGCCCCGCCTCATGTGGCAAGAGTATGCAGGTAGTTCCAAGAAGATGAAGGAATTGATATCACTGACTGGCCTCCATGCTCCTCAGACCTACATCCAATAGAACATCTCTGGGACATCATGTTTAGATCTAGACTGTCCTCAGACTGTCCAGGAGGTCAGTGATGCCCTGGTCAGGATCTGGGAGGAGGTACCCCAGGACACCATCCATCATCTCATGAGGAGCATGCCCCGATGTTGTCAGGCATACATACAAGCACGTGGGAGCCATACAAACTACTGAGTACCAATCAGAGTTACTGCACTGACATTTCAGCAGATTGGACAAACCTGCTCTGTGGGTTGATCATTTTTATTCTCATCAAATGATGCAGCATCCTTTTGTTCCTAAACAACTTCCTAACAACCGGTTAAACTATTTCTTAAATGTTCTTGAATGTCTCCAGTGTTGGGTATGAGGAGCTTTTTACTAAGATCATTTAATTAAATTTTCAATTCAATTCAATTCAGTTTATTTATATATCGCCAATTCACAACACATGTCGTCTCAAGGCACTTCACAAAAGTCAGGTACATACATTCCAATTAGTCCCAACCATTGAACAGTGCAGTCAGAGTTAATTATTTATTCAAATTGGATAAAAAGTGTTTCTGTCTAAGGAAACCCAACAGATTGCATCCAGTCAGTGACTTGCAGCTTTCACTCCTCCCGGTTGAGCAATTATAGAGCTTATCTCTGTGGATGAAAGTAGGAGAAGGCATCAAGAAATTCATACCAGCACAGGAAGAACTTGCACATAAACTCTGCACATAAAGGTCAAGTCATATGGGATTGAGACCAGGAACCTTTTTTGCTGGGATGCAAAAACCACCAACCATCAAGCCACTCCAGGCTATTATAAAACATATATAAGGTTCTTCAAATAGTGATTCCCTTCCTCTGCTTCCAGCTGATTGAATTATTAAAGGAACAATGTCAGCATTAAGAGTGCTATGGACCAAAAAACCCTTTTCTATAGAAATTTATGGTCTCAACATGTTTTTGTTTCTTACCGCTTTGATGATCCTCTGATATTGCAGGGTTGTTGTTTTAAAAGATTCTTTTGTTGGTTTATGTTTTACTTATAGTTAAATGTCAACATTATTATCTGTCTTTTATTAAATTTGTTAAAAGCCTAAACTGTCAACAAAGTTTTTAGAAATCTATTGTGTGCAGGAAGGAACACAGAAAATGCTACTCGGCTAGCGTCAGTTTATTGCTTGAAAAAGTAAAACTGTATTTCTTTCTCCTTGAAGTGAAGTAAAAGAAAAACTACTATGAGACTGTAAAACTTTATTATATTGTTTATTCAATAAGTAATAGCCTGAGGAGGTGCAAGTGTGCAGCACAATGTAAACTAAGTCTTGTAATGGGATGAAAGAAAGTTGTCAGACTGAAAAATAACAGGTTTGAAGAGTTAGAGTTGAGTGGTGGCGGGTGGTGCAGCATTGTTTTAATGCAACTCTCAAAGAAAAAACACTCCTTTCAGTTTTATTGGTCGTAAACCAGTCTTGTATCTGCACATGAATAAATTGCCAAGTTAATAAAAGTGCTGAGTGAGGAGTTGGGTTTAGGCCTCTCCTCTACTGATTCATGTTTATCAGCTCCTCTCTTCATCAAAGACGTTCTCATGCAAAGGCCCACATTGATTTGTCCTGCATCCTGCTGAAAAATGTCATTCTGTATTGATGAGGACAGGTGAGGACTAGTTACTGTATTGCGCTTTTCCCTTTTATCAGCAGGTGATATGAAATCCAGGGTGCCAATAAAACATAGCAGCTTTCAAAGGATGGAATGGGATATACAACTTCCCTGATACTTCGCTCTTCTCTGCCCAGTTCTCCATCTGTGGGTCAGGCATCTCTCCTTTTGAGGTAGCCAGTGTGACCAGCACTTCAATGTTTGTATTTTAAAATAATACTCCCTTAATTATTTCTCATTTTACAGCAAATATTTTTTTTAAATCACTAGATTGTGAAAAGGAAGGAATTTTGCAAAAGATCTAAACTTGTTTGGTCACATTTCAATATTCTCACATACAGGACCCAGTAGCTTTGTGTTAACATTTCCATCAGTTAATCTAGGGAGAGGTCCTTAAACCTAAGTTTGAGGAAATAGGCAAGAAACTCCTTTAGTCATGAAACAGAGATCAAAGCTCAGTCCCTCTGCTGGTAAGGGCTGATGGAGTGGGGTGCTGAATATCGGTAGATATATTTGACGGTAGTTGGTCTCCTCAGCATTAATAACATGCCAGAAAAGCTAAAGCATGAGCAAGCTGGTAAATACTAGAAAATTATGACTGATTGTTGAAGTTAAAGGAAAGATATGATATAGATTTCAACATTTAACATCAAACATATGCCTTTGCGACTCGGTCACTCCAGTCATCGAAGGATTATCGCTACATTACACAACGCTGAGGACAATCTAGACTCTTTTTTTATGTGTCGTTCAATTATGGTGGACTGACCTACCAATGTCATGCTCTGCCTTTTTTGGAGTTATGTTTTGTTTACCTTTTTCGTTGTTAGGTGTTTTGTTGTTTACTTCTGTTGGTTATTACTTTCTAGCTTCTTGTGTTCATTTTAGTTCTTTTAGATCTGTGTTCCCCGGGTTTTGTCATTTTGTATTATTTTTTTTAGTTCAGTCTTCATGTTTGTTTTCTCCCTCAGCAGCCCAGTCTCATTTGTTGTAATTAGTCACTTGCCCTCAGTTCCCTGCTACTCGATCCACACCTGTTACCCATTTTCCTCTGATTACTCCTTCTCTCTCATTGGTTCACACTCCTCTTCCCTCAGTATATATGTTTGGTTGTTTTCATTGTTCTTCGCTCGGTCCTCCTGTTTACTTCCCCGCTGTTTTTCCTGCTCCATGTGGCCGTCAATGTTTTTTGGAGACCGGGTAAGTTCTATTTTTGTTATTAAAAGAGAGATTCTAAAACTTACCATACTGCTTCCAAGCATTTTTCTGCACTCCGGCTCTGTTCGACAACCCGTTACGACAACCAAGGGCTACCAGAACAGGAACGGCCCTATCTATCTTCAAGAAACTCTTAACGACCCCGCTCTACAGAGAGCATCTCCTACCCTAGCACCTACCCGCCCTTCCTTCTATGCCTGCACTTGATTTCTATCAAGTGCAGGCCATTAACCTCTCCTTCCATCCTTATGAGAGCGAGTCTGCTGCATAGGCAGCCTGCCATGTGTCTGCAAAGTAACTCTGAGCTAAGACCTAAAGTTGTATTGAAAGAGCTAGTAACTACCACTACTACGGTAAGGCTAATATAGCAATTGGTTGCCATGGAGACTGTGGACATTAGTTGGGGTTGAGACACTGCTAACTTTTAGGAGGCACACTGACTGCCTAGACAAGTTTCTCTGCTGTTTGGGCATCAAAACATATAACAAGTGCAGCTCCCTCCCTAAGTGCTGTGTGACAAACATGACATGTAGATTACTTCTTAGTCTATATTACTGTGTTATTGAAATCATTTTACAAACTAACAACATGGCATGAATCACTGTGAGGCCTCTTGGGTTCTCTTTTGGCGTCAACAGAAACTTTTAATCAGCTGTTTGGCAATGATATATAAATGAAATGCTTCCATACAGCACTTTAAACCGAGGTGGTCTGCTGTAAATCTAACATAGCACATAAAAATGTCTCTGTTATCAGACTGACCCCTTAAAAAACACTGGCCTCTACCTCCTCATAACTTTATGAACCAACAGAGAGGATTTTGTTTCAATAAAGGCCAAAATAAATAAACTGAAAATAAATTCTTATGCTAGAGTAAAAAAGACCCAGAAAAACGTAGGTGAATTGTGAACATTGACTAAAACATTCAGTTTCTATTGTAAATCATCGGGTTTGAGGTACTATTCAATCTTTTTTTTTTAATCCCTTATAAATGCCTTGCAGTCATGTACCTTAAGCTGTGATTCAATTCAAGTTTTGCTTTAAAATAGTATTATGAAATGTATACTGTTTTTACATAATGCAGTTAAGGAACTTCAGTGGCTAAAAGTTAGCTCATCATAAACCAGCATGGGTGAGATCTGGGTGTGATATGTAAGGCTGTCTAACATTAGTCAGGGCCCTACATATTCTTTGTGATCACTTTCAGTCATTTTAAAATGACAGGCAGGGGACGGAAGAACGCTGGCTCAAAATGTATTCAGCTGCGACCAGCCAGCTGCCCCAGGGACTGAGAGGCCATTCACATTTCACCACCAAACTAAATTTTGAGATGTGAACAAATCACCCAAGTCAGCAAAAGCTCCAAGGAGATAAATTACAGAATGTGAGAAGAAGATGGAGAGCATGAATTGAGATAATTTATTATGGGCAAAAAGCAAAACAGAGTTCAAGCAGCAAAGGGAACGAACTGTGAGGAGGGCAAGGATTTCAGTTTAATGAGGATGGTTCTGCTGGGAGGCAGGGGAAAAGAGAAAATAGCACAAACATATTTGAAGATTTTATTTTATTGCACATGCCACATATAATGGCCTACTCCTCACAGAGACGGGACAATTCGACACATAATAAAGAAATGGCACCTCTGAGATGGCTCGAATAAAGATGTCAACTACTGGTGTTATTGGCCTTCATAAAAAAAACAACAAAAAAACCGGCAGAATGTCTTGATGCATGCAGAACATTTCTGTCTCAAGGCATATACTGCAGCATAACAATTACCTCCAAACTGGCAAACCCTCCCTCTCCTCCATCAGCAAAGGAAAACTATTCAAACAGCTGAAAATAAGACCCAGAGGAAGTACAAATTGTCTGTGATTACATCAAACAGCCAGTAGTTCCACACCAGAAAAGGCCTGATTGCGCCGGACAGATCTGATCATTTCATGCCGATCTAATTCCCCCTTCTCCCAGTCACATTAGTGTTATACTCCCTCATTCATGCCAGTTCACTTGTCTGCATTTGCTTTGTGCTCCTGGCCGATGCTTTCATATTGCAACTGGAAGATAACTTTGATAAAATATCTCCGAGATTCACCATTATCTGTTATTTTTTCATCTAATAAATGAGTTATTGTTTTGATTTACCATAGTTTACTTATTAACTGCAACAAATAAAGATCTTTCTAAGACTGTTCTTTATGGCAGCCTTAAATAAATGCCTTCCACATACATTTAAAATTAAACTGCTGTTGCCTGCTAATGGCTGGCTGCGGATACAAGTACACTGTGTTGTTTGCTAATAAACTGGACATCTGTGCCTATTATTGATCCAGTTTTTTATGCAGCTATAAAATTATTTTAAATCAGATGTTTTGGGTAATACCTTATAACTTTTTTTGCAAAACTAAAAGTCTGCTGTTTAAAAGCAACATACTGTATTAACAGACAATTTGCATTTCATTATAGTGATTAATGAGGTTTAAGTCCATCAGTCAGAACATTTGTAATAATCACTGATTGCAGCCCTAAAAAGAAAGACTATCTGTAAACAAACTCATAAGTCTACTGTGGAGAGTGTGATCTCTTCTGCCATCATCTGCTGGAGAAGCAGCATCAGAGCCAGGGACTTAAAAAAGCTCAACAAGCTAATAAAGAAGGCTGGGTCTGTTCTGGTAACTCCTCTGGAACCTCTGGAGATCATTGTGTAAAGACGAATTCTTCATACAATGAAGAACATTATGGAGAACCCTGAACATCCTCTTCATGAGACTGTTGTACAAAAACAGAGTGCCTTCAGTCAGAGAGTTCTTCAGATCTGCTGTAAGACAGACCTCTACAGTAGACCCTTCCTGCCCACCTACATAATATGAGCTACAACAACATGGGCCCCCATGGTAAATTTCGTCTAGAAACGCCACTGCCCACAGTCGAGCCCAAATTTATAAATACCACAACAGATTGAATGTGATCTTGTATTTAACCAAAATGTTTCTTTGACTGGAAGTTATATTAAGGTTTTAGAGTGGCCAAGCCAGACATCTAACTTGAATCTGATAAAGAATCTGTGGAGGAAGCTAAAGATTAGAGCGATGGCAAGGAGGAAACCAACACTTATCCCAAAGACTAGAGCTCATCACCAAACATAAGTTACCAAAATACTTGAGGAAAAATGCAAAAAAGCTGGTACCAGAGAAAGTATTTGTCTCAAAATGTATTCTCTATTTTATTTTGTTTTATCTGAAGAGAGATGGCTGTCTCATATCACTAACAAACTTCTTGGTCAAATGAATTCTTTAAATCTAAATCTTCCAGGGGAATGAATAACTTTGGGCTTACCTGTGCCTTTGAAGTTCAAGGCTGATGCTATGATGGTTCTCTCTGTATAGATTGTTGTCTTCCCACAGACTAAAAACATGCATGTTTGGTTAAGAAGAGATTCTAAATTGACGCTGTATACGTGTTTGTGCCTGGGATTGGTTGTTTGTTTCGTGTGTCTTCGTATCTGCCTGCTTTGCTAAATTGCCCTAGGACAGACGTGCTGCATGTTATAGATGTGGCCCTGCTAAAATGCACATAGCTGGGTTATCTCCTTGACCATTCATCAAACTCTACACAGTCATGTTGATGAGTCATTTATTTAAATTGGGCATGCTTAAGCCAGAACGGGTCAGAAACATGCAGAATTGGAATTGTGTACCTCTGTTTCAGGGTTTTTCCCACCTCTTCCAAACTAATCACTGGACATGGGTATCAGTCTCTCTGTGACCCTGGGCAGGATTGCACAGGTATAGAAAATAAATGGATGAATATCAACACTAATCCAGCTCTGGGTGCAGCTTTGGCTCAGTGCAAACAGTTGTTTGATTGCAATCAGAAAGTTGGAGTTTTATTCCAACATTCCTCCCAACCACATGTTGCTGTGCACCAAGCTGCTTATTGGTGCATGAATGTGTGAGTGCAGCTGGGAGAAAGAGATTCATAGGGTAAAAGTGCTTTGAGTGCTGTATAATTTCTGTGTATTTTATCATTTTACGGTGCGTTCAGTTTTTCCCAGAAGTCAGAACTCAGATCTGAAAATGATCTCATTGAGGCAGAGGCATTTTAGTTGCAAGTGGGATTTGCTAATTGCTATGGTACTACCATAGCACCAATGGCAATCAAAAAGTGTATTTCTCCACATTTTATGTGTTTTAAAGATAAGGGAACATGTTCAAGACACCCTCATGAGGACTACACAAATGAGGCACGTGACGTCGCCCAGTACGCTGGAGCCGGGGTCCCACCCTGGAGCCAGGCCTGGGGTCGGGACCCGTCGCAGAGCGCCTGGTGGCTGGGTTGCTCCTTGCGGGACCCGGCCGGGCCAAGCCCGAAGGAGAGACACGATGCCATCCCCCAGTGGGCCCACCACCTGCAGGGGGAACCGTGAGGGGCCGGTGCAAAGAGGATTGGGCGGCCGACAATGGTGGAGACCTCAGCGGCCTGATCCCCGGATGCTTAGGCTGGCTCTAGGGACGTGGAATGTCACCTCACTGGGGGGGAAGGAGCCTGAGCTTGTGCGGGAGGTCGAGAGATATCGACTAGAAATAGTCGGGCTCACCTTCACGCACAGCATGGGCTCTGGAACCCATCTCCTTGAGAGGGGCTTCGCTCTCTTCTACTCTAGAGTGGCCAACGGGGAGAGGCGGCAGGCTGGAGTGGGTTTGCTTGTTGCCCCCCAGCTAAGCCGTCTCTTGTTGGGGTTTACCCCAGTGGATGAGAAGGTCGCATCCCTGCGCCTTCGGGTTGGGGACAGGTCTCTGACTGTTGTTTCGGCCTACGGGCCAGGCGGTATTGCGGAGTACCCGGCCGCATCTATTGTCAATGCTGCTGCCCGTAGCTGCTGCTGTAAGGTCTGCGGTGCCTGTTGCGGCGGCAATCCCCGAACCCGGTGGTGGACACCGGCAGTAAGGGATGCTGTCAAGCTGAAGACGGAGTCCTATCGGCTGTGGTTGGCTTGTGGGACTCCTGAGGCGGCTGACGGGTACCGTGAGGCCAAGCGTGCCGTGGCCCAGGTTGGGGCAGAGGCAAAAACCCGGGCTTGGAAGGAGTTCGGTGAGGCCATGTAGAAGGACTACTGGTTGGCCTCGAAGCGATTCTGGCAAACCGTACGGTGCCTCAGGAGGGGGAAGCAGTGCTTCGCCAACAGTGTTGACAGTGGGGGTGGGAGCCTGCTGACCTTGACTGGGACATTATCAGGCGGTGGAAGGAGTACTTCGAGGATCTCCTCAATCCTGCCATCACGCATTCCCTGGTGGAAACAGAGGCTGGGGACTCAGGGTTAGACTCTTTCATCACCCAGGCTGAAGTCACCGAGGTGTTTAAAAAGCTCCGCGGTGGCAGGGGTTCAGGGGTGGATGAGATCCGCCCTGAGTACCTCAAGTCTCTGGATGTTGTAGGGCTGTCATGGTTGACACGCCTCTTCAACATTGCGTGGCGGTCAGGGACAGTGCCTCTGGACTGGCAGACTGGGGTGGTGGTCCCCCTTCATAAGAAGGGTGACCGGAGAGTGTGTTCCAACTACAGGGGGATCACACTCCTCAGCCTCCCTGGTAAGGCCTATGCCAGGGTTTTGGAGAGTAGAGTCCGTTTGATAGTCGAACCTCGGCTTCAGGATGAGCAGTGTGGTTTTCGTCCTGGCCGTGGAAGACTGCCTCTACAGGGTACTCGAGGGTTCATGGGAGTTTGCCCATCCGGTCCACATATGTTTTGTGGACCTGGAGAAGGCATTCAACTGTGTCCCTCATGGTGCTCTGTGGGGAGTGCTCCAGGAGTATGGAATCGGGTGCCCTTTATTAGGGGCCATCCAGTCTCTGTACAAGCGGAGCAGGAGTTTGGTCCGCATTGCCGGCACTAAGTCGGACCTGTCCCGGTGCATGTTGGACTCCGGCGGGGCTGCCCTTTGTCACCAGTCCTGTTTATAACTTTTATGGACAGGATTTCTAGGCGCAGCCAAGGGCCGGAGGGGGTCTGGTTTGGGGACCAGTGGATTCGTCTCTTCTTTTTGCAGATGATGTGGTCCTGCTGGCCCCCTCTAGCCAAGACCTACAGCATGCGCTGGGGCGGTTCACACCCAAGTGTGAAGCGGCTGGGATGAAGATCAGCTCCTCCAAGTCCCCGGCCATGGTTCTCGACCGGAAAAGGGTGGCTTGTCCTCTTCAGGTTGGAGGGGAGTTCCTGCCTCAAGTGGAGGAGTTCAAGTATCTCGGGGTCTTGTTCACGAGTGAGGGAAGAATGGAGCGGGAGATCGACAGACAGAACGATACGGCTGCCGCAGTAATGAGGGCACTGTGCCGGTCCGTTGTGGTGAAGAGAGAGCTGAGCCGAAAAGCCAAGCTCTCGATTTAGCGGTCAGTCTACGTTCCTACCCTCACCTATGGCCATGAACTTCGGGTCATGACCAAAAGAACGAGATCCCGGATACAGGCGGCTGAAATTAGCTTCTTTCCTTAGAGATGGGGTGAGGGGCTGGGCCATCCGGGAGGGGCTCGGAATAGAGCCGCTGCTCCTCCACATCGAGAGGAGCCGGTTGAGGTGGCTCGGGCATCTATACCGGATGCCTCCTGGATGGCTTCCTCAGGAGGTGTTCCAGGCACGTCCCACCAGGAGGAGGCCCAGGGGACGGCCCAGGACACGCTGGAGGGACTATGTCTCTTGGCTGGCCTGGGAAAGCCTTGGGCTCCCCCCGGAGGAGCTGGAGGAGGTGTCTGGGGAGAAGGATGTCTGGGCGTGTCTGCTGAGTCTGCTGCCCCCGCGACCCGGTCCCGGATAAAGGGGAAGACGACGAGTACGAGTACGGGAACATGTTCACAAATAAAAACTTTGCGAAACAAAAAACAGTTTATATCCGCAACTTTCCCTCAGTGTGGCCAGCTTGGAGAATATTTCACTTTATTTAGTGAGTTTTTAGACCCCTTTCAAAAACTCTTTTTCAAAAACATGACAAATTTAGGGGATTTTTTTTGTGGTTTTATGAGAGCCTTTGGAAAGTCTGATGTCAAAGAAGGTATCTTTCGTACTCTTCTCAACGAGCAGTGAGTAGTGTCGTAGACTCCTTGTGTGTCTGAAAACAGTCTCAGAAATATGGCCCATCTCAGTCCTTCACACTGGTCATGTGTGAAGGACAAGTCATGGCTGAGGGGGTGGGGCTCTAAATGTTACATTTTCCAAAAAAAATCACTGCATTTCCGTTGTCTCTTTTAGATCCATTTAAATTGTTTATGTTGAGTGTGTGTGGACCATAAGGGTAACAACCCAACCCAGGTTTCTTTTTACTATTTTTTTATCATATTGTCTCTTTTGGGCCAATTTTGCAGGCAGGGGAATTTGAGAAAATATATATGTTTTAAATATATTTTAAGCTCGTTTTTACTCACTTTTCCCTTTCCCATGGCCTTATTTCCTTCTCCTATATAGTATCTTTACAATGGCGTTCACATGCTTAATTGTGCAAATTAGGTGACAATTTAGTTGGCTTCTTTAGAGAAGTTGCATTGTTGTTTTGCTGCAGTTTTCATGTATGGCATCCAAACTAGATGTAGCTCTAATCACTGTTTATGTGTAAAACCGACACTTTGAATTTTCGTTTGGATATATGTGACATTTCCCGAAGAAAAATCCCCATAAAATAGATGTTTCAATCAGGATTTTATATATTTTCCTTTTAAAAACTTAGGTTTATTGAAGAACAGTAAACAAAATTTTACATACCCATGCAAGTTTTATATTTGAGACTAAGAAGAAAAGGATTATTCTCATTGTTGAAGTTTCACTAGACTTTAAATCCTCTTCTCACTCCAGCTCTATCTGCTTCTGGGTCAGTCTGACTTGTTGTCGCACCTTAACTGGCAAATTCTCTCTCTGTGTGTGGCAAGTGTCGATCTGCTAAGCTGCAGAAATAGAGGCTGTTCTTTGGATCCAGAGCAAGACATCCGCAAGTTTATCTAATCCCAATAATCTGGATTTACACCAACTCCACTTTGCTAAACTGTACTTATTGCATGTAAGAAAAACATTGGTCTAGTCAAAGCTTTTGGTTAAGTTTTTTTGTCATCTGCAGTCATGCTTGCCCTGACTCCATATCTCAGTGTCTACTCTCCCAGCTGGGCTAAATCAGTCATCAGCTTTCTGACAAGTTTTAGTTTTCAGTCAGAGCAAAACCCCTTACAATCAGCCTCAAGTCCTTCTGTCTTTCCTTTTGAGCCACCATGTTTTCTTGCTTCTGAACCTCTGGATAGTATCGACATCAGAAACGTAATACATGTAAACACAGAGCTCTGCCATGCTAATAAATATTCTGTTTTTGTGTGATCAATAGTTTTATATTTCAGACACACTTCTATAGGGATCCTAAACAGACTGGAGAAAGACTGCTGCAATGTGAATAAGATGTAATAACAAAAACCAAACATTTCTGTCTTTTATTCATGAAACATGGCCTACAGCTCTTAATAAACAAAGAAAATGGGATTTGCTGTTAAAATTAAGTGCCATTGTAGATTTTCAAAGTAAAACTTCATAATGCCAACAACCAAAGCATTAAACGCAACAGCTTAGATCAGGCTTTTCTAATATACCATAGATTTCTACCTTGAATGTTCTCCAAAGAATTTGCGATAAAGAAATCAAAATGAGAAGCAAGTACACAGTATATGCAAGAATATTTTTAAACAAATAAAATAATTATCCACACCCACTGACTGCTAGAATATAAATAGCCACAGCTACACAGCTCCCCATTTCAAAGGAGAAGTTTTAAACTTGATAGGGCTTTTTCCTTTTTATAACATGAGCACCCTAACTCAGTCAGATACTTAACTTTTAGTGCTATACTGTTGTGTAAAAAAATAGGACACCCTTCAAAAGCCAGTGTGTGTCTCATTTGAAGTTCGGAGAGGAGCCAGATGCAAGCAGGAGAGCAGCAGGTGCATGGTGGAGTAACAGGTTAAGGGTGACAACAGAGGAACCTACAGACACAGAGGAACCAGGAAACCAGGGCAGGCACAACCAGCTGTGAATGAGGGAGGCTGAAAGATTTAAATATTGGGGAGGGTGATTGTTAGAGTGATCACAAATGGGTCTAATTAGCAGAATGAATGTCTGCCATAAGGGCAACATGCAGATGGAACTTAAATTATCTCTATTATCTCTGTATATTTAAAAAAAAAAAGATACAGTGAACCGAAAAAAAAAAGTTGAAACTGAATGTCAAATTTTGATCTTGAAGTCTAAAGTACAGAAATATATTTCAAATAAAAAAAATTAAAACAATTTTGCCCTTAGATGTGTGTCTCTGTGTTGCCCTGCGATGGACTGGTGACCTGCCCAGGGTGTACCCTGCTTCTCGCACGTAGACCGCTGGACATAGATAGAGATACCCGCGGCCCTGTACGGAAGAAAATGAAAGGATGGATGGATGGATATTTAATAAGGTCTCCTAATGTTTTTCATATGACCCCTGTCCATCTCAATTGTTGAGAAAAACAAAATGCGATAGATCAGTAGTCCTGTTATCTACGTTGCCTTTAGCATTTTGCATTTCATAAATTAGATTAAAAAAACAAAAACTTAAAAGAAATGAAATAACAAGAAACAGATTTTAGGAAAAAGTCCCATTGTAGGGTAAATTAAATATAGGTCTTTCATGAGAGCCGGAACTCTTTCAACACATATTTGTACCAGACAATCACTTCCCATCACCTCTTGAGGTTTGTCTGACACTGACCTGCACTATAACCTCCCTGCAGAGATGCCAAGTAAAAAGAGCACAAGGACAGAAATATAAATATATAATGTTAAAATTACCGCTGATTATCTGGGCAGTTATCAGGAGACTAGCAAAGTGTTTGGGAAAGAGAAGACAGACAGGCACCAAAGCTGACAGCAGAAATTGTGAAACAAATTCCCTGAAAATATGCTGACATTTGAATGGTTGAAGGGCAATGCTGCTATTTAAGAGCTCAGGGTAGAAGGTAAACAGAGGATGGCAGAATAACAAACATGAACAAATTTGTTGGAATCTCTAGTAAAGATGCCTTAGGGGGAAAAAATCACCGTTAATTGCAATAGCATAATCTGATTAAAAGCATTTTTGAAAAATTCTGCATGTAAGTTCAGAATATTTATTCAGGGAATAAAATAAAAATAATCCTATGCTAAGAATGAATTGTTTTGAAAAAAATCACAAATAGAAGAACAGTTGACATCCCAGAAGTCATTTCACGAACTTTCTAGATTATTCAAAAGCTTGAACATGATTTAGATGTAGAGGCTAGGGTAGCCAAGGTTTTTTTTTTTTTTTTTTTTGTTTAATGAACCATTTCTGTTTAGATTTGGCTGTCAGGATGTTAAGCCATTCTGTAGTTCTTTAGCTGAGATTGCAAGTTTTTATTCAAAATCTCAGAGTACTTCAAAGAGCCCATGCACCATAAGACCCTAGAACCTTTAGAAAAGAAACAGGCCCATGGCATTACTTGACATCCACCATACTTAACAGGTAGAGGTGTCTTTCCACATATTTGTCCTTTATTTCACCCCAAACCCACCTGGAGCGTTAGTTTTCTGAAAAGCACAATCTTCGTTTTATGTAACCATAGCTCATGGTCCCAGCAGAACTCCACATGTTGGTGATGGAAGGACAGAAAGGGCTTTTTCTCCCACTGCTCCCAAACAACCAGAAGGGATGTATTTAGTCTATATTATTTGTTATGAAGACTTGGTGACTCCAAACTACCCCTTTTTTCTGCAGTTCTCATACAGTGAGCTTTGTATATTCTCTATTTTTACCTCCCGTATCATTCTCCTCACTGGGATCTTTGGCAAATAAACTTGGGTTTACGTCCTTCTTTGCTTGTAGTGTTTCCAGTTGACTGACTGATTGGTGATTTTGAAAAAAGCGCAATAATTTTGTGATGTTTGACCTTTGCCTACTATATGAATGTAGTCAAACTAAAATTGCTTTTATAATTGTAAAATGTTCAGGATGAGATCAGTTATCTGCAATAAAAGATGAATTCATCATAGGCTCATGGAAGTACATGAAGAACTGTAATCACTTGATAGAAAACCTGCAGATGTGTGAAAAATGGTTTTCATCAGCTCATATTTTATCCGTGCAACCACGACTCTTGGAGTACAGAAATAAGAAATGAATTGCTTGTGGAGAAACCGAAGCAATAGAATGGGCACATAAGCCAATAAAAGGCTGATCTCTTATTGTGTCTCCGATTTCTCCTGGACGGTGCCAGGTCTGGCAGGTGACCGGGTCAGATATGTGAGACTCATAGCTCACCTGAGTTCACCGGCTGTTGTCATGCCAACACATGACACGGCCATATAGGTGCATGTTGACACTGTGGCAGCCTCTAGGTACACATGCATAGAAAATAAGGTCTTGAAAGAAAGCGTTTTCCCACATTACAAAGTCCCTGAAAACACCCACTGCAGTGGTAAAGTCAAGCTAATAGCTCAATGTTATATAGACTCTATTGTTTCAAAACATCTGAGAAGAAAATCTACCCACCCATCCTGCTCTACTGGCCTGTATTCTGTACTCTTTTTGTATGAAATGCTACAATTAGCACAAATATGCTGCATATTAAACATAACTGTGTTCATTGCCATATTTAAACCATCCTCGTTTGACAAATAATGCCGTGTCACCAGATAAGCAACACTAATCATTTGTTGCACTAATACCAAACTAAGTTGGCTGATAGTACTGCGAGAATAAGTGCTTAGGTTTCACTAGAAGTAAATCTCATGCTGCCACACCCCCAGTAAGTTACTTAGAGTTGGCCTGATTTACAAACATATGTTGGATGAACAGTTGAAATACAAAGTGACAGACTGGCATTGGCGGTTCTTGGATAAATAGCCCCCTGGGCGAGCCTCTCTTGTCCCCCTGCACCATTTGTTTTGTTCTGGATTGAATTTGAATGCCTTTTAATTGAATGTAAATCTGTCTATCTGATTCATTTGATTATGTATGTCTGTATATCAACTGGATCTGTGTGTCTTTAAAGTGCCTTGAGATGACATTTGTTTTGAATATATAAATAAATTGGAATGTTCCCTCACTATCAGGAAAGACAGTTTCAGATCTTAGGAAATATTGTAGGTCACAAAAAGTACTGACAGTCATGGTGACAGAACAAAAGGAGCTTCATTCTTCACTAGGCAGCAGTAATTTAAAACTACAGTTGGCAAGCTATGAGTGGCTTGTCTGACTGAAAGATGGTTACCAGAGCAGATAGCCTAGCTAATATGGTGTTTTCACTAGTCCAGGATTTCATTCTAGTCCGCCCTAATTGACACTGGACATTATTAGAACCACTTAAGGTTCAAATTAATTAGACTTTAATTGGCTGGTGTCAAAACCTTAGACGTCGATTCAAAGTTATCTAACTTCAGATCAAATTAGCACAACATCCCCATCAAAGAGTCAGAGTGAAGCCGAAGTGACTTTCTGTGTTATTTGGAAGATGAAGCCTTGCTGTGAACCGTCTGATCCCTGGTAATTTCACGCCATTCCACTTTCTTTCCTAAGAGTGATTAGAGGTAAAAGTACGTAATCTAAGAGAGAGCGCTTTACAGGAAAGTCCACTTTCAACCCACTCATTTAATCACTTCAGCCTGCTACCTGAAGACAAAAAACATTTCTATCTACAGACAAAGGGGGGCTATTTTAATGTTTTAATGGCTGTCTTAAATAAATATTATTATTAACAGCTAATATTTCCTCTTCTGGTCTGTGTTTCCTTTATATTAACAATTAGGAGCCATTTAAAACAGCAACAGTGACTACATTAGCTTAGGCTTATGGTGAAAATGAATGCAGAGGATATTTAAATAACTATATAATAATTTTAAATAACTGATTGCATGATTTGATTTCACCACAGAAGTTAGAAATATTACAGGGTAGTGAGGGTGTTATGAGCCCTTATTGGAGATGAACGAGTCCTCTCACGTGGACCTTGTCTTTTCACTTAGTGATGCCTCACTGATTTACCGTGGAGCTGTCTAGAGCTTTTACTACATCATCTTTACACATCCACCTCCTCTTTCCATCACAGCTACCTGTCCCACTTTTTCCTCTGTCAGCACGCTATGAGCAACAAGTCTAAAAAAACGCCTTATGAGAGAGGTCCTGGCTGACTCTGAGAGCCACAAGATGAGAAAGAAAAGCCAAATTTAATTAACTTTCCGTTAAAGCCCTCCAACCCCCTTCCTCCTCCTCCTCCCAGACATGTCTTGCCTCCTGCCTTCGTCTGCCAGCTGATGGGGGAGGTGGGGGAACAGAAAACAAAAGGTTTGTGATTACCTGAGGATCGAGAGGCTCCATGTGTGAAATTATTGTTACAGTTGAATGGTGCACCTGTGTGCACAAAAGCCTGAATAACTGTTTGTATTTATGCCAAATACAAGGAGGAGGTAGTCATTTTGGGGTGATTAGTTACTGGTGGTTACAATATATTAGGCTCCATTCCCATGAGACCTATTGTGCTGGCACAAAAGACTTTTCATGAAGTCCTTTTCAACTATATTACTTGAATAAGCTTGACTTCGCTGTGATCCAGGAACAGCTGGCCACAAACAGGAGCCTCTCTGAATCTCGACATAACATCCAGGAGTTCTGGTAAACACTCTTACCCTGCTTAATGACGTCAGCCGCGCAGACCCCCCCCAAGTCAGAATAATGAGCCAAATACTTCAAGGAAAAGGACAATTTCACATCTGTTTAGATCTGTGACACCATGACGAGTTTAAGCCAAAGGCGGCGTTTGTTGTCAGGAAAGCTGCGAGGCAGCCTGGTTTCAAAGTTAGCACCTGCTCAGGGAAAAACACACCACCCACACCTGTGTTTTTATTTGAACTCAAAATGGGAAGAATCCCAGCAAGCACAAGCAGTAATAAAGGCTTGAATTGGTCTTTGAAGCAGGCATTTTATTTCACAGAAGTACAGCATGTTGAAGATGGAAAATAAGATGCAATTAAATACAAATTTGATTCAAAGTTTGTGCAGGCATGGTCTGCCTTTTAGGTCAAATCTCAGACAAGAGAACAATATTACAGCTTGTAATCAAAAGTGTAGATCACCTTGGTTCAGTTCCAGTGTTAACAAATCATTTAAAAATCACATCCAAGCATTTTTTGGGTTTGGCAAAATATAGAATCATCATCTTAACGATATCAAGACATTTCACATTTAAATGAGAATAAAAATAGGCAAATTTCTATAAAAAGGCACGAGCTATAACAAACGTTGTAGGAGTTTCAACGAAGCTGAGATGCCACTGCTGTTTGGTTTATGAATGGAACAGATCACAGATGGTCAGCTGGGTTTTAGACACAGAAAGAGCAGGGTAAAGAGGCTCAGAAAAATTGTGCTTGTAAGAATGCAATAAAGCAAGACTGCCCCCCAGTGTCACATTAAAAAATGACAAACTACCCTCTTCGAAGTCAAGGAACACTCCCACCCTTTGCAACCCCTCTGCCCTTAAAGGAACCGTCTCCTTGTTGTGAACAGCTTCCAGCTTCCTCTTGTCGCAGGCCAGGCACCAGGAGTAGCTGTTGAAACCCAGGCGAGAGCTGTCCTTTTGGCCCTTCCTTTCAATTTGAGCCTCGCAAAGACCCACCTTCCAGCGGCCGTCGTCCATGGACACAGACACCTCCCAGTACCAGCGGCCCTGCTCCAGGGCGGAAGACGCTAGGACTTGTGGGAAGGAGCTGAAGCGAGCCTCGTGCTCTGTGTAGGCCTGCGGGGATTCGCTGTAGGCCACCTTCCTGTTGTCATCGGTCAGCTGCAGCTTCGGGTGAGCCGTATCTGCATCCATGGCAGGAATGGTGCCATCTGTACACAGGAGTGAAGCTTGTTTTTTTCAGGATGCTATTTCTATCCTTAATTAATTAGCAGTCATTCGCTGGTGAGAAGTGCTTAAGCAACAGTTGTCTTTCTTACACAGCAGCCTGTAGAGATCTCTGTCTTTTCCTGGCATGGTGATGATGACGGAGTCCAGTCGTTTCTCTGTCCACCTCTGCAGGCAGCTCAATCGGGCATGGTCCACTTCTTCTGGGGGCTCAAACTGCTCAACACAATTCCCCATGTCACTGGTGCTGGTGGGGAAGAGCAGTCAGTACAGAGGATTACAACAACTGGGCCAATAAAAAAAAAACTGTAACCGGCGGCTTTCCAAACAGGGTTAAACCCAACAAAAAAGGAAGGAAATGTACACATAAAAAATAAGCTTCACAGTGCCAGCTTGAGTACAGCATAAAATCCCAAATATCTTTACTGTGATCATAATAAAGCTGAATAATTGCTTCAGAATTTAAAAAGGAAAATCACACTATTGTGATGATTAACTACAAAGAATCAGCAGTCTTGCTAATGCATGTAATGACACACAGATAGCACTTATAGTTCCAGATGCAGTGCCTTAGGAAAGCATTCAAAACCCTTAAACTTCCTCAGCTTTTGTTTTGTTAAAGCAATCAAACTTCCATTTATCTGAGTGGGATTTTATGTGACAGGATAAGGACACGTATTTTTCAACAAATTTTAAGTATAGAAAAACAAAACGGTGGCAAGCATTAGAATTCCTCCTCCTTTACTCTGATAAGAGTCTAGTGCAACCAGTTTCCCTTGGAAGTTAGCTAATTAGTAAACAGAGTCCACGTATGCCTAATTTTCTATTAGTACAAATGCAGCTGTTCTGTGAAGGCCTCAGAGGTTTGTTAGAGAACTTGAGTGAACAAACAGCATCATGAAGACCAAGGAACACAGCAGACGGGTCAGTTGTAAAGAAGTATAGGTTGGGTTAGGTTGAACATCTCATAGAGCAAAGTGAGAACCACCGTCCAAAAATAGAGAGAGAATGTGACAACTGCAAACCTACCAAGCCATGACGGTTCACCTAATATGACAGGCTGGGCAAAGGAGAGCAATAATCGGAGAAGAAGTCAAGGGGCCCACGGTGATTCTGGAAAAGCTGCAGAGATCCACAGCTCAGAAGGGAAAAAGCTGTGGACACAACTATAAGTCGTGCTCTCCACAAATCTGACGTTTATGGAAAAGTAGAAAATAGAAAGCCGTAGTTTAAATAAATCTCATTTAAAGTTTGCCACAAGCCATGTAAGGGGCTGATTAAACATGTAGAAGGCGCTCTTGTCAGATGAAACAAACATTTAACTTGCTGCTCAAACATGTTCGCTGTTGCAAAACGCCAAACATGCAGCCAAGTCCGTAATGGAGGAAAGAATATTCACGTGTTAGACTGACCTAGTCAAAGTCCAATTGAGAATCTGTGGCAAGACTTGAAAACTGTAGCTCTCCATTCAATTTGACTGAGTTTAAGCTGTTTTGATTATGTTTGCTTGCTAAAACTTCAGTCTGTGAATGTACAAAGCTAGTAGATATTTGCCCTGATAGACTTATAGCAGTAATTGAAAAAAAATGCACGGCAATCTTTTAAAGCATTTTACTTGTTAAAGATTTTTAAAACACTGAATCAGTTTCCTTCCACTTCATAATTATGCGCCACTTTGATTTGGTCCGTCATGTAAAACCCCCCTAAAACACACTGAAGTCTGTAGTTGTAACACGATGAAATGTGAAAAGTAAGGATACGAATACTTTCTTTGAGACTGTTGAGTCTCCGGAATATATAACGTGACAGGGAGACCGTCTAAAAGCACATGTCCTAATGAGATCTCCTAAACCTTTCGTATATCTAATGGAGCTATTGCCATTAGCATGTCAAGCAAGATAACTATCACTTTCAAACACAAGAAAAAGCAGAAGTCAAATCACTTACAGCTGAGAAATCCTGCTGTACTCCTGCAAAGTCAAAGAGAACAAAACATTTCTTGAATTATTCTAAATAAAAGTGGCAGGTATTTAGCATTTAACACAGAGAGTTCCAACTGACCACAATGAAGGCCTGGTCCTGAACACGTGTGTCCGCCCTGGCATCAGCCAGACTCTCCAGTGTGTGGAGGCTATTTTGGATGGTTTGCAGTGAGCTCTGGAGCATGCAGAGTTTTTTTGCCAGACCCCCCAGTACCCTGCTTTCCTCCTCCATCACACACCGAAGAGCTGATTGCTCCTCTTGATCTAAAGCCTCTCTAATGGTTCTGTACTGCTGCTTTACTCCGTCTAGTGCCTCAGTTAAAACCACCTGGACAAGGAAACAAATACAGCAGCGTCATGTAATCGAGCAGTCCTGAGTTAAAGCTCGTCTGTGCAATGGAAAACTCCTCCGAGCCGGATGCAAAGGACTGACTGAGAATCAGGGAAATATTGAGCCGAGATCATTTCATAAAGGACACCAGACACTGATGGTGAAGACTCGCATGTTTCTGCCAATGACAGATCTGTTAGGTGTATTGAACTATAGGGGTTTAATAAACATTTAGTCAAAATTAAATATAGCCAGAATTCTTAGCTCGGAAGGCAAGCAGACTGTAGACTGGTTCTAACGCCAAAAGAATGATATATGACCTTTATGCCTATGATAAATTATTAAAAGCAGAAGTTTCTTCTTACTCTGAAAGTCTCTTTCTTCTCTGTGAGTTCAGTCACTCTGTTCTTCACTTGCTGTTCAGCCTCCTGCAGATGTTTGATCTCTTCTTTCAGGTTTGCCTGGAAAAACCACAGCCACCAGGGTTAAAAACTAATAAAGAATTTATTGCACCGCCATGCAACTCTAAATACACATAAACATAAATATACACTGCTCAAACAAATTAACGGAACACCTTTTATTCAGGGTATGAAATCTAATAAGGTAAACCTGAATATAGATCTAGTCAGTTAAGTAGTAAAGGGGGGTTATCAGTGTTTTGGTGTTAACAGGTGCACTGACGAGGCAACAATCAGACGACCCTAGAAACAGGAATGGTTTTGCAAGTGGAGGCCCCAGATATTTTTCCCTTCTAATTTTTTTGACTGCATTTAGCAGTTTTTGCATTCGACCAGGGTCAGTGTCACTACTGGTAGCATGAGGCGATACCTTGACCTTACAAAGGTTGCACTGACAGAGGGTTAGGGTTGAGTACATTCCATTGCCTGAAGGTTTGCCGTGTCTCCCAGCAGAGTCTACAGAACACGGAGGAGATACTAGGAGACAGGCACTCTAGGAGAGCTGGACAGGGCTGTCGGAAGACCTTAACTCATCAGCAGGACCAGTATCTGCTCCTTTGTGCAAGGAGGGACAGGATGAGTACTGCTGGAGCCTTACTATGTGGCGTGAATGTGATGGACCAAACCATTAGAAATAGACTTCATGAGGGCAGCCTGACGTCCTCTAGTAGGCCCTGTGCTCACTGGCCGGCTTGACCAGCATTCACAAGAAAACACCAGAATTGGCAGGTTCACTCTGAGCTCAGGTGACAGACGTGAAGTCTGAAGAAGCTGCGGTGATCAATTCTGCCTGCAACATTGTTCATCATGGTTGGTTTGGTGGTGTGTCAGTGTTGGTCTGGGGAGGCACATCCATGGAAGGAAGCACAAATCTGCACAGGATAAATGATGGCACCCTGACTGCCATTAGGTATTGGGATGAAATCCTTAGACCCCATTGTTAGACCCTTCGCTGGTGCACTGGGTCCTGGGTGCCTCCTGCCCCGCCTCATGTGGCAAGAGTATGCAGGTAGTTCCAAGAAGATGAAGGAATTGATATCACTGACTGGCCTCCATGCTCCTCAGACCTACATCCAATAGAACATCTCTGGGACATCATGTTTAGATCTAGACTGTCCTCAGACTGTCCAGGAGGTCAGTGATGCCCTGGTCAGGATCTGGGAGGAGGTACCCCAGGACACCATCCATCATCTCATGAGGAGCATGCCCCGATGTTGTCAGGCATACATACAAGCACGTGGGAGCCATACAAACTACTGAGTACCAATCAGAGTTACTGCACTGACATTTCAGCAGATTGGACAAACCTGCTCTGTGGGTTGATCATTTTTATTCTCATCAAATGATGCAGCATCCTTTTGTTCCTAAACAACTTCCTAACAACCGGTTAAACTATTTCTTAAATGTTCTTGAATGTCTCCAGTGTTGGGTATGAGGAGCTTTTTACTAAGATCATTTAATTAAATTTTCAATTCAATTCAATTCAGTTTATTTATATAGCGCCAATTCACAACACATGTCGTCTCAAGGCACTTCACAAAAGTCAGGTACATACATTCCAATTAATCTTAATCATTGAACAGTGCAGTCAGAGTTAGTTATTTATTCAAATTGGATCAAAAGTTTTTCTGTCTAAAGAAACCCAGCAGATTGCATCCAGTCAGTGACTTGCAGCATTCCCTCCTCCCGGATGAGCATGTAGAGACAGTGGACAGTCACTGGCGTTGACTTTGCAGCAATCCCTCATACTGAGCATGCATGTAGCGACAGTGGAGAGGAAAAACTCCCTTTTAACAGGAAGAAACCTCCAGCAGAACCAGGCTCAGTGTGAGCAGCCATCTGCCACGACCGACTGGGTTTAGAGAGAACAGAGCAGAGACACAAAGAGAACAAAGAAGCACTGATCCAGGAGTACTTTCTATGGGAAGGAAAAGGTAAATGTTAATGGATGTAGCTCCTTTAGTCATTTCATCTAGAAAGAAAGAACAGATAAACTCTGAGCCAGTTTTCAAGTTTAGAGTCTGAAAGAGAGGACATAGAGTTAGTCACAGTAAAAGCTCAGTCAGTAGCCATGTCTAGGAGAGAGAAAGGGTTAAACACTGAAAGACAGGGCCATGTGGATCATCGGTAGAGGGTGAGCATTAAGTTGTTGCCAGCAGAAGCTCGGACGATGCCCCTCTCCAGAAAGGTGTCACAGGTAGACACAGAGTCAGGCCAGGTGTAGCTTCTAGGAAGAGAAAAGAGAGAGAACAAAGTTAAAAGCTGAAATAACAGCAAATAATACAAAACTGAAGAGTAGTGTGAGAATGTACCGAAGAGGGTGAAAGTGGTCATTATGTCCTCCAGCAGCCTAAGCCTATAGCAGCATAACTACACAGAAAGTTTCTGTTCAGATTATTCAGTTAAACGGCGCTTATTTTCTACAATGTTGTCTCAAGGCACCACACAAAGGGTCCAGAACAGAGCGGGGCCGCCGGGGAGGCCAGACCAAACCACCGAGTACCAGAGCCCGGCCACCCCAGAACAGGCCACGTGTAGGGGAACTAAGTAAAATAATAAACTGATAAAGTTTATCCATCTAGAGCCCACTGATGGTCATTGTTATACTAAAAACCACAAGGATCGGGATACCTCTCTCTGTCAGACTGATTTAGCCTACTTCATGTTGTCATACAGATTCTGTTTTAGTGATTGCTTGATTAAAATTTGTTTTTACGATCTGAAACATTGATGTGGGGAAAAAAAAAAAAAAAAAACAGAAAAGAAATTGTGATAGGGCCTCAACATGCTGTGCAGGAAGAGATATTTGTTCTCAGTCCCAGGGCTTTAAGGCAAATTGACATCATTATGTTCTTGAAGCCCTGGTTTGGGACAAATATAGTGCGACTGGTCAGAAATTTGAAGTAGGCCTGGTTACTACACTGACAAATGCTGCTGTGGGACAGACCTTATGAGGACTTCCCAGGAGTTCTTGTGAGGACCAGACCAGAAAGAACATTGTCTTGGAGCAACCTTTTCTGTTCTTGCAGAGTACGTTCAGACCTCGACTCTGCGAAGAGTAGAACTATAAAAAGGTAAAACATTCTGTGCAACAAGCACTTGAAACCTGACTAAACTTAGCATGTTTATTTCTAAATTTATGTTTAGGTCTATGTATCAAAATCATAAAAAAGACTAAACGTAAAAGTACTTGAGCCGTAGGAATAGTCGTTGTTTTCTGTTTTAAATAAAAAGAACTAAAACTGATTTTTCTGTGTACATACTGTGATATTTTAAAACTGAGGTACTTTTAGTCAAGTCCATCATACTGAGAGAATTTCATACCCGGCCCACACCTAGTTCTGTTCTCAGAAACTTTTTACAACTCCAAGTAAAGTAAACCTGCTGAACCGAACTCACCCTGAGCTCTCTCTCCGCCTCCCTGATGCTGATACACATATGGTCGCGGTGGGAGCCAATCACCGTGCACACAGTACACACGCACGCCGCACACTGCTTGCAGTAGATGCGGTTTATCTCGTGGTGCTCTTGGCACCTCCAGAGGGAAATGTCCTCCACGGGAGAAACCAGGGTGTGGTTCTGGAACACCGGCGATTCCAGATGAGGACGAAGGTGCTCTTTACACATGGATGCCCCGCACACCAGGCAGGTCTTTACAGCCGGCTGGTACCCGGTTTTAGGGCAGTAATGACAGGGGACTGGGCTGGTGCTTGTCTTCTCTGGTTTGAAGAAGAGGCCGAAATGGTTTGAGGAACCCGAAGCAGCTGCAGGGCTTTTAGTGGCTATCAAAGGTGTCCTGTTGACAGGAGCCGATTCCTTCCCTGGATTGAAGCCCGCAGGACGGCTATCGGAGACTGCAGGTGAGGCAAGTTTCCTTGGTGAGATGTAGATTCCTGCCGTGCTTGCATCCCTCTTGGGAGTGGCAGTAAGAGGAGCATCACAGAGATCCACTTCATTGGAGCTGTCAGAATCATCCGACGATTCTAAGTTTTGCTGGTTCTGCTTAACCGGGACATCTTGAGGCACATCGTTTTCAGCTACTTTGCTGTCAGAGTTCTTGGTGGGGGATTTGCTATCACCCCTAGCAGATAGTGTGGATTCTGGGTCCACGTCATTGGTGGACATCCCCACAGTTGAATGCCCAGGCTCATCTGATAAGGAGGTGGTGGGAGTCTCAGTGGTCCTGGACCAGTCATATGGAGACTCCACAGCTGTTCGCTTTGTGACATGTTCCTCTGAAACAGGAGTGCTGGCCTTTCTCTTCCCAAGGAGCCGGCTGGTCAGTGAGGGTCTCTTCACGCCGGAGGCAGATGTACTTTGTTGATTTTGACTGGATGATGTCCCTGTACCAAATACAATGCAAGCAAGACAACACTGTTTAGAAATAGAGCTGACTAAAGTCAGCTTAAACAAAATATAAACGACTGCAGTCCGGGGAAAAACTTTCTGCTTACAAGTTTCTGATCCATGAAACACATTTCAATATCAGACGCTTGAGTAAGGACAAAAAGCAGTTTTTAAGGGTCCAAACCAACATGGTCTTGTATGAAACAGTAGTCAACCACCCTGTTAAATCGTGAATTGTGACCTCCTGGATGAGTCATCGATGCACTCTTGGAGTATTTTTTGTCACCTAGCCACCCCTGGGAAGATTCACCACAGTGCCATGTTTTTCTGGTATACTGGCGCCCTCTGTGGTTCGCTGCAGTTCCAAAGCCTTGGAAATGACTTTGTTTCTTTAGATATTTTAGCCTGCTTCATGTTGTCAGACAGGTATTATTTTAACCGATTTCTTGATTATACGGGTCAGTAGTAAAGTATGAAAGCTGGGTGTGGCTAGAGAAATTAAACCCAGCTTTCTCAAAAATGACAAATAATCACAGTCAATTCAAGATTTAACAAGGAGGGCAACTGCTTTTTCACATGCGTCAGGTTGGTTTGGATAGCTTTTCTTTCCCTAATAAATCAAAGTATTATCGTATCTACTGTTATCTTTGTCTAATATAAAGATTTCTTTGATGATCAGTGTGACAAAAAAGCAAAAACAGAAGACCTATGCAATGGGACAAATAATTTTTCATAACACTGTTTCAACTCCTGTTCCTGTTGAGGGTTCAACCCCATTAAATGGATTAAGGACCAAGGACACACACTTTGACTATTTAAACTGTTTAATCTAGCTGTGCACATGTAGGTCAGCAGATCATGTGAACAACTTCAAAGCCAGCTCGAACAATTGCAATCCAGCAAACTTATTTGCACTTAATGCTCTTTTGAACGATGTTCTTGGCGCTTTAGAAAGGGACGGGTGATACTCACGGTTTATCTACATCAGAATCAGCAAAAGGCTTCATTGGCCAGGTTTGTGTGCACAAACACGTAATTTGACTTCTGTTGCCAGCGCTTACATCGTACTGACATTAATTATATAAATATAAACTTTAGATAAAATAAAAACAAGAATGAAGGAGCTGAATGTACATGTATGTGTATGTAGAGTCATTCGTTTTATTATATAAAGAAAAAAGAAAGGCCTGTCACGATGTATTTAGCTTTTAAGGGGGAACAGGCCACATTTCGTGGAGCAACTATTGCAAAACAGGCTTTGGTTGTGGATAAGATTCGATTTGTCAGATAAGGACTTTTCAATGATTAATGAGTAATATTTAAAGAGCAGGACAGCAGGTTGAGGTATATGTAAGGCTGTTTTCCAGTTGATTAGCTTCTCTCAGCCTGCTTTTAATAAAATACAATCATTTGTGTATTATACTTCAGAAGTAGTCTTGGTTTAAGTACATTTGTCTTGTATTGAGTCTGCAGCATATTTACATTTAAATGAAATGTATGTACAACATCCACAATACCTGCCACACCTGCTAAAGATAAAAAGCCTTAAAATAATGCAGTTTCTTCCTGCAGTGTATCTAATTTCAAATTACTCGTAGCATATTTGCAAAACTGAACCCTTTTATAACCCCCCTTCCTGTCCTCCTGACTGTGTGATGGTAACATGAACATGGGTCCTTGTCCAGCCCTGTTTGTCACTGTTCCAGTTGTTTTAAGCTTTATAATCATTGCTCTGACTGTAGACATGGGCAAGTTTACAGGCGCAGTTGGTAGCACTGCTGCCTTGCAGCAAGAAGGTCCTGGGTTCGACTCCTGGCCGTGGGTCTTTCTGCATGGAGTTTGCACGTTCTCCCCGTGCATGCGTGGGTTCTCTCCAGGCACTCCAGCTTCCTCCCACAGTCCAAAAAACATGACTGTTAGGATAATTAGTCTCTCTAAAATTGCCCTTAGGTGTGAATGAGTGCGTGTGTGTGGTTGTGTGTCTGTGTTGCCCTGCTAGGCACCACAGCAGTAAACTCTTTATAACACAGCAGTAGAGAAGAGGTGGAGCGTTCCAACTAAACACATTATAGAGATGTTTTATGTGCACAGCTGCTGTGCTACCTGCTGCCTTGTGGTAAAATCAACAACTTAACTCCTGCTATAATAATACAAACCAGAAGAGAAACAGCAAACAGAGGCAAGTGTGATGCATGATATGATCCAGAGAGCAGCGTGAGGCTTGTGAATGAGCTCTGGTTTTACTTCGACTGGCTACGTGAGCAGTTCGACAGCTAACCTGTCTTAACTGAACGAGAGTACGAGTCTCAGCAGGCTGCAATCAAAGCCTCTGCCGAGGAGGTCGCTACGTCCCTCTCGCACTTTTCTCAGCACAGTGCAAAACGGATGCAGCGAGGTCCACAACATGCAAATTGCCCAATACAACGGGCATGCTCTCTGGTCTTTCCCATATTGTAGACCTTTAAAATAAATTAGATTTTGTGCTACATCATTTTGGACCCCGTAGGAACAAAAAACCACCAACCGATTAAAAGTTAAATGAACCATTTTTAAAGTTGCTTATTATTGTATTATTTATAGGTTGTTGCTAAGAACTGTTGTACTCATTATTATTATTATTTAACCAAAAACATTTTAAAATTGGATTTTATTCCCTACCAAATTACTCAAGTCAAAAGTTAGATTTTTCTAACATTTTCAGTGTCAGCTTATGTCATTGCAATAAAAGATTAATTTATGCTAAGGATTTCACGCATATTTAGCAATGTGAATGAATTTGCTGTTTTCAGTAATCTCATTTCTCCCCAACATGTTTTTTTTTGTTTAAAATCCAGCTTATTTTATGTAATTTCTGTGTTTATAGTCTTCAACGCGTCTGTGACTAAATCAGCTTATATAAAAAAACTGATAAGGCACTTTGAAAAACAAAAAACAAAAAAAACCGCTATGAATTAAAACAATGGTTTGATCAGTGATTAACTTTTGTGCTTTATTGCTCCTTCAGTCTGCCTACCATTCTGCTGAAACTGATGAACTACGAAGAATGGTTTGTCTAAATTAATTTGTTGGTTTCTTCCGGTAGGGAACTCAACTCAACTCGTTTTAACACCAACAGAACTGCATTTAACTTTGTTTTATGCGGAGCTGCCGAGGAACGCTGTGTTACAAGCTGGTAATGAGAAAGTCAAAGCCATCCCAACACGTTAACGAACAGCAGGATATGAGCGGAAGACCTCTAACGTTAGCTAGGTTAGCTTCTTTTAGTTACAGGTAAAACACAGCAGACTAGCAATATTATGGGGTGTTGTCCGGTCACAGATCATAAGTTTATCCAGTTTACCTGCAGCACTGCGTGGAGGCGGCTGTCGACTCTGTGTAGTTGGCCTTATGAAACTCTCATCGAACGGAAGGGTCTGGTATACAATTTTACACCTCGACTCAGGACAGTGGTACGGTCCGGACGGGCTAATGCTCCACAAGTCTCCAATGCATCTTTGGCAGAACCGGTGATTACATTTCAGGGTGACGGGATTAGCGGTCATAACATCGCAGAGACGACACTTCGCTGGGGTATCCAGAGCTGACCCCATTTTGTTTTGGCTAATGTTTCATTGCTGTTTCCGCGATGACAGAAGAGAAATGGGGGCGGAGCCAAGGTTTGAATCCCGCTCTCGGTGCGTACGAGTCTTAAAGGTACAGTCCACATTAGACGTCTCAGAATGAGCTCGTTCATTCTATTGCATCCTGTTTACATTTTTCATTGGCTGGTTTGAATTATTTTTGTTGGTGTTGTTATCCTGAAGCAAAACATCAACAACAAAAATAACAATAATAAAATAATAATAATAACAATAGACAGAATAATAGATAAAAACATTTGAATTATGCCTCAAGAGGTACGGAAGAAGAAGCAGTGATACTTGTAGGAAATAAAATTTAAGCTTAATATCCATCAAGTTGTTTTAAAAGAAAGATTTATTTGGTGGCATCTGGTGGCCAAAAGTAGGAAGGGCAGCTTGATTCTACTGCCTTACTATGACTGCCTACTCTTCAATTACATGGACAGCGTCTCATTAATTATCTTAAGACTAAAATTATGACTAACATACTGCGCTGTCATTTGAAGCATGTATTTGTGGTGGTGAAAAAAGTAACGTTTTTTATATTTGGTTGAAAAATTGAGTTGAAAATGTTCTGGTTTGAATATGTGTGGCGTGCTCTGCCACTGTTTGCAACTTCTTGATGTGTGTAAACACAACTGTAAAAATAAACATTAAAATACAAGACAACCTTTTAATAGCTCGGGATCATGTGTTCTGAGGTCCCTACCTATTTGTGCATATATGGTAAGTATGTAATACTTGTTTATGTTTATGGCCTTCAAGAAAAACTGCTTATGAACTGGTAAAAAAAGACACAAATAACAAAACAAATAAATAATACGTAGAGTTATGTGCAGAAAATCGGGGGTGAAACAATAAGATTGGTTTGTTTGCTTCTTAATCTGAACATAGATAAATATACTCTCAGGCTGATTTCAAAGAGATGGTTGCACTGTTAAAAATTTTTGGGTTAAGCGGGCTTTTCAGTTAATTAGAATAAGATACTTCAGTAAATTAATTCAAAAAGTTAAACATTTTTTAATGTACTAGAGATGAAGGATTTGTAATGCAAAAGCATGTTTCACCACATTTCACCTGATTAGGGGGTTCCTATAGGGCTGAGCTCTATGTCATAATCTTCGTCCAGGCTTTTGAATCCCATTCAGTGCTTTTAATACAAGCAAAGTTATTGTGCACCAGTCTCAACTTGTCTAAATCTGTTGAGCAATGTTTTTCTCAGATCAGAAGGACTCTGGAAGATCACGTGGTGCCTCTGTTTGGTTGAGAAGCTTTAAGGGAGATACAGATTTAATTTTCCAGCTGAGCTTGGCACCTACCCACTCTTCTAAATGTAGTAACACCTGGTTTATGGAAATTGATGGTGCCATTCAGCTTGACTTGCCAGCAAACATGCCTGACAAAGAGAGTCTATGGAGTATTCTCAGATGAGCTGAAGCTCGTTACTGGAGCAACTTGGCCCTCTTTAGGCCTAATTCATACCTCCTAATCCACTAGACAGAAAAGCCAGTGTGCCATCTGTACCTGCATTTTAGGGTCTGCCAGGACTTGGCAGAAGCCCACCTGCTGGCCACATTTTTGTTACTATGCAGAATGTTTGTGCTGCCAGGAAAAATAGTATTCTCAGTCAGAGAGTCTCATCAAACAAACAGCAGATAAAGAAAACGATGGCTCGGATCATTAGCAGTAGAAGAAAAACAAAAACAACAGTTGTTGTTTTCAAGAAAGACAGTATAGCAAAAGATTCAAGTTTTACCACTGAGGGTATAAAGAAGGATACAAAAGCTGAAATTCTGGTGAGAAATCAGTTTATTTTAAATCAGTATACTTTTTCTCCTCCTCTGAGTAGACAGAGTATAAACCAGGGCATTATAATAGTGAAAACTGTATATTTTTCGGAGTGGAAAGCAATTTTCCGATGAGCAAAACAGTGTAGAGGTCTACTCATGAAAAACCTGCCATTTGTTTAAAGATGTGAGAATTGAGCATTAAGGGTTAAGTGTTTCATTTAGAATGTGTAAAAACAACAATGAACCCCAAATAATCACTCGAAGTAGAAAATGTCATTTTGGTGAAAGCAATGTTAATCTTCTATAAATTACTGATCAGATCAGATCATATACACTATTATGAGAACATATAAGTGGATCTTTTTTAACTTAATGTTAATTACTTTAATTTTTAAAGCATGTGTTAAAACTCCTAATGCATGGTATTTGTAAGAAGAGAGTTACATTGTCATTTAATTTGTCAGATTAAAGCAGTGTAGTGTGCAGGTTAAATGGTTTCTTGCATCAAGGGCCTGGTTTAAAGCCCGGCCTGCAGGCTCTTTTTGCATGAAGTTTGCATGCTCTCAGTCCAAAAGCATGACTTTTATGATAACTTCACCTTTGTTTGGTTCCCTTTGGTTCTGTGTTCTGTCTCTCCGTTACACATAGTTTCAAACATCCAGGCAAGGAAATCATTGCTGATGAATGTTATTTTTGTTTTTCTTTTACTGTCTTTCATTTTTTCCATATTTTCCATATTGTACTAAAAGTTTCCCAAAATAGAAAGATTGTCATCAGTCCGCATGCAATTCCTACACTGAATTAGGCTAAAACAAGCTTTTGTTGGCCTATGAATATGGAAAACTGCAAAACAATTCTTTGTAAAAACACACCAAGGGGGAATTCATCACTAATTAAATTGTGATTAAATTTATTGGGAAATTTTAAGTTCACAATGAAGTTCAAGAGTGTTCTGATATTATCAGTGTTAATAATATATTAAAATTAAATCAGGGCAAATGAATATATGCATTAACGCAGAATTCTACTGCGTAACATTTTATTTATTTCGGGCTGTTCATGTCCTGATGGAAAGTGATATCATCCTCTAGATGACAGAAGATTAAAAAACACGTGGAAGGGATTTCTAACAATATGGTGATGATGGTGTACTTTCTGCTCATCATCACTATTGGGCAGAAATCTCATATCTTGAATTTTAGTCATTTTTATTTTCTTGAGAGAATGATGTCTCTTGATCACCCTTCAGATGTCTCCATGGTTCTGTTAATAATTATGTAGTGAGAACTATTAAAATGATTGTGTGATTAACTAAGCAGGATGAATTTACATTAAGAAATATTAAGATGTTTTTTTAAAGATTTTCTTAAAATTAAATTTTTGGCTATAAAAGGTTTCTATTCAATAGTATCAATATCATCTTGAACTTTTTCCCAAGAAAGGTTGGTAAACCCTGAGGATTCTTTAGGCCATTGCAACCACGTTTTGTAGGGTCGTCTTGTTTGTCCAGCTGTTTTTATGATCCTTGGGTGTAAGGTTTTGGTTTTCACTTGTGTTCTCACTATTTCTGTGTTATGTTCTATATAGTCCTGCCGTATTCAGTTAAATTCTCTGTGTTTATTTTTGTTAGTTAGTTGTTTAGTTTATCCCGTGTTTAGTTTCTTATTTCTTGTATTCTGTTGCCTGTTTATTCCAGCTTATTCCTTTAGTTTTGTATTTATCTTTCCCCTTGGTCAAGTGTTTCCTTGTATCTTGGTTCAACTCTATTAATGTTAATTAGTCTATCTTCCTCAGCTTCCCTGCTTTCATTCTGCCTCAGCTGCTCCACATTTCCTCTGATCAGTTCATTTGGTTCCTTTGTCATCTTCCGCTCTTACCTCTGTGTTTAAGCGCATGTTTTTTCATGGTTCACTGCCAGATTCTTCCATTTCACTGTATAAACAGCCTATTACTCAGCCCATGGTTAATATCCTGTTTCTCATTGTGCAATTTGCATACATTTTCTTTTTTATTGTTATTAAATGTCACAATGCTTGTCGCAAGTTCCTGTCTGCAGTTTGGTCCAACTCTCAACACTTAAAACCTGACAGGAAATATGTTTAGTGAGGGGGGGCTGCACGGTGGTGCAGTTGGTAGCACTGTTGCTTTGCAGCAAGAAGGTCCTGGGTTCGACTCCTGGCCAGGGGTCTTTCTGGATGGAGTTTGCATGTTCTCCCCGTGCATGTGTGGGTTCTCACCGGGTACTCTGGCTTGGTCTCTCTAAATTGCCCTTAGGTGTGTGAATGAGTGTGTCCCCGTGACCCACTTTGGAAGAAGCGGTAGAAAATGACTGACTGACTGACTGTTTAGTGAGGAAAAAAATCTCCTTGTAAGATTTGTTTTTAACAAAATTACTAAAGGCACAATTATCGGTAATATTAATATTTATTAAACCTCTTTTTGCCAATAGGACAGCACCTTTTCCTTTGAGATTCCAGTTTGGAGCATACAGAGAGATTGATCATTTTCTAGTCTACCCAACCCAAAGTTTTTATAGGATTTAGATCTGGGGATTGTGATCACTAACAAAGATGGTTTTGTGTCAGATAAAGCATGTCTCACCTATGTTTTGATATGGCCATAACCTTTGGATCATTGTAGTGCTGCAAGACACAAAAGCATCCCCTTTTCTGATAGAGTTAATCAGATATTTGTTTAAAATCCCCTCTTGTTTAAAAACGTTATGTATACCGACAAGGCTCTCTGGGGGTTTGGAAGATACATGGGACCACAGCATCACAGATCCTCCTCCATACTTTACAACATATTTATTCTTTGATTGACACAACAACCACATGGAATGTTTTTGCTAAAACGTTGAATCTTACTCTCAGCTGACCAGAAAAAGAGTTAGAGTTCAGTTAAAGCCTCAGTAGAGTTTCTCAAATTACACGTTTACATTTGTGATGGTAGGACAGAAAAGACATCACCCCCGTCATCACCCCAAAGCAGCTACTTAGCGTGTAGACATCAGATTATCCTGCTTGATTGGATCCTTACTGAGGTTACTGGCTAAAAGGAATGGCCTTCTGTGTCACATCATATTTATACCTCATGCAGAGAAACAGAAAGTCATGAAATACCAATTGGAAATTCCCAGACACCCTGATCAACTTAAAAATGTACCATTTAAATGCTTAGAAATGCTGCTAAATAAATACACTCAATTTAAAGATTGTATTTTTTCTATATTTTAGGGTGAGATTATGCTGCTGCAATATACCATGAATTAAATGTTTAGGCCTTTTGCATATCTTCAGCATTGGTTGCCTTGCGTGTTTCCGGCACTATAATGTCTATTAAAATCAACAAAGCCGGTAAAATAACCGTCTTTTTTGTTAAGATAAGCATAGAAGCACAGCTGAGACTTACAGTGAAAACCTTTATTAAGTGTACATATTCTTAAAGGAATCTCTTTAGTTGCTCTAATTTACTGACTTATCAATATCTACAGAATATCTATTTACACAATAACGTGTATGAGTGAGGCTGGGACAGGCTACAAAAGTTCATCTTCACTTGAGTTCAGATGTCAGACATGCCTGTTGCTCCATCAGGTTACCCTGTACGTCCCAAAGAAACAAAGAGAGCAAGGTCATCAAAGAAAGACCCACCTAGAGACAAAGACAGATATCAGAGTCACAAGAGGACAGCTGTGTGAGGCTGGCACACTATTACACTCACAACACACAGCAATGCTGTGTGTGCATGCTCTCACTGGAACACACATACATACAGAGTCAAACTCATGTAGCAGCTAAGAGTCCTGCAGCTGGCAGTTCTGATAGCAACCATCACAGTGTAGATACACTACAAAATATTAGGTCCCCTCTCAAACCTGAACACTGTGCAAAGTTGGGTAGTAAATAGGGTGCTTTAATGGGTTTAGTTAAAATCCTTATAGATCACTTTTAAATATTTCTACTTATTAAATATTCTCTGTACACAGTTTGTAATTTTAGTTGTCTCTGTTGCATACTATTATACCTATAAAACAGTTTTAAATATCTTTTTCAGGGAGAGAAAGTAGCATTAGAGCAAGAGAATAAAGTAAAACCTTAACTTTGTTTCACCTAAACACTACAGATTAATCCGATATAATGTTTTTTTTTTTTTCTTTTCACAAATAAAACAAGATACTCATTCTGACGGTGACACACACATTTTGGTGTTAACATAGGTTAATACTTGTAATTACACAACTTTATTTATAAGTCTTTTGTCTGAATGTACAACTATTGGTGTAGACTTGTGTGATAGTTGGAAGATGTGTGGTTGCGTTGAAAGTGTGTCAATGTCAATGTTTCTCAGGTAGTTAGATAAAGGATATTTCATACGCATAACTGTTCTTCTCCACAGAATAACAGTCTCGGCCCTTGCCATGGTCTGTGCATTGCTGTGCAAGGGTTAGCTCCTTAGATGTAAGTCGAAGACGGTGCTCTGGGCTCCGTCTATGTGCTGGAAACAATGAAGGGAGGCTGTGGGCAGGATGGATGAACTTCAAAGGTAGGTTACACTGGTGAAAAGGAAGGCTGACTGGTTCTACAGAGTCCCACTTCATCCTTGACTCGATCTGCTTTCCTCAAATAAGATGTTGAACAACTGGTACTTCATAGGAAAGGACACTCGGAACTTAGGGAACCTGCAGGAAACAAGAAAAAGAGCAAGATTTGTTTTACTGAGTTGGGGACATTATATACTGAAGCGCTTTAATCATACTTTTTATTTCTATTGATTTTATTTTATCGGGAATTGATGTGATAGATTCACACCAGGTACCTTAATTATGCCATTGTACCATAATTATGAAGTGGAAGTGTGTTATATGTGTGCATTTAGTTCAGCCTTTGCTCTGATTCCTCTAAATAAAATCCAACACACTAACTTGTGACACTAAATAGTAAATGAAGTATAACTGTGTGTCATTTATTCTTAGTAGAAATCCAACTCTTATGGGTTTGTTGGAGAACTTTAATGAACAATCATTAACAAGCTGTTATTATGTATGTTTCTGTAGGTGTAGAAGCAAGCAGGGTGCTATCTTGTAAACTCTTCATCCTTCTTTCTCTTCTCCATTCTTTTCTCCTTATCTCCCTTTTTCCTTTTTGCTCCACCTCTCTCTCTTCTTATTTTTTTCCTTTTCGTTTATTGTCTCTATGTCAGTAACAATTGAAATAATCCCAAAGCAGTTTCTAATAAAGCATCTTTTATAAATATCAAGTAGAGCTTTAAGGCGTTAGCTGTAATTCTCCACTTGTGAAAGTAAATCTGTTGGGCTTCTTCGTGGAACCCAGACAACAATTCTGAGCACTACTCTGCCGGACAGGACACGGTTATAAAAAAAAAAAATTGGCCAAAAAATTACCATACCTAACACACCGCGTGGAAGAAAACTAACTCTGAACCCAACCTAAAAAAAAACAAACCCTTCCCATAGTGAAACATGGTGATGGTAGGTACATTGTGTGCTCATGCTTTTCCTTAGCAGGCACAGTGAACCCAAACACAGAATACAGGGGAAGTCAGAAAAAAAAAATTGTTAGAGGCTGCAAAAGGCTTGAAATTGGGTCAAATTTCCACCTTCCAGTAGGACAACAACCCCACCTAAGCATACAGACAGAGCTACAGTGGGTTGCAGCTCTGGCTATATTGTATAATGGATCAAAGCATGTTGCCCAGAAATGCCCAGCGCAGACCAAAATCTAATTAACAATTTGTGGCAAGAATTTTTGGAAAAAATACTGGCCAAACATTTAAGTCTCTACAGGAACATCCCAAAGAATATTAGAATATCTTCAAAGAGTTCAATATTTTATGTCACTCATTTCAAAAAGTGAAACTCATATATCATATGGAGTCATTACACACAGAGTGAAATATTTCAAGCCTTTATTTCTTGTTATTTTGATGATTATGGCTTACAGATAATGAAAAGCCAAAATTCAGTGTCACAGAAAATTAGAATACTGTGAAAAAGTGAAATATTGAAAACTCCTGGTGTCACATCCTAATCAGCTAATTAACTCAAAACACCTACCAGGGTTTCCCGAGCCTCTAAATGATCTCTCAGTCTGGGTCAGTGGGCTACACAACCATGGGTAAGACTGTACAAGGGCAGATGTCCAAAGGACAGCCATTGACACCCTCTATGAGGAGGGTAAGCCACAAAATGTCATGGCTAAAAAAGGTGGCTGTACACAGAGTGCTGTCTCCAAGCATACTCATAGATCATTGAGTGGAAGGAAAATGTGTTGTACGAAAAGGTGCACCAGCAACAGGAATGACTTGAGAGGATTGTCAAGCAAAATCTATTTAATCCATGTCACTTACCTAAGCATCTGTTAGGCATTTCCTCCCTCTGTGAAAAAGCAGAAATACAGAGAAAATTAGAACAATAAGGGTTATTGCTAGATTTTGAGGGATACTTTCGATTCGATTTCGATGTAATTGTAAATGCAGCATTGAATTTGATTCATGAGAACTGTCTTACGCAGAGATGGTGGATCTTGTTTTAGGGGTAAATGAAAAAAAAACATGTACAAATTCACAAATTTATGACTTTACTAAAGTTTGCTTGTGTGTTTCCCTTAATTAGTTTTAAATTAAACTTTTAACCTTCTCTAAATTAAAATAGACTTTTTTAGAGGCTGCATCGTTTTCCAGACTGCTTAATGTTTTATTTCTTTCCTGATTAGTATGTACTTTGTATTTTTAGTCTGATGAAAGCCACATAAGTTTTAATAAATCAAAAGACTAGTTAATGCTACTTAATGCATGATTTGAAATATTCTTGCGACCTCTGAGTATATATGCTTTTGTCAGTCTTTTATAGCACAATTTGGATTCAAAGCGGACTTAATGGGAGTTTATGTTATCTGCACAGTCAGGGAAAAAGTTATAATGGGTGAAAGTTATAACCCATTATAACTTGTAACATAACTGTAAACTTTGGTAAATCAAGGACCAGTTGTGAGAACTCATTAAACTCAACATGTTTCACCTGTAACCATTAATGTTGTGGTGTGTAAAAGTTTTGTAAAAGTTTAGTTATAGTCTTTAATAGAGAAAACAAGGAATTTAAGTTAAAAAAGGCCTAATTTTAGAATAATATAAAATGCTCCATATATTTTCTTTTATTTCTTGCAAGATTACTATACAATCTAAGGTATTTATAGTTTAAAGTAAAAAATAAGTTCTAGATCTGGAGCAAAAAGTCAGAACTTCTTGTATGTTAGCTACTTATAAACTCTCCTCTGATCAACGCCAGAGTCGGTGACCGGAGCCGTTCAGTGTGGAGATGAAATTACTACAAACAACACTGCTGTCTTTTTTCCCGCCTATTTATGTCCCTACACAAGCAGCATTAACCATCACATTTAAGACAAGGCTTAAAGACTTTTGTCTTTGACTGGCTTCATATTACCTCACTGAAAGGCCCTCAGTGAACTCTCAACATCTAACCAAGGCTTTCAACTTATCTGGAAGTTGTGCTTATGAGTCCCTGACAAGCACAATTAGCAAGTGTTGAGTCAGTTGATATCCCAGCTAAGGAATGTTCACAATTTGCCGTGAAAAAGGTTGTTTTTAAAAATATTTATCCTTGTCTAAACTGTAGAAAATTTTAATATGTGTTCACTTTTTGAGGTTATGACTGTTTTTATTTGTCATTGGGTCAAAAAATTCTGATTGCTGTCACTTTTAAAGGGTATTTTAGATATTATGCAATTGGAATAAAAGTCCACTTTGAACTTAACAATACATTTTATTTAATAAAATTCTTAATCCTTTTTCCCTCCGAGTATACAGTTGTTATTTGTGGCTGAAACATTTTTTTTGTTTTTCGCTATTTTAATCAGTCCACAGCATTCATTTCTAAACTGCATCAGACTAGCTTAAACATTATACAAACATGTAATAGTGAAATTTACTTAAAAATGTTGTAGCCCAACATACTACAGCCCCTAGTGTCCAAGAACTTGGAGGTTACTTTCTTATAATGAAAGAAGTTTTCGGACGTAACCTCTTGGTTCTGAGAAAGTATGGGCTGTACTGGATCCCCATAATTATTTTATATCATTTTTTTCTATTGCATGTTTCGAACATAAATAAAAGTGCTGCAAACCCACAACATAAAACCCACGACATAAAAAAGATGCTTGAAACTTTGGAGCATGTCAGTACCAAAGGACGGAACTGATTCCAGAGAAAAGGGGCCTGAAAACTAAAAGATCTGCCTCCTACTCTTGCGTAGGATATTCAGGGAATGACAAATAAACCTGCATCTTGGAGCAGTAGGCAATAAGAAAGTCTTATGATGGCACTAGACCATGTAGGGCTTTGTATGTATTTAGAAGTATTTTGTACTACAAGAGTAGTGATGATCCTAAAGGAGACATTTGATGAAACATGACCTTTTTGCGGGTCGTGTAAGAACTCTCGCTGCAACACTGTATCAACTGAAGGACTTAAATGGAACTGTATGGACAACCACCAATAACTGCATTGCAGTAGTCAAGTCTGCAGGTCATAAATGCATGTGCCAGTTTTTCTGCTTCAGTTTGAGTCAAGATTCACCCAACTTTGACACATTATGTTTCGCAGATGAAGATGCTTTGATCTTTAGTGTCAAATGCAGCAATAAGATCTCAGAAGACAAACTCAGAGGTCCTTTATTTTCCTGTCAGTGCTGTTATGTGCTCTCCATCCAGACTGAAAACTTGCTTATAAAATTGCTTACCGTATGTAATCTTTATACCTTTTGAAGATCACTTCTCCTTCTGTGATTTTGTCTTCAACAGAGTAACAGAAGCCAAATATTTTCCTACCACTAGATATCCTTTTCCTAAAAGAGATAAAGCATCACATTTCTTCAGATCAGTCATATGCATCCTCACCCTTGCTTTCAGCCAGCAGCTCCTCTGTCATTAGTCCGTCCTGCCGGTTGCCCAGGACAAAAGCCAGGAAGGAGAGTATGAGGGCGTCCAGAATGCCCATGATTGCCAAGATGTAGGCCCAACGCATTGAACAAGCTCCCAGGCTGTATTTGTCTGTCTGTTCTCCGCACATCCGCCGGACTTCATCGCTATCCCAGCCATCAGGGTAGATCATACAACCCAGTACAAGACAGACACCTTACAGTGGAAGGCAGAGAGAAGATTGAGATGACATTAGGGCATGAGGAGTAAAGAAAAATAAGACAAATAAAACATGCTAACTAGTTAAATTACATGGATTGCCTGATAACTGATTTTATTGATAATATTTAGTTGGAAAACTGAGCGGCAGAGGAGGAAGTGTTTAGGAAATGTCTTCCGGGGTAATCTGCTCCATGGAGCTTCTACTTTCCTTGTGTGATATTCCATTTATCACACTGATTATCGTTCCCACCCTTTGGCAGCGGGTGAAAAATCAGGAGAGCCAGTCAACAACACCACTCACACCAAAATACAAGAGCTGAGGGTTCATGGAGTAAACGTGTCTGAAACCCATTTTGCTGTATTAGGTTATATTTGTTACACTGTTGCAGACTTGAATGACCTCTTGAATGTAGGTAGTGAAAAATGTGAGCCTTTAACTTTCTCTACAGTGAGAAAAGATTTTCATTTAAAAGAGTTTCGTTTCCAAGGTGAAGCAGCGACACAAGAAATTTAAGAGCCTGCACATTTCTCTTTCAGTTTTGGCCAAAAGGATAAAATTCCTCTCATCTTTTATTTTCATTCATCTTTCTTTCATTTGCAGCATACCAGCAGAGGATTTATAAAAAGGAGCTGAGTGTACATTTATCCTGAGCACATTCTACATTAATAATAAAATAATCTGCTCTTTTTTTTAGCTCCCTAAACACCATAACTCTGTGTTTGTGTTTCAGGATTTGGACCTCTGAACAATATTCTTGTTTGAGACCTGACATACAATCGTACTTTGTGTTTGTAATTTCTTGAAGCTGTAACATTTTATTTTGTATTGTTATAGAGAAAATATAGAATACCTCTTTTGGATTTTACTTATGCACAACTATTGACTAATATGCACACCTTTCCCTCTTTAAATACACATTGTTTTTGACAGTGTTCTTACTCCATACTGGTGTTCTCTGGCAAATGCCAAGCGTCCTGCACGGTGTTGGGCTGTGAGCACAAACCCCATTTGTGGACGTCGGACCCTCACACCATCCTCATGGAGTCGGTTTCTAACCGTTTGTGCAGACACATGCACATTTGTGGCCTGCTGGAGGTCATTTTGCAGGGCTCTTTTATTGCTCCTCCTGTTCCTCTTTGAACAAAGGCGGAGGTAGCGGTCCTGCTGCTGGGTTGTTTCCCTCCACGGCCTCCTCCACATCTCCTGGCGTACTGGCCTGTCTCCTGGTAGCGCCTCCTGGCTCTGGACACTACGCTGAGAGACACAGCAAACCTTCTTGCCACAGCTCTCATTGATGTGCCATCCTGGATGAGCTGCACTACCTGAGCCACTTGTGTGGGTTGTAGAGTCCGTCTCATGCTACCACGAGTGTGAAAGCACCACCAACATTCAAAAGTGACCAAAACATCAGCCAGAAAGCATAGGTACTGAGAAGTGGTCTGTGGTCCCCACCTGCAGAACCACTCCTTTATTGAGTGTGTCTTGCTAATAGCCAAAGATTTCCCCCTGTTGTCTATTTCATTTGCACAACAGCATGAGAAATTGATTGTCAATCAGCGTTGCTTCCTAAGTGGACAGTTTGATTTCACAGAAGTTTGATATACTTGGAGTTATATTGTGTTGTTTAAGTGTTCCCTTTATTTTTTTTAGCAGTGTACTTAACTATATGAGAATGAGTTCTGCAGCAAGCTACTGATTTGGCTCAAAGGTTTGGATTATTTTACAGCTGTTTTTGTGAACCAACCGTTTAACAAAACTCAGATGTCACAGAGGACGAACTCTGGCTCATCTTTGCTTTAGCTCAGTGGCAGTATGATGTCACATCACCTACAAATCTACTGCAAAATGGCTTCTGCCCTCACATGGGTCCGTTTCACATCTTTAGTTTTGAGTATGAAAAACGGCACCTAAGAACAAATCTTCTATCCAATTAAGTAACAGGATCCAATCAAATCACAAGGACCTGGGTCAGTCTATGGACCTGCAGTTCAGGTGAATGTTTATTTATCATTGTGCGCTATGCTAATTTGTCTATTTGAGTGAAGCTCTGACATACTGTTTTGTTTTCAGACATGCATTTAAACCTTTAGTAACATTTTTAATGCCCCTTCTTTGGATTATCAACCTGGTTCTGAATCCAAGGGAATTACCTTTCAGACATCCAAATCCAGAATAAAAGAGACCACTACTCCTGTACTTTTTAAAACAGATCTACGTAAGTCAGGGTAAGCACATGGTAAGGGGGTAGCATATCTGTGTAGCTGCAGCCTGAAGTGGCAGATTTTGGTAAGGGTGGTATCGGTCATTTCCCAGGGCAGCATTCCCAGGGGGTAGAGCAAGCTACAGATCAAAAAGTCCCTCACTGATTTTTAACTTCTTCTTTGCATTTACGGGCAATAGGAAGTCCCCCACAACTCCTTTGTTGAGGAGGCACCAATTGCTTGCTGTTGTCATCATGGAGATCAGATTGCAGAGCATATTTTCCCCACCGCACAATCTGAGACGATTTCATTTGGTATTCAAAAGAAATGGCTGCGTTGACTGTCAATAAACTGTGTCTAGATGGACTAGAGCACAAGTTAAGTTCTCTGCCATTACCTTGAGTGCCTTAGCGCTACCTTTAGCAATGGCCAATCTGAAAATTTGAAGAAATTACATATTCACAAACTGGGACAATTTCTTTGCTCATTAATATCAAGGAAGCAGCCATGAAGAGGAGCAAACATAGCATTAATAGCAAAAAAAGGCATGGGCTAAGAGACCTGCATGTTTAATACAGCTATGATAAATTCTACGTTAGAAAAGGAACAGTGGGAAAACATACATGTAACTAGTACAAAGAATGTTATTTAATGTAAGGTGACATTTTTATGGCTTTTAGTATGTTATATGATTCTATGGTGCTAGTTTTAAATGTGTGGTATGCACTGTTGGTTTTTTCTGTGGAACAGAAGCAGGGATTTCTGCAGGTTTTGTGAAGCATAAAGCTTAAATTATTATTACATTTTTGTAGTGTCTACTTTGATTTGCATTCATTTGTTTTGTTGTCTAATATTTGTTTAAAGCCCAGTTAGATTTGGGTCAGAGTGTTTCAAATCAAATGTTTTTTCGGTTGTTTTAGATGATCGGTTGATTCAATTATTGTGGTTTTAGGGGTGGTGGGTTAGGGCACCATTCATGCAACTGATAGTGTGTGCAGTATTTAGCTGACCCATTGTTCCTCACCTTGTTCCGCAGGACCCACTGTCCTTTTATGTTTGAGGTGTTTCACTTCTGCCACATACCCGACTAAAATGACAGGGTGATTAACAGGCCTCTGCAGAACTTGAATGCATGCTGAGGAGGTAATGTTATCATTTGACTCTGGTTTGCTGGTGCTGGAGTAGAGACACATCTAGAACATGAAGGACAGTGGGACCTGAGGACCAGGACTGTGAAACACTGAGATAAGCAAAACACTCGCTGATTGAAATACAGCACAGGCCAGACCCTGAAGAAGCACTGAGCAGATTTTATGGAATTCTGGCATTCTCTGGGATTCATCACATTCAAAACATTTTTTTTTTCTTGTGTCTCCTTTATATATTATATCTTCAGAATAAAAGAAGATCTTAAATCTCTATATTAGACTATCAAGAACAATAGTTTTCTGGATATCTGAGTCAAACAGACTCGAGTGTCATTTACAGTTACTTGGTTTGTTTGTTTATTGTTTGCTTTGTTTATGAGTGTTAAGGCTTCCTTTCTGTAGCTTAGTTTATTCAATCAATAGTAAGTAGTAGACGTCAGTACATTAATATTAGAGGTGATATTTTTTAGTATAATCTCCAGTAAACTGTTGGATTTTCCTTTGTTATTCTGTCATTGAAAATTAGCCACAAAAATAAAAGTGAGCTCCTTCTTTTTAAGTTTAGTTTAAAACTCCTTGTAAAGTTAAAGCAAGTATCTTCAGATTAATTCACTTTATTAATAAAATGAGAGTAATTTGGTCTGTATCACCAGGGAGGTGGTTAAGTTATGGACATCACACTTATTTAAAGTATCTGAATTTTTTTCAGATTACTGTAAAATACTTCATGATTACACAACAGAAATTGGTGTCAACCTCTGGGTTGTTGCAAGAACATTACTGCGGCTCTACAAGTTCAGCTTTTATGAATGAACAGAGTTTACTCGGCTTTTCACATCTGCAGACAGCAGCGCCGATTCCCGCAACAAATCCATTTCACACAAGAGAGACTTAACGTGGCCCTGACAGGCAGTGATATGGCCCCACAAGCACCTGAGACACTCATCTCCACCAGAGCGGTAGATGTTGTAGGATCACCGTCTGTCAAACGCGCCTCCAGAGTCTGCTTCAAGAATCAGCTTCAAAATGAATGCCACTGAGGACAATATGTTCATTTAAATCTGAAAGGGAACTGTTGTTTTTTTGAAAAAGGTCCTCCTGGTTACAGAGACTCAAATGTAGAGTTATTGAACTGCTGTTTTCATAAAAATCTATTGATTTCCCGTGGCTTCGTTTGCATTGCTTTGTAATTGAGAAACTCTGAGGAGAGTTTGAATGCTGTCAATGAAAATGAAGAGAGGAAAATCTGCTTTGAACGTTAGAGTCAATTAACCACCCAGAGACAGAAACTGCTGCAGTTATCTGTCTTTTAATTAGTTTTTCCATTCAATTTACTCAGAAAGTTAAATATTTTCCAGTGCAATTAGTCACAACATTTCTAGCTACTGATTTTAAATACCTACCGCCTACATGCTATATGTTTGATTTTTATACCCATTTCACACAACCTGTTGCATGGACAGTTTGATCACCAGCTAAGCCAGGCTGCCACATATTTTTTGGACATGTCGGAAGTGTTTTTGGCATTAGCACACATCTGCCACTGCTATGAAAGTGCTACAATTGCTACTCAAGTCAGTAAAGATTCACTTAACCTTCGGATTCTGTTTCTGACTGATTCAGCTATTAATTATTTGACCACTTGGGGGGACTCATTCACTTTATGTGGTGTGTTGGACTTCCTCCTGCAGATCAATGAGTGAGGAAAGAAAACCTGAGATGATGACGACACGGGCAAAATCAGAAACCACATGCTGACACAGACAGACACTAAAGATTTTAAACTTTTTATCCAAATAGAAGCATTAAAAAAGCCACACATTCTTCGGAGAAGGGAAAAGATAAAATACACTTCATTTCTTCATGCTTGAACAAAAATAAGATTTGTTTTTAGACAAAAAGACATACCTGACCAAATAGGACACACTATGACAGCTGGAACATTTTCAAATATTTTTTTAACTATTTCTTAAATGAAATTGGTTACTTTTGTAGCAGAGCGCCAATTCCTGCGGCAGGACTATAGAAGCACTAAAGTACGACTGCAGTCGTGTATAGTTCCTATGGTTAGAGTTGGTCTAATATATGAAGGTCTACATTTACAAATGTTCTGTACAGTCCACATCGTTTGCTTCCCAAAGATGTAACAGCTTCAGGAATCCACTCAACCTTTGGTTGTATATTTTAACTCTTAGATTTTAACTCTTAGACTGTATATTTTCTCTCCTAAGATTAAATAATGAAGATGTATTTAACCATGAATTGTCACTTTACAGCATGCAGGTAAACACTGCATATTTATAGATATTAGATTTTGCATGCTTATTGGTGTATTTGTATTGTTTTAAACAAAAAGAAACTCCGTGAAGTAAGAATAGCTTCCTTTACATGTAATAAAAGCTTTAAGGTTGACGCTAAAGATTGTGTTTTCTCATACTTAGCACTTCCATAAATATATTTTGTATTTGAAATCAATAGATAAAGTTATATCTTAGTCAATATGTCAAACTGTAAATCTAAAACCACAGTTACATAGTTGAAAGAAATATAGGCTTAGAATAATGTTTTTTACTTTATTTGTTTCCTTTGGAAAATGTTATTAGGCAGCATGGCCTAAATTTCTATGGAAATGCAAATGAGTCTGAGCTTTAATTATCCATGAGTCCATAAAAACAGTCAGATTGCAAGCATGTTTCACAGGCATAAAGGCTTAAATGGTTCCTAACTTTTTTCTTTAAACTTAGGCAAGACTGGGTTGTTCTGTGGTGATGAGGGCCTCATTAAGGTGCTGTGAAGCTGTATAATTATTCTAGATTAGACTAATCTGGCATCTAGATCAGCCATACCTTTTTTTTATTGGTGATGATGTGTCCTTTAAGTAACATATACCTTTTCCTCCTACAACTTTCACATGTACATAATTGCAAAAATCATGAACTGTATTTGAATTGTATTTATTTATTATAAAAACATAGGCGCGTTGTTTGAAACTAATGCAGAAAATCTACATAGTCACATTTTTTGTAGATGGGACTTTCATGACTTTGCATTATTTTTGAAAAACTAAAACAAAGTTATAGTTCAAATTAGGCTGAATATCATTTATTGAGATTATCTAACACCAGTAAAAGAAGAATCAAAGCTATAGGCTCTTTCATATTTAAGATTAAATGTCACAGCAAGACAATGACTGCTTCCTTGGCTCATGCTTTACTCCCTCACCAAGTTTGAAATTTATCTTGTGTACTACAATAACATGTAAACCAACTACAATGTGACATTTTATGTCATTTTTACAGTTAAAACTGGATATTTTTAAAACTACAGTCAAGGGCCTCCTTGCCACCTAAAATATGGAGTTTTATGTAAAGCCCGTGAGGAGAGATTGCCAGGTAAGAACATCTCACCTTTTTCATCCTGTGTGCCTCCTGCATGACTTTGGCTTTATCCTATACTAGCATGAATATTAAATTGAGGCTCAGGTGGAGTGAGTCGAGTCTCACAGAGCTGTGGAGTTGGTACGAGATAGAAAATAGAATAAGAATGCAGGTTAAAGGCGAATGCTGAATTCATCCTGGAGTCGTAACTGAAAGATAACAGTAGAAATATCTGTCACGATATCTCCTATTTCTGCATGAAATTACAAAAAACAAATAAATCTCCAAGGGAGGCACTCGCTAGGATCAAACTAACAGAAATGCACTAATCCTCAATCACTCAACACCAGAAAGACAGATCCAGTTCATCAGATGAAGTCTTGCATAGCAAGACATTTAATTCAATAAATTAAACCTGAAGCCTTTTTACTTTCAAACTACAGTGTACAGTGCCTCGCAAGAATCTTCATATCACAAGAACTTTTCCACATTTTGCCATTTTGCAGTCACATACGTATAGAGTAAATGTGTTCTACTCACATTAAATATTGTAGACCAACACAGAGCAGTGGAAAATCAGGAAAGTGAAAGAAAAATGGTACATGGCATTTTTTACAAATAATGTCAAAAGTGTGGTGTGCATTTGTAGTTAGCCTCCTTTACTCTGAGATCCCTAAAATAAAATCCTGTGTGGGCAGGTAGCTTCAGATGTCACCTAATTTGTCAACCTGTGTGTCGTTTAACCTCAGATTAAATGCAACTGTTCCTCTCAATGTTATGTGTGTGGAGATCAAACACAATACATCACCCTGAAGACAAAATCCCAGTGGTGAAACATGGTGGTGGTGGCACCATGCTGTGGGAATGTTTTCTTCTGCCAGTTTGAATAGGTGGGAGGTGGATGGAGGTTACTAAAGAGCAAACCTGGACGAAAACCTATTAGAGGTCGCAAAAGTCTTTAGAATGGGGTGGTGGCTCACCTTCCGGCAGGACAATAAACCTAAGTGAATATCTAGAGCTACAGCGGAACGGTTAAGAGAAAAAACCTATGCATTCTTAGAATGGCCTAGTCAAAGTGCAAATATAAATTGAACTTATGCGGCAAGACTTCTTGGTCACTGACATTCAGTGTCCAATTTGACTGAGTCTCAGCTGTTTTGCATAGAAGAATGGGTAAAAATGTCAGTCTCTAGACATACAAAGCTGGCAGAGATATACCTTAAAAGACTGCTGAAAATTGGAATTAAAGTGATTGTAATTGTACCATAAAGTATTGACTGACTGGAGGGGGAGGGAGGGCACAAACACATGCTAAACTTTGTGGAAGATTTCTGATAAAAATGTAAATGTAATTCTACTAAGATGTAACATTAATTTCTAAAAAAGAAAATCTGCACTACATTTAGCAAATGCATAACCAATAGCTCCAGTATCTAAATTGAACACTTTTTTCATTTTGTTTGGGATTCATCTTGGAAAATTTTAATTATCTGTATCTTTAAATTTCTTCACTCTCAGGGGAAAACACTTTTAATTCCTGTTTTTAAACTATAAATAAGGAAGACTAACTAAATTGTTACACATGCAGTAATAAATGCTGAGCTACAGATTCCTCTCTTTACAGAAACAGCAGCACACCTGACAGAAAGCAGCTGTCAGTTAAAGCTGAGATGAGGCAGTAACTGACTACATTATCCTGCTCCATACCCTTGCCTTTCCCTCCAAATCCTTTTCTCAGGAGAGATGAAATGGAGCAGGCAGGTGCAGAGTGAGGACACTGATCATGTGGCAGGATGAGGCAGAGACACTCAAAGTGTGTGTGTGTGTATTGGTTGGTTATAAGAGTTGTGGGGATTGAGTCTAAGCTGTCCTGTGTGCAGCCACCAGGAAGCACCCAACACAAAGCTAACGTCACCGGTACCATATGCTGGACCCCCTTGGCAGACCTGTTCTCAGTCTTCTTTTTTACCTTATCCCAGAAAAGCACGCACCTGCTTTGTTGTGTCTTTTCCACCTTCTGGGAACACTAGTGTAAAGCAGTTGGGTAAAAATGAAGTAATAAAATGCTTGCTGGCACACCGGCAGCTTATATAAGCAATGGTAGGTAGGGCACATGAGGTGCGCAGAGCGCTGCAGGAATGTCTGACGGCACACCAGCAGATGGCACAGGACAACATAATTGCCACATTGCCTCATTTTCCAGAAGAGACAAGTAAATCCCAGAGGCACTGAAAGAGTGATACATCCTTCCATAATCCCTGCGTGTCATTTCCGAACAGGTGAGTGGAGGTCGCTGGTGACCTCCAAAGCAGCAGCTTGATTGGATTTTGGTGCCTGGTTTGCCAACAAAGAGAAACGTCCCTGTGATCTGTTTTGCTGTTACACTGTCATTGCAGCTGCGTGTCTGATTGTAACGTGTCACTGACTGACCTGTGTTGGATGAAAATAAACATTTGTCAGCCTTTTCTTTTATCAGTCACACATCCACAGCAAGAATGGAAATCACAGTTTTCAGCAGAATTTTTTGTTTATGACTGTCTTTGTTTTGTTCTTTCATTCAAAAAGCTGTGACTAACTAGATTTTGTTAAACAGTGCTATCTTCCTCTGAGTAATAGATCTACATTAGCCACATATTCACATTTCTGTGAAAATGTATTTGCCACTTTACAGACTTAAATGTTTCAGATCCTCAAACTTATTTAAATACCAAAGACAGGACTAAATACAAAAATTACAAATGATAAATTCTTTAATTAGGGAAAAAAGCTTTCCAAACCAACCTCACCCCATGTGAAAAAAAGAATTGCCCCCTGGTAAATCATGACTTAGCTGTGATTAACCACATTTTTCAAAAGCTGAGTTTAGTTTCCCTAGCCACAATCAGATCTGATTACTCATTAACTTAAAAGGTCCAGTAATCCCTTAAATAATACCTGTCTGACAACAGAAGTAGGCTAATAAATATCAACAGCTGAGATGAGAAACAGAGTCACTGACATCTATCAGTCTGGAAAGGGTTACAAAACCATTTCTAGGATTTCAGATATCTGCAGTGAGAGCCATTATGCACACATTAAAACAACATGGAACAGTCATGAAACCTCCCAGCAGTGGTCGACCTACCAAAACTACTCCATGCGCTTTAACAACTCATCCAGGAGGTCATAGTACAATGTCTGAAGCGATGCAAGCCTCATTTGCCTCAGTTAAGATCAATGTTCAAGATTCAACATTATGAAAGCTACTATGAAAAAATTGCATCTATGGGAACGTTCTAAGGCTGAAACAACAGCTGACCGAAAAGAACACAAAGGCCCATCTCACATTTGCCAGAAAACTTCTTGATTATCCTTCAAAACTTTTGAATAATTTTAAGTGAACTGAGACAAAATAAAAAGAAGACAAAATCGCAACTCTTTGGAAGATGTTTGCCCCATTACAACTGGCATGAAACTAACAAATCATTTCAGAAAAGAACATTGTACTGACAGTCAAACATGGTGGTCTTAGTGCAATGGTTATGTTTGTATGACATTAAAATTTGATTGACAATCTGAGACACTCGAGTGGGACAAAAAAAAGTGAAAACAGAAGAAATCTGTAAGGGGCAAATATATTTTTACAGCACTGTGTATATTGCAACTAAATGTCCCTCAACCTTAAGCATCCCTGGGCTCTTCTAATCATGATGGACAGAATCACATGTTTAATAAATTCCCAGAGTGGCAGTGTTGGGGGTGGGTTAAGGTCATTTCAGAGAATAATCAGAGAAAGTATTCTGTCAGTTGCTTTGAGTGTTTATCCCAATAGGGTTTCCCATGTATATAAAACAACTGTTTGCCTCAGTTTCATAATCAGTCTGACAATCCTGCAGGTTAAATTGTAATATTGTTTGTTTCAAACATTCTGCATCGTCATTAAGGAAGGCAAATGAGTACAAAAATGGAAAAAATAAAGCAATATTTGTTACTTTAAATAAAACAGCATAAAAGTTAAACTTGTGATTGTTTCTCACTGACTATGTGACCTATCAGCCCCTAAGAAATATTTTCTCCCAGATGCCTGTCATCTGTATTGGTGTTTTCCACAGAAAGCTCCAGGCAGAGTGAGACCCACAGGCACATTGTGACAGCACAGCTGGTTGCTTGAAATGACTCACATCTCTCAGACTGGATGCAAGAAGCCCAAGGCTGAACTCCACATTGTGGCAGAGGCAGGGGCGTGGTGCAGCAGTCCTTGTCTGGATTCTCCTGGTGTGACATGCCCTGATGCATTGTCTGTGTCTCAACAAGTTAGCTCTCTGCTTATAGCCATATATAAAGGTTGGCGTAAGACTGGCAGGAGCAGGTCAGGGGGCAATGCCACATTCCTATCCCTCCATACAAATTAATCCTATTTGCAAGACTTCTTTTAACTAATTAATCTGACTGTACTTTGGATACTTGGAAGAAACAGAAAGTTGACAGAGCAACACATAAAGTACAAACCATTTGTGAGCAAATTGAGAATACTGCAATTGGCTAACCATTAATTGTTTACAATGCTAAAGTTGGAGTCTGTTTTGGTGATGAACTGAAGGTCTATTTCACAGTTTAACTACTTCTAGTCTTAACAGAGCTGAGGTACCTGTTGATGCATTTTCAACACATACAAATAATCATATTGGAAGCTGCCATGTAGTGGTAACAGAGTGAACTACACGTAGTTGCTATTTTACAGTATTTGAAATACTGTGCTGAAGGAAAGATTGTAAGAATCTATTATATGTTCTGATTCAGATTCGCTGTTTCAGCACTGTGTCAGCAATAGCAACAAAATGAACATGATCTACATACCTGAGACTTATAGACCCAAATAACCCTAATGTTGCTAATTGTATTATATTATATGTATCATATGGGTCACGTTAAAAATAATAATATGCACATTATTTAGCATTTGCTTGATAGTGAAAAAACAAATAATTATTTTTTAAATATGATTGTAAGTAAATACAGCCAGTAAATCTTTCTTTCCTCCTTTTTCAGAAATGAAGTAAATGTTTACATTGTATCTAGGATTTAAAAATGTTGTTAATTTCAATTCAATTCAATTCAATTCAGTTTATTTATATAGCGCCAATTCCCAACACAGGTCGTCTCAAGGCACTTCACAAAAGTCAGATACATACATTCCAATTAATCTTAATCATTGAACAGTGCAGTCAGATTCAGTTATTTATTCAAATTGGATAAAACGGTTTTTCTATCTAAGGAAACCCAGCAGATTGCATCCAGTCAGTGACTTGCAGGATTCACTCCTCCCGGATGAGCATGTAGAGACAGTGGACAGTCACTGGCGTTGACTTTGCAGCAATCCCTCATACTGAGCATGCATGTAGCAACAGTGGAGAGGAAAAACTCCCTTTTAACAGGAAGAAACCTCCAGCAGAACCAGGCTCAGTGTGAGCGGCCATCTGCCACGACCGACTGGGGGAGAGAACAGAGCAGAGACACAAAGAGAACAAAGAAGCACTGATCCAGGAGTACTTTCTATGGGAAGGAAAAGGTAAATGTAGCTCCTTTAGTCGTTTCACCTAGAAAGAAGGAACAAACTCTGAGCCAGTTTTCAAGTTTAGAGTCTGAAGAGAGCACATAGAGTTAGTTACAGTAAAAGCTCAGTCAGAAGCTATGTCTAGGAGAGAGAAAGGGTTAAACACTGAAAAACAGGGCCATGTGGATCATCGGTAGAGGGTGAGCATTAAGTTGTTGCCAGCAGAAGCTTGGAAGATTCCCCTCTCCAGAAAGGTGTTACAGGTAGACATAGAGTCAGACCAGGTGTAGCTTCTAGGAAGAGAAAAATGAGAGAACAAAGTTAAAAGCTGAAATAACAGCAAATAATACAAAATTGAAGAGTAGTGTCAGAAAGTAGCAAAGAAGGTGAAAGTGGTCATTATGTCCTCCAGTAGCCTAAGCCTATAGCAGCATAACTACAGAGATAGTTCAGGATAACCTAAGCCACTCTAACTATAGGCTTTATCAAAAAAGGAAAGTTTTAAACCTAGCCTTAAAAGCAGACAGTTTGTCCATCTAGAGCCCACTGATGGACATTGTTAGACTAAAAACCACAACGATTGGGATACCTCTCTCTGTCAGACTGATTATAACCATTGGAAAAGAGAAGGGGTCATACAGGTAGCAGAAATGGAGGGTGTGTTTGCACCTCAACCATAACTGAGCCGGTTTAGGCTAAACCTGACTCCCCCTTACTCCATCCAAATAGGGGAGAAGAAGACGGAGGTAAAATAAGGAAGATAGCTCAGGATAACCTAAGCCACTCTAACTATAAGCTTTATCAAAAAGGAAAGTTTGAAGCCAAGCCTTAAAAGTAGACAGGTTGTCCGCCTCACGGACTAAAACTGGCAGCTGGTTCCACAGGAGAGGAGCCTGATAACTAAAGGATCTGCCTCCCATTCTACTTCTAGAGACTCTAGGAACCACCAGTAAACCTGCAGTCTGAGAACGAAGTGCTCTGTTAGGAACATATGGAACAATCAGATCTCTGATGTATGATGGAGCTAGATCATTAAGGGCTTTATATGTGAGGAGGAGAATTTTAAATTCTATTCTGGATTTAACAGGGAGCCAATGAAGGGAAGCTAAAGTAGGGGAAATATGATCTCTCTTTTTAATTTTCATCAGAACTCTTGCTGCAGCATTTTGAATCAGCTGAAGGCTTTTAACTGCATTTTGTGGACATCCTGATAGTAAAGAATTACAATAGTCCAGCCTTGAAGTAACAAATGCATGGACTATGATGAGCTCTGAAGCCTGACTGAAACTCTTCAGACAGGTCATTGCAGTGTAAATGCTCACACATTTGATTAGCAACTATTTTCTCAAGAATTTTAGATAAGAATGGAAGATTGGATATAGATCTGTAATTTATTAAGTCATCTCGATCAAGCGAAGGTTTCTTAAGTAAAGGTTTAATTACAGCTACCTTAAAAGCTTGTGGTACATATCCATTTACTAAGGATAGATTAATCATATCTAAAATGGGGCTGGTAATCAGAGGGAACACTTCCTTAAATAATTTGGTTGGGATTGGGTCTAACATACAAGTTGAAGGTTTAGATGAAGCTAATATTTCTGATAACTCAGGAAGCTCCACAGGATCAAAACAGTCCAAACACAGATCAGGTACTACAGTTACTTCCAATGTTGTCTCACTTGTTGAAGATTAAGTAATCATCTTCGGAAGTATGTCAAAGATTTTCTTCTTAATAGAATCAATTTTATTTTGGAAGAATCCCATAAAGTCATGACTGCTGAGAGCTAAGGGAATGGATGGCTCAACAGAGCTATGACTCTGTGTAAGTTTAGCAACTGTACTAAAGAGAAACCTAGGATTATTCTTGTTCTCTTCTACTAATGATAAGAAATAAGCTGTTCTAACTTGGTGAAGTGTCTTTTTATACAACAGTAGGCTATTTTTCCAGATTTAGCAGGAATCCTCTAGGTGTGTAGAGCGCCATTTTCGCTCCAATTTTCTAACATTGTGCTTTAAAGTACGCAGCTCTGAATTAAACCAGGGAGCCAACCTCCTATGAATAATTACCTTCTTTTTCAAGGGGGCTGCATTGTCTAATGCATCACGCAATGATGAAGTAACACTATGAACAAGAGAATCTATTTGTGAAGGGGAAGAAACAAAATTATTGCCCTCCACTGTGTTTTTCTGTGATAATGAGGAAATTAAAAGTGGAACAGATTCTTTAAAGGTTGTTACAGCATTGTCTGATAATGATCTACTATAATGAAATTTTCTTTCAGGTGTGGAGTACTCTGTTAAATTAAACTCAAAGGTTATTAAAAAATGGTCAGACAGGACAGGGTTATGAGAAAATATTGTTATGTCTTTACACTCAATGCCATATGTCAGCACAAGGTCCAGAGAATGAAGACAAACGTGGGTAGGTTTGTTAATGTTTTGAGTAAAGCCAATTGAGTCTAAGATACCATTAAAGGCTATATTTAAGCTATCACTTTCAGTGTCAACATGAATGTTAAAATCCCCCACTATAATAACTTTATCTGTATTTAACACTAAATCAGATAAAAGGTCTGAAAACTGATCTAAAAATTGAGAGTAAGGGCCTGGTGGACGGTACAAAACAACAAACAGAAGTGGTTTTAGTGCTTTCCAATTTGGATGAGGAAAACTAAGGATTAAATATTCAAAAGAGTTGTAGCTATTGATTGGTCTGGGACTAGTCAATAAATCGGACTGAAAGATGGTTGCTACTCCTCCTCCTCGCGCAGTATTTCGAGGAATGTGAAAATTTAAATAATTAGTAGGAGTTGACTCATTTATAGTAACATAATCCTCTTGCTGCAGCCAGGTTTCTGTGAGGCAAAATAAATCAATCTGATTGTCAGAAATCAGGTCACTAACTAACAATGTCTTTGAAGAGAGAGATCTTATGTTCAGTAAGCCACATTTAATTGTTTTATTTTTATTTTTAGCCTGAGTTGTGTTTATTTTTATTAGATTTTCCCGATTTCCTCTTTTTAGATAATTTTTTTATCTATTCAATTTTGGCTGTGGGCGAGACACTATCTTAATAGGGTAATGGGTGGGTAGCAGTACAGAAGCTGCAGAGAGGAGTGTTAAACTATGACCCTGCTTCCTGGTCTGAACCCTGGGTTGTCAGATGTTTGGAGAACTAATAAATTTGGCCAGATTCCTAGAAAGAAGAGCTGCTCCATCCAAAGTGGGATAGATGCCGTCTCTCCGGATCAGACCAGGTTTTCCCCAAAATGTTCGCCAATTATCAATGTAGCCCACATCGTTTTCTGGACACCACCTAGACAGCCAGCGGTTGAATGACAGCATGCGGCTAAACATGTCATCACTGATCAGATCGGGGAGGGGACCAGAGAAAATTACATCAGAAGGCTGCAATAAATTAAATTTTAACGACTTTAAACTTCAAAAGAACAAAATCTTGACATAGCTAAAGCAGTGCCAGCCTAATCATTCTCCAAAAATAATGATAGCACATGTTCTTTAACAACATTTACCCTTTCCTCTCCTTTGTTTACATCTTCGGGTCAGTACACTTGTTGTTTGATACATAATAGACAGAGAAAAAATTAAGTTGGGTGTGGGAAAAAAAAAACAAAAACCTATTCTTTTCTCTTTTATTTGAACTGCTACTTATTTTTTTTTTAATTGCAGTACAATTAGTGCTTTTGACCAACACCAAATTTTATATTTCCATATCATATGCATCCTTTACCTGTGTTCTCTATTTTGTCAGTTAGGGGCTACAGCTTTAGCACTAACACTATTGTTGCCTTTTTATCTGTTAAGAGTATTAAGCAACAGTATTTGCCTGTTATTACTAATTTCTTCTGGTAAGATGTTAAGTATATATACAGACTGGCTAAGAAAAATTATTAAATTTAAATATTTCTAACTTCAGTGTTTATGTCTTTCTTGTACTTTGTTTGTCAATGTACAATCTCATACGTTACCAGTAAGGTCACCAACTTGACCATAGCCTCTCCAGCATTTATTGTTGCGTGCTTTCTATAACAGAAACCAATAGTCGGCATGTGAGACATTGGTCTCTGTTACTGTTTCAAGAAATGTGTAATAATTTCCTATTTATCATTTGCCAGATATCTAGTCCACATACTGTAAATACAGTGAAAACATTTTAAAAATCGCCACTTTGAAGAGCATTTTTAGTTAGTTTCGCAAACCAAACTCTGCCTTCACTCTAATGGGAAGTGCAAATAAAGCAGAACGCATGTAAAGTGAAACATAGTGTGGACAGAGGGTTAGAGAAATTAAACCTGAAATAGTTATTGTATCCTCAACAGAAACCTTAACACGCAGTTTGAGATGAATGTAAACATTATTTTATCTGTGAAAAGAAATAATTAGCATTTTCATTGTGTTTTTGGCATTAGGTACACCTCAGACTGGAATATTTTGCTTTGAATATAGATTATTTAAAGCACAGTTTATGATGAAACATTTACTCTATTTGTGAAAACAAAAAAGAGTTAGTGTAAGTAATTAGTCTTCACAAAAATATTGCTAAAATCTATATGATTCGATTGAATTGACTTAGCCCATTTTAAAGTTACCCACCTTTCACACAATGCAACATCACACAACACTCGCCAATAATTTTTACCTCTGCCTTCCTCCTTTCCTGTTGGATGGAGTAAGGGGGAGTCAGGTTTAGCCTTAACTGGCTCAGTTATGGTTGAGGTGCAAACACAACCTCCATTTCTGCTACCTGTGTGACCGCTTCTCTTTTCCATTGGTTATAATCAGTCTGACAGAGAGAGGTACCCCCAATCCTTATGGTTTTTAGTATAACAATGACCATCAGTGGGCGCTAGATGGACAAACTTTATCAGTTTATTATTTTACTTAGTACCCCTACACATAGCCCATTCTAAAATGGCCAAACTCTAACATTCTAACATTAGTTTATTCTAACCTCCCCAACAACCCTACACCATTCCAAACCCTTTATGAAGTGCCTTGAAACCACATGTGTTGTGAATTGGCACTATATAAATAAACTGAATTGAATTATTTGGTTCTATGGGTTTTAAACATGTTATGTTTTACCTGGTTAAAAAAATTCTGTCTTCTCAGCCAACCAAGAGGTTTGTTATACTCCTAAAACGGATTCAACACTAATGCTACTCTAAATAAAACCCCCACTTTAGTTCTTGAACTCTCTGAGCTATAGGCAAATGATGAGGGTGTAGAATGAGACTGATTACATCCATCTTTCTCACTGTCAAGTCCATCTTCACACTCAATAATTAAGTTCTCAGTGGCTGCAGTGATGACCAGATGCACTGAGAGATGGCCCAAGACCAAGACAATAATATACCCTAATCACTTGTAGATAAATGGGGCAATTAAGAGCGTATTATGCATGCAGCGAGAATAAACGAGGTGTGAAAACGTGTTGTGTAGTTGCACAAGCTTCATGAGGGGAAAAGCGGACAAAGACACATAACTATAACAAGAGCTTTGAAAGGGATACTCTAAAATTTTTTAACAAATTTTCTGTCATGGTTATTAGAGACGTCAGGGGAATAAATATGCTTTCAGACGGCAGGACCCCAATTTAGGACTGTTCTAAAAAAGAAGTTAATATGAAAGTGTCAAAGAAATGGCCTAAAGTAGAGCAACAGAAACTTTTAAAAGTGACTCTGACAGTCTCCCCTGGAAGAAGAATGTGTTTTTGAGATGAGCTGTCTCCAGTCCAAATCTATTTCTGCTCCAGCGACTGGCAAACACTTGATGGTTTGCTAGAGGGGAGCATCAAGCTTCCAGGCATCCTTTTATACTCCACTCTATGAAATATTTCAGTGGTTTTCTGCACAACAAGCACATCATGCCCCGAACTTTCCTATCAGGTTAATTCAAAGGGTTTATTTCCCCAAATCATCTCTGTTCTATGTAGGGACTGAAATATCAAAACAAAACTTGAAGTGTTGCAAATTATATTCCCACAGGAGTGTATTGCTTATTGCAGTGTTACCTGAAGGCAGCAGGATGTGCTCTGATTTACACTGCAAAGAATACAGCTCGGCATCACGGTCTTTAAAACCGACTCAAAAAACATCTAATATATGACAATACACAGTTATATGATACAATATATATGATGACCTTCACAATGTGTGGGTTTTAGATGCAGTGCCTTGCAAAAGTATTCACCCTCTTGTCATTTTTCATGTTTTGTTGCCTCACAACTTTGAAGATGTAGTATATTTTTATTGTGAAGCAAACAACAAAAAGGACGAAATAACAGAACATTTCCGGTTGCATAATTGTTGCAAAACAATGCTATTCCCCATAACTGTTATGCATGACTGTTCCCCCATCCTCCATGTTGGATGGTTTTGCTTGTTAACAGCAATCTTCAAGTCTAACCACACTTTTTCAATTGAATGAGGTCTGGACTTTGACTAGGCAATTCTAACACATTTAAATGTTTCCCTTTAAACCACTGGAGTGTTGCTTTAGCAGTACGCTTCGGGTCATTGTCCTGCTTGAAGATGAACCTCCCTCCCAGTCTTATATCCCAGGCTGAATGAAACAGGTTTTGCTCAAGAATATCCCTGTATTTAGAACCATCCATCTTTCCCTATTGGACCAGTTTCCCAGTCCCTACAGCTGAAAAACATCTCCATAGCATGATGCTGCCACTACTATGTTTCACTGTGGGAATGTGTTGGGGTCAGACATAGTGTTTTCCTTGGTGGCCAAAAAGTTTTATTTAGGTCTCATCTGACCAGAGAACCTTCCTTCATACATTTGGGGAGTCGCCCACATGGCTTTTGGCAAACTCACAGCCTTCTTATTTTTAACACTAAGCAATTACTTTTTTCTGGCCATGCCACCATGAAGCCCAGCTCTATGGAGTGTACGGTTTATTGTGGTCCTATGGACAGCTACTCCAGTCTCTGCTGAGAAACTCTGCAACTCTTTCAGTGTTACCTTTGGTCTCTCTGCTGCCTCTCTGATTAATGCCCTCTTTGCCCAGTCTGAATTTTGGTGGGCAGCCGTCTCTTGGCAGGTTTGTTGTGGTACCATGTGCTTTCCATTTCAAGATAAGGGATTTTATAATGCTTCGAAGGAACATTATAGACTTGAACATTTTTTTATAATCCCACCCTGACTTGTACTTCTCAACAGCTTTGTCCCTGACTTGTTTAGAGGACTCCTTGGTCTTCATGATGTGATGTCTCTTGCTTAGAGGTGCTGCAGCCTCTGGGGCCTTTCAGAAAAGGTGTGTTTATTGTGACAGATCCTTGCACACAGGTGGACTTCATTTTGTGTTATTGTGTGAATTATGTGATGTTTGAAGTTAATTTTATGTGCTTCATAGCAAGGGGTGGATACACATGCACATGCCAATTTTCAGTTATTTCCTTTTTTTCCAGTTTTTATATGTGTTTTTCTCATTTCACTTCACAAACTTGGACTATTTTGTGCAAGTATATCACATAAAATAATATTATGAAACATCTAAACTGCAGATTCAAAGATAATAAAATAGGTAAAAAGCCAAGGGAGGTGGGTGAACAATTTCTAAGCACTGTAAGTTGTTTTATGGCTTTGCTTCAGATTATTTTTATTCTATTATTAATTCTCCATCTTGGAGTACATTTAGTTATAAAAGTTGCTCAGCGCTGTAATCTTTTCATCTCTTTGTTTTGGCTCTCCAATTAGCCAGCACATTTGGTTGATGACTGATATATCTAAGCATCCACAAGGTCAACAACATACATACAGGCTACAATATAGGTTGTAAAATAGCACTCCCCCCTTTTTGCCCCTCAGACCGGCTTTACGATTGTAGAAATTTTACAGACCAGTAGGACTGGTAATAAAAACAAGAGTGGCAATAAAAAGATGGGTGGAAGGGAGGGTGGTGGAGTGAGGGATACAAAAGAATAGCTCTAGCGCACCAACAGGAACCGAGGGAGCAGAGAGATGGTTCCAGTTTTACAAAAAAGCATCTCTCATACTCTGATTGTCAATTTTTAAAAATTCTATCTGCTACTAAATGTTCTCTCGGTCCGACAAAGGAAGAAGGACCTCCTCCAAAGTTGACAACCTTAAGCTCACCTTAGGTGCATTTCAAGGTGGTATAGGTTTATTTTCTTTCACTGTTTGTCACACTTTAATATTTCAGATCATCAAACAAAATTTTATATCATACCAACATAACCTTAGTATAGACCATAATCACTTTTCAAAGAAAGATTTCATTCAGCATTCTGAGCACACATAGAAAGCTGATTTTTCATTTCAAAAATAATGCCAATGATGCCAACATCTAATATATGTTGGCATTGTTTTCCAACAGGAAAATAAAAAAAAAAGATCCCAACACAACAAGTGCTTTAATAATGGATGGAAAAGGCTAACGTTGAGCTTCTGAAATTGTCAGCCCAAAGCCCTGTCCTCAATTTTGTTGAACATTTCCAGACTAAACTAAGAATCTTGGTCAGTTCCAGAAAACCAAAGAGTTTGACAGAACTTCATAAATTCTGATGAGAAGAGTGGTCAAATATCCAGGAGGAAATATGCCAGAAGCTGTTTCATGGCCACAAAAAGCAAGATGTGTATATATTTTAGCCTGTATGGATTGGATAAAATAAAATAAAATCAAACTTGCACATGTAGTCCTGAGTTATTGTAATCTTTTGACCAAAACTATAAGTCTATCAAGTCGCTGTTTTATATATTCTTAATTTCCCAGCAAAACTTTACTCTATTTACCCATCTAATTTTTGACTAAATGGAATTTAACCAGCAGTGACTTAAAATCAAAATCTTATTTTTTTCTGCAGAATTTTGATCAGTGTTATCTTCAGATAAACAACAAAAGTAACAAAAATAAAATTTTACTCCTGGTGTTGAATTTAGAAATCAGAAAGCAAAATTCTGCTAATGTCCTGCATATGTTTAGGAATGTTGATGTACTCTTAAATGATCAAATAGATCCACTAAGGTGATATAAGTCTTACTTAGGTGCATCTAAAACCAACATGGCAGGTTCAGGTTAAAGCAGAGTCGAGTGTGCAGTGTTACAGGGTGCACAGAAGGGAGGAGTTCAGTATAAAACCGCAATGAGTAGGGCAGGAGAGAGTCAGAGTGGAGTGGAGAGCTTATGTAACGGCTCCAGATGCAGTCTGTACTTCCACAGAGAATAAAAACTGGCAAGGGGAGCGGGGATCAAAAGAGACCTTTGGGGTTCTAATGATAATAGATGCTAGACTGTCCTGTTAGGGATGCTTTAGATAGGGCACTCTCTCTGTCAGCAGTTAGGCTGGTTAAAATTGCAGAGCCTTCAATCGTTTTCGTACAATATAAATCCTCTTTTTAAGATGACTGTGGATGACAATGAAGAGAGTAGGTGTTTTTTTTCTAGAGCGATCTTTGAAGGGAGTCAATCTATACAGCTTTGAAATGCTATTGACACAAAGAAGAGAAAGTACCATCTGAGAGCAGAGAAAGGGTGTTTAATACAAATTCTGAGGAAACTGTATGATGTTTTTAAAAAAAGGGATAGAAAATCAGGGAGCAAACAGGAACAGTTTACTATAGAGGCAAGAAATGCTCAAAAAAGACAGAAAATAAGAGATCTATTGTATTTCAATAGCAATTTTCAAAGTGTGAAACTTCATTTGTAATTAGCAAAATACATTCACAAAGTCTTGATTGTTTCATATTGTTATGATTGGTGCCTGTTTACCCTGCGATCATTGTCATGCCTTGCAGCTGTTCACTGCCAGATTTTTGAAAACTCTTTGCAAGTAGATATCCAGTGTTCTTTCCATGCCCTTGCCCAAACTCCACGTTCTGACCTTGCTTCTGTACCCCGGCTTTTCTTGCCTTGCCTTGCCTCACCTTGCCTTTGCCGGATTCTTGCTGAGCTTTGGATTTCTGGACAACAATCTTGTTTCGGTGCCCCTACCTCTGAGTATTGCGTAACGCTGGACTCGTAAGCCTGCCTCAGCCTTCATGTGTATTACCCCTTTCTGTTTTTTTGGGTTCTGGATTGTTCTCCGATGATCTGTCAGACATCGCTGCATTAATTAAAGTCAGTGCTCTCTCCTGTCTCATTGAGACCTGTTGTGGCTCATCATTGTCATTGGAGCATTTCTGTGGAGATTACAGGAGCATGTCATCAGGATCAAGCTCTTCAGTCTGATTCTAAAAAGGTTAGTGGCTTTTCCTTTGAGTCTTTCGTTGACTCTTGACTCTGTTTCAGCCACTAACCTGTCCTCTACCCTTTCAGAGTTTCCTGTTTGCTCCTAGAGAAGTTTCCTGACTCCTGCTGCTTATTTGACTAAATAAATATTTTAAACACTCTGTGTCTGGTTGAAATTTCAGGTCCACAGTCTGGTGCATAAAACATATATAGGTACAGTTGAATCATTTACAGGACAGGTTAGCAGAATACAGTACATAGCCTATAAAGAAAGTATAATTGCACTTACCCTAGAAGAAGATGCAATCTGCCTAACCATAGCCCATTTACATGGAAACTTCCCACCTTTATATTATAGAAGGTTGATAAACAATGGGAACTCAATCAGAATCAGGCTTTCCAGATTTATAAATCAAAATCATTCATGACTGAATTAATGTAGATTTTCCAACTTTTTTGGTAAACGTATTTCATTGTCTTTCATATAGAGATTTATTTCCACTTTTGACGTCTTTATAGCTGCATCATTTTTTAGCCATCTGTGGGAGGAGCATGTATGGAAATTTCCACTGCTGGAGGAAACCCAATCATTATTGCTCCAACAAAATCTGTTAGACGCTGAGAGAAAAGTCAGTAGCTGGAGAATTACATTAATAAACATTATTTGCCTTGCAAAAGTATTCATACCCCTTGAGGTATTTCACGTTTTGTTATGCTACAGCCACAAACGTATGCAGAGTTAATGGTAAGGTGCTATGAAATATATTTTAAGTTGGCAATAGGGATGCAAATAAGGAAGAAAATTATTTAGTATTTTAAGATAAGAATAGAAAGATTAGTTGAAAACAGAAACCCCATGTTGGAAACCAGGTTAATATTAAGTTAACACTTCTCTCTACCTCATAAACATCAAGATTATTTACCCTACAAAGAGTATCACATTGAAAACTTAACTTAGCTCTGTTTAAAGGTTAAAGCTATTCACGTCTCAAACTGAAATAACAGCAGGCAGCATTCTTGTCCCATCATAGGCATTGTCTCCTAGCTATCTGTCTTAAAAATATTACTCCTTGTTCTGCTGTATGTATCTCTACTAGTCTGAACATGTTAGGATCTGTGCAACGGAGGAACCCCAGAATGCAGACGAGTAGGCTGCGTGATGGTAAGTGCGAAAATGATTTAATAAAAAACAAAAACTCACTCTCAGAAGAGGCAGGAACAAAACAATCAACGGGCAGGCAAGACAGGCATGGCATGAACTACAAGACAAGAGCATGATTTGGAAAAACAAGACATGGTTTGAAAATGTTTCCGCCACGAATAACTGAACAGGTGTGTATATATAGAGTGTGAAACAGGTGGAGCTAGGAGACAGATTAGTTTGGAGCAGGTGAAGCGGATAAAGATAATTAACAGACAGAACAGAACTTGGCTGGAGCAAGAACAGAGACTCTTGAATACAAACAAAAAACATGACCAAAAACCAAAAACCAAACTTGACAAAACATGAACAAGACTAAACAACATAACCAGAAAAATAATAAACAGAAGCATGATTCAAAAACTGAGAAATATAAGAAAAACCCAGAAACCAAAAACCAAACAACCCCAAATCATAACAGAACCCCCCCCCTTAAGGGCGGATACCAGACGCCCACAAGAGTCCAAACAAAAGACAACCCGACCAGGGCGGGCGGTGGGGGCTATGGCAGGAGGGCCAGAAACAAGAACAGAGTGCAGGCGGGCGACCGGGAGGTCGTCCCCAGCAGGCACAGAGTTCAGGCGGGCGACCGGGAGGTCGTCCCCAGCAGGCACAGAGTTCAGGCGGGCGACCGGGAGCTCGTCCCCAGCAGGCACAGAGTTCAGGCGGGCGCCAGTGAGCCAGGGCCTCATAGACAGGCTGTGAGCCAGGAGAACCCTCAGAGCCTGAAGCAGAGCCTGGCGAACCTTCAGAGGCCGAAGCGGCGCCTGGTGAACCCTCGTGTCTGGGTTCAGAGGCCAGAACGAGGACAAACTGTTCCTTGAACCCTTCAGGAACAGGGTCCGACGGCGCTTCCTCCTCGAACCCTTCGTCTCTGGGTTCAGAGGCCAGAACGAGGACAAAACTCTCAGTGGCGTGAGCAGAAGCTGAGGCATCGCCGAGACCCACAGTGGCGTGAGCAGGAGCTGAGGCATCGCCGAGACCCTCAGTGGCGTGAGCAGGAGCTGAGGTGTCGCTGAGACCCTCAGTGGCGTGAACAGGAGCTGAGGCCTCGCCGAGACCCTCAGTGGTGTGACCAGGAGCTGAGGTGTCGCCGAGACCCTCAGTGGCGTGAGCAGGAGCTGAGGCGTCGCCGAACCCTCAGTGGCGTGAGCAGGAGGTGAGGCGTCGCCGAGACCCACAGTGGCGTGAGCAGGAGCTGAGGCGTCGCCAAGACCCTTAGTGGCGTGAGCAGGAGCTGAGGCGTCGCCGAGACCCTCAGTGGCGTGAGGAAGAGCTGAGGCTTCGCCGAGACCCTCAGTGGCGTGAGCAGGAGCTGAGGCGTCGCCGACACCCTCAGTGGCGTAAGCAGGAGCTGAGGCGTCGCCGAGACCCCCGATGACTTGAGCCGAGGCGTCCCTCTTACGACGTCCTCTGCGACATGTGGAGGAGGTTGAGGCAGACTTAGGGTCAGGCGTCATCTCTGGCTGTGGTGAGTCAGGCTGTGCGTCAGGCCTGAGTTCCATGAGCACCCCCAAGAGGAAACCAAGGAGGTGCTCAGGACCTGGTCGTGGAGGCAGCCCGCCCACGGGCCCCTCCGGAAACTCTGCAGCAGGCTGTAGACCTGACGTGGGCTGCTCAACAGCAGCAGCAGCAGCGCTCTGGAGACCTGACGTGGGCTGCTTAACAGCAGCAGCAGCAGCGCTCTGGAGACCTGACGTGGGCTGCTCAACAGCAGCAGCGCTCTGGAGACCTGACGTGGGCTGCTCAACAGCAGCAGCGCTCTGGAGACCTGACGTGGGCTGCTCAACAGCAGCAGCGCTCTGGAGACCTGACGTGGGCTGCACAACAGCAGCAGCGCTCTGGAGACCTGACGTGGGCTGCTCAACAGCAGCAACGCTCTGGAGTCCTGGCGTGGGCTGCTCTGCATCAGCAGCAGCAGCAGCTCCCTGGAGTCCTGGCGTGGAAGGTGGACGGCAGTAAAACTGCCTTACTGCAGTCTCATAATCCCCCTCCATCTGCCTGATCCTCTCCATCAGCTCGGGAGAGGAATACATGAGACTGGTCCTCCTAAAGCTCTTGATCTGGCGAGCAAAAAACCTTAACCGCTGCTCCAGCTCGTCAGGTGTTGCCTCAGAACACCAAGTTGGAGCGAGCGAAGACGGCATGGGCGGAGCTGCAGCGAGCCTGGGAGACAGTGCTGTAGCAGACGAAGATGCGGGCTTACTTGCTGTAGCGAGCCTGGGAGACAGTGCTGTGGCAGATGAAGATGCGGGCTGATTCGCTGCAACCCTCCCGCCAGCGAGCAAGGGTGTTACTGCTCCAGGCGTGGCAGAAGCAGCCGTGGGAGACTCCTCCTCGCTGGCTGAAACACAGGACGGTGCTCCACGACGGCATTTCTTGCGGTGGGAGGAGGATGAGGGCTTTACTGCCGTATGAAGGGGAGGAGAAGAAAGGCGACGAAGGGGACCTGTCCCCGGTCATGGAATTGCCAACCTTGATCCATCATAAGCCGACTGCGGCACTGACAGCCCTGCAGAACGGCGCAGCGTCTTCTCCGCCTCCCGAGACAGGAAAGTAAAGAGGTCCATTGAGCTAGCCTGATGATCATCCGCGAGGTCCATTGTTGGCGGAAACATTCTGTTAGGATCTGTTCAACGGAGGAACCCCAGAATGCAGACGAGTAGGCAGCGTGATGGTAAGTGTGAAAACGATTTAATAAAAAACAAAAACTCACTCTCAGAAGAGGCAGGAACAAAACAATCAACGGGCAGGCAAGACAGGCATGGCATGAACTACAAGACAAGAGCATGATTTGGAAAAACAAGACATGGTTTGAAAATGTTTCTGCCACGAATAACTGAACAGGTGTGTATATATAGAGTGTGAAACAGGTGGAGCTAGGAGACAGATTAGTTTGGAGCAGGTGAAGCAGATAAAGATATTTAACAGACAGAACAGAACGTGGCTGGAGCAAGAACAGAGACTCTTGAATACAAACAAAAACATGACCAGAACCAAAAACCAAACTTGACAAAACACGAACAAGACTAAAACATAACCAGAAAAATAATAAACAGAAGCATGATTCAAAAACTGAGAAATATAAGAAAAACCCAGAAACCAAAAAACAAACAACCCCAAATCATAACAGAATAACCAGTTAACTTATAGTGCTTTGGATAATTAGAATGTTCCTATCCGTAGAGCAAACTGCAGTCCCTCAGCTGTGTCAAGCTGCAGCATGATAACAACAAGGTGTCAAGGAAGATAACCTATGAGTGTGTGATGCCCTTACTTTAACGTGTGACATATTTGAACTTAACTTGATGATGACGATGACCACAAACCTTTAGTTTCATGTGTTGTTAGTGTATGATACACATAGCATTACACATCTATCTTTAGATTGTAAACAAAATAAAAATATGTACTACTTAATGATTAAATTAGTGTTAGGTCTTTATAGTTCCTATGTAATAACACAATAACACTTGTAAAAACAAGCAACATGTTTATCTGTCTGTATCACTCTACACACAGTGTCTCACAAAAGTAAAGTATTCACACCCTCTTGAAATTCCACATTTTATCAAGGAGGAACATTCTGTTGATATAGACAAAGCAAAATAGTAAAGAGGAAGTAAAATAAAACATTAATTTCAGGTCTTTTTTAAAAATTCTGCCCACCTGATACTTTGTTAAATACTTTGTTGAATCGCCTTTTGCTGCAATTACATCTGACATCTGTTGGTGGTTGTACTCCATCAGCTTTGTACAATTACAGATGAACATTTTTGCCCACTCTTATTTGCAAAATAGCTCCAACTCAGTCAGATTGAATGAAGAACATTTTTTGTAGATCTGCCATAGATTCTCAATTGGATTTAGGTGTAAACTTTAAGTAGGCCATATTAAAACATACATTTGCTGAGAACTAAAACAATCCACTGACTGTATGTTTAGGTATATTCAAGTCTTTTGCCGATTCTACCAGGTTTTCTTCCTGTTTTTAGCTCCCTCAATCTTCCAATCAACTTCTGACTAGCTTTTCTGGAGAAAGGCATCCCCATAGCGTGATGTTGCCACTATACTTCACAGTGCGTGTGGATGGTATGTTTTAGGACATATGAGGTCAGACAGTTTAGCTTTGTTTCATTTGATCAAATCACGTGTTTACTGTGTCCCCTACAAGGCTTGTTTCACCCTCAAATGGGACTTCTTCTGTTTTGCTTTAAAACAACACTTTCTCTCTTAACACTCTTTCTACTGGACCACTACTAGCACCATGGGGTTTATTGTGTTATGGCTAACTGCAAACAGTACTTCTTAGGGCTTTCTTTTTCAAATTAGTTCTTGCCAATCTTTAATGAAGGTTAGATTTATAATAGTTCCTGCTTCTTTGAAGTGAGCTGTTGTGCAATACTTCTTCCATTCTCAGATGATCAATTTAACAGTTTCTCTTTTTTCAAAATGTAGGATATTGTTAAGTAACTTAACCCTGGTTATAGAAAAAAGACTGAGGAGGTATCAAGGGCAAATGATGGCATAGCAAGGGTCACTTACTTATAAACAACTTTGAATATTTTTTTCTATGTGGACATCAAAAGATTCAAGTTGCTTATAATCAAAGCTATGTCACACCCTGTATTCAGTTTTTTGTATTTCGTCATATTAATTTTCACCCTAGTGTAGAGTGGTTCGGTGTTGAAGAGGGTTTTTATACAGAGTTGTCTGCAATCTGACAAGCAAGCCAAGTTCTCTGCAAGTCAGTTGTTCATGGTAATTACCTGTATCATTAGAGCTTGTAGAAATCAAAGCAAAAGACAAAATCCCTGAGAATCAGTTTCCTCTTGACAAAGGCAATAGTCGGCTTTAACAGCCTGAAAGGTATCCACCAAGAACTGTTTATTCCCTGCATGCTCAGTAAAACTGAAACAGCTTGGATCCCATAAAGCTGCAGCTTTATGACCGCTGCTCTCATGATGAATCCACCGCTCTTCACCTCTACATTCAACAAGGCTCTAAAGCCCCTTTCAGAGAAAGCCTCTCAATAGAGCTAATAGACCATCACAGTAAAAGCCAGACACAGAGAAGGAGAGATGATAATTGTGGATGGACACATGTTCTTTTGTTTTCCTGCATACTTTCTCCTATGTTTTCTTGTCATTTTTTAATCTCTCTTTTGTTTTTGTTAACTGTTTGTTGAGAACTTCTTACTGTTATTGGTTGCTTAGCACTTTATATGGTTCTTCAGAATGAAATGACCATGAGACTGCTGAATGACAGTTGTTTTGTTGTCAAGTCTTCAGTACCAGTTCACAGTCTGTAGCTTATGTCACATCTTCTCAGGTTGGCTTCACTGACTTGCATCATAACTCAGTCCCCCATCATATTTTCTCTCAGAACCTTTTCATATTTTGACAAGTTTTCCATGAAAAGCAAAAATCTGAAAAGAGTGGTGTGTATTTGCAATGAACCCCCGTAACGCTGATACCTCTAAATTAAATCTACACAAAAAATTGCTCTTAAAAGTTCCTTGATTCTTAAAAAGCATCTACATGTGCTACATCTGTGTAATTTAATTTCAGCATGAATACAGCTGTTCTGTGAAACCCTCAGAGGTTTGTTAGAGAGCACTATTGAACAAATGTCATCATAAAAACCAAGAAACAAAAGACAAGTCAGGAATATAGTTGTGGAGAACATTAACCAGAGAAGGAGACACGGGACCCATGTTAACTCTACAGGAGTTACCATGAGATCCACAGCTCAGCTAGGAGAGTCTGTTGACATGTCAACTGTTAGTTGTAAACACATATCTGATGGTTATAGAAGAGTGGCCGTTATAGCTGAGAGTAATTGTTCAAAGAAAGCCATATGTCGGGGTATAAAGTGGACATGAGGTGATGGGAAGATGGATGTAGCTAAATAAGGGCAATTATGCAAGTAAACCTGTTAGTGGTTATAAAAGATGAAGAGGTTCATCTTCCAGAGGTTAAGTCACCCTAAGCATACAGTCAGAGCTACAAGGGAATGGTTTAACCAGCCCCATTTTAAATATGATTAATCTATCTTTAGTAAATGGATATGTACCACAGGCTTTTAAGGTAGCTGTAATTAAACCTTTACTTAAGAAACCTTCGCTTGATCGAGATGACTTACTAAATTACAGACCTATATCCAATCTTCCATTTTTTTAAAGTTCTGAGAAAATATTTCCCTTATCAAATGTGGGCATTTACATTGCAATGCCTGTTGAAGAGTTTAAGTCAGGTCTTCAGAGCTCATCATAGCACAAAAACAGCTCTGCTGAAAGTCACTAATGTTCTTCTAGCCTCAGATAATGGACTTGTGTCTGTACTTGTCCTCTTAGGATCTCAGTGCTGCATTTGATACAGTTGATCACATATTCTCTTGGGAAAGGTTTGGAAATATGCTGTGGGGATCAGGGGAACAGCGCTAGGCTGGTTTTTAAAAATCTTTTTTTGGTCTGACAGATTCCCAGTTTGTTCAGAAATGATGAATCATTTTTAAAACTCCAAAAGGGTTTTTAATTTGGGGGGAAACCACAGGGTTTAGTATTTGGGCCAATTCTCTTTATAATATTTTCCCAAATAGGTAAAATAAGGCAGCATAGGAAAATTTTTCACTGTTACGCTGAGGGATACTCAGCTTTACTTATCCAAAATCCTGAAAAAACCCAACCAGTTAGATGAGACTACAAGCAGGGCTTGAAGATATAAAAACTTGGATGAGTTTAGATTTTTTTGCTTCTAATTCAGACAAGCAAAAGTTGTCGTTTTTGGACCGGAGGGCTTGAATAAGAAACTGCCCCATCAATCACTTAACCTGGATGGCATTAAATTTGACCTCCGGTAATAAAGAAAAAAACCCTTGGTTTTACTTTTTGACCAGGACATGTAAATTTAAAAACCCCCATATTAAAACAGGGTTTCTAGGATTTTTCCTGTTTCACCCCCCGGAACATTGCCAAAAATTAAAAAAAATTCCTATCCAGGAGTGCCCCTGAAAAACTAGTCCAGAAATTCGTTATTTCAAGGCTGGACTAGAAAATTTTTTACTGTCAGGATGTCCACAAAAGCATTTTTAAAAGCCTTCAGCTGATTAAAAATGCTGCCCGGGCAAGGAGTTCTGAAAAAATTTAAAGATCATATTTCTCCTATTTAGCTTCCCTTCATTGGCCCCCTGTAAATTCCAGAATAGAATTTAAAATTCTCCTCCTCACATAAAAACCCCTTAATGATCTACCCCATCATACATCAGCGTTTGATTTTTCCATATGTCCAAAAGGGCACTTGCGTTCCCCAGACTGGGGTTTTATGGTGGTCCTAGAGTCTCTAGAAGAAAAATGGGAGGCAGATCCTTTTAGTTATCGAGCCCCTCTTCTTTGGAAACAGCTGCCAGTTGGGTCAGTGAGGCGGACCCCCGGGTTCTATTTTTAAGGCTAGGCTTTAAAACTTTCCTTTTTTTGATAAAGCTTATAGTTAGAGTGGCTTATTTTTATAAAGGGAGGGAGCCTTGCTCCACCCTTTTGGATGGAGTAAGGGGGGAGTCAGGTTTTAGCCTAAACCGGCTCAGTTATGGTTGAGGGAAAAAACACACCCTCCTTTTCTCCCTCCGTAGGGACACCTTCCCTTTTTCCCAATGGTTATAAATCAGTCTGACAGAGAGGGGGTTTTCCAATCCTTGTGGTTTTTTAGTATAACAATGACCAATCATGGGCCCCTTTGTGGGGTGCCTTGAGACGACATTGTTGTAAATAAGCGCCGTTTAAAACCTAAATAATCTGAACTAAAAACTTTCTGTGTAGTTATGCTGCTATGGGGCTTAGGCTGCGGGAGGACATAATGACCACTCTCACCCCCTCTTCGCTACTTTCTCACACTACTCTCCAATTTTGGAATTTTTTGCTTTTATTTCAACTTTTTAATTTTTTTTCTCTCTTTTTTCTTTAAAAAGCTAACCTGGCTGACTTTTGGGCTCCCTGTGACACCTTTTCCTGGAGGGGGGGCATCTTCCAAGCTTCTGCTGGCAACAACTTAATGCTCCCCCTCTACCAATGATCCAGATGGCCATGTCTTTTAGTTTTAACCCTTTCTCTCTCCTAGACATGGCGTTTGACTGAGTTTTTTACTGTAACTAAATTTATGTGCTCTCTTTCAGACTCTAACCCAAAAAACTGGCTCAGAGTTTATATTTTCTTTTTTCTAGGGGGAAAATGACTAAAGGAGCTACATCCATTAACATTTTTTTTTTTTCCCATAGAAAGTACTCCTGGATCAGTGCTTCTTGGCTCTTTGTGTTTTCTGCGCTGTTCTCTCTAACCCCCAGTCGGTCATGGCAGATGGCTGCTCACACTGAGCCTGGGTTCTGCTGGAGGTTTCTTTCCTGTTAAAAGGGAGTTTTTTCCCCTCACTGTCGCTACATGCATGCTCAGTATGAAGGATTGCTGAAAAGTCAACGCCAGTGACTGTGCACTGTCTCCCTTAAAATGCTCATCCAGGAGGAGTGAATGCTGCAAGTCACTAACTGGATGCAATCTGCTGGGTTTTCCTTAGACAGAAAAAAAAATTTTATCCAATTTGAATAAATAACTAACTCTGACTGCACTGTTCAATGATTAGGACTAATTGGAATGTATGTACCTGACTTTTGTGAAGTGCCTTGAGACAACATGTGTTGTGAATTGGCGCTATATAAATAAAACTGAATTGAATTAAATTCATAATAATGTATATATGTGTATTAGAATGGTCCAGTCAAAGTCCAGATCTAGATCCAATTGAAAATCTGTGGAATTTGTAGAAAGAAAAAAATTGGTTTGTAGATGCTTTCAATGCAGTCTGACTGTGGTTCAGCTGTTTTGCAAAGAATGTGTATATATTTTCAGTCTTTACATGTGTAAAGCTGGTAAACCCTAAAATATCTGCAGCTCTAATTGCAGCGAAAGGAGGTTCTACAAAGCATTGACTCAGGAAGGGCTGGATGCAAATACATTTCACTGTTTCTGGCTTTTTATTTTTGAAAATTTCTGTACACCATCTGTCTTTGTCCTTCCTCTTGGTCTACTACATTAAAACCCTCCCAAGATACAGTTTGTGGTTGTAACTTCACAGAATGGGAATAAGTTTAAAGGGTACTTTGGTACTACAAATAGTTGCAAAAATAGAAGCTTTATAATATTAGATGAAACTGTTATGAGCGATACATGGATTTGGTACCAATTAGTAAATCAGGAAAGTAAATAAGTAATGAAACTGATTGGGAGCATTTATGTGGTTATTGTTAGATTTGTTAAAAAAAAAAACTTAACATCAGGTCTGGTTCTTGTGGTTCTGGCTATAATCAAAGCAACAATGCAAATGATGCACAAAGGGCTGCACTGTGCAAAATATTTTCTATAAAGAAATAACTGATACTTTGTTATTACTGGAATTAGACTTTAAAAGGCCATCAGTTACCACCCTGTATACTGTATACATTTGGGGTATAAAAAACAGACGTAATTATAACTGACCTCACAGTATTCTTGTTAATTGGTCTGCAGGCTCCAAAAGAACTGTGGTTAGTAGATGAAAAAAAGAACAGCACACACTGTGCAGATTTAAGAATAGAAAAGAAGAGGTGAATTGAGATGAGGTGCAAAGAGCAAATAGGTAATGTAATGGTAAGTGTGAATCTTGTGTTTTTAATGTGCTTAGCTCAGCAGAAACAAAACATACTCTTAAATCGGCATGGCATGAACTTGCACAGATGCCCAGAAATAGCTCTAAAAGAAGGACCCGACTCGACTAGGGCATCATAGATGCATCAAAGATTTCTGCACTCAGCTTTGGCTGTCATATGGATGTTTTGAGGCTTCTAACAAGTCCTGGATGGTGGCCACTTCATTAAACATTAAGGATTTTCAGAAAAAAAAAACTCAAAGAGAAGGCCAGAGATATGTGCAAGCTCTCACGTACCTGTACACTGGAGGGACATTCTGTGCAATGGTATAAATTCTTGACATGTTGGGTATCTGCAACCATCTGAAGTAAGGTCAGGGGAATTATTGAAAGCCACTGCAATGCTGACATCAGCAATACCTTGGAAAGCATTGAAACCCTTTGTACCTTTACATATTTTGTCACATTACGACCACAAGCTTTTTTCAAACATCCCAACATTGACAGATTATAGATTCCAACACATTATGTTTTCAGAACCACCTGAGTCAGTATTCTCTAGAATCACGTTTTGCTGCAAATACATCTGTTAAGCTTCTGGTGTATGTCATTTCCAGCTTTTCACATCTTGAGATTGACCATTTTTCATTGTCCCCCCCCATGACATGTTAGCAGTGTTGAAACCTTTTGGCCTGGATTTTTGGTCCAATCAACTTTCTTGTCCTTCCTGAAGAAAAACATCCCCATACCATGATGCTACCTCCACCATACTACATATTAGGGATGGGTGTTCCGGGCGATGTGCAGTGTGGTGATGCAAAATTTTAGAAAGTCTAGAGATGGCAATATTATAGGTTGGGATATATTATAATATATATATATATATATATATATATATATATAAATATATATATTATATATATATTTTATATATATATATATATACAGGGGTTAGACAATGAAAACTGAAAACACCTGTCATTTTAGAGTGGGAGGTTTCATGGCTAAATTGGACCAGCCTGGTAGCCAGTCTTCATTGATTGCACATTGCACCAGTAAGAGCAGAGTGTGAAGGTTCAATTAGGAGGGTAAGAGCACAGTTTTGCTCAAAAATATTGAAATGCCCCAACAACATTATGGGTGACATACCAGAGTTCAAAAGAGGACAAATTGTTGGTGCACGTCTTGCTGGTGCATCTGTGACCAAGACAGCAAGTCTTTGTGATGTATCAAGAGCCACAGTATCCAGGGTAATGTCAGTATACCACCAAGAAGGACGAACCACATCCAACAGGATTAACTGTGGACGCAAGAGGAAGCTGTCTGAAAGGGATGTTCGGGTGCTAACCCGGATTGTATCCAAAAAACATAAAACCACGGTTGCCCAAATCACGGCAGAATTAAATGTGCACCTCAACTCTCCTGTTTCCACCAGAACTGTCCGTCGGGAGCTCCACAGGGTCGATGTACACGGCCGGGCTGCTATAGCCAAACCTTTGGTCACTCATGCCAATGCCAAACGTCGGTTTCATTGGTGCAAGGAGCGCAAATCTTGGGCTGTGGACAATGTGAAACATGTATTGTTCTCTGATGAGTCCACCCTTACTGTTTTCCCCACATCCGGGAGAGTTACGGTGTGGAGAAGCCCCAAAGAAGCGTACCACCAAGACTGTTGCATGCTCAGAGTGAAGCATTGGGGTGGATGGTTTGGGCTGCTATATCATGGCATTCCTTCGGCCCAATACTTGTGCTAGATGGGCGCGTCACTGCCAAGGACTACCGAACCATTCTTGAGGACCATGTGCATCCAATGGTTCAAACATTGTATCCTGAAGGCGGTGCCGTGTATCAGGATGACAATGCACCAATACACACAGCAAGACTGGTGAAAGATTGGTTTGATAAACATGAAAGTGAAGTTTAACATCTCCCATGGCCTGCACAGTCACCAGTTCTAAATATTATTGAGCCACTTTGGGGTGTTTTGGAGGAGCGAGTCAGGAAACGTTTTCCTCCACCAGTATCACGTAGTGACCTGGCCACTATCCTGCAAGAAGAATGGCTTAAAATCCCTCTGACCACTGTGCAGGACTTGTATATGTCATTCCCAAGACGAATTGACGCTGTATTGGCTACAAAAGGAGGCCCTACATCATACTAATAAATTATTGTGGTCTAAAACCAGGTGTTTCAGTCTCATTGTCCAACCCCTGTATATATATATATATATATATATATATATTATATATAATATATATATATAATATATTATATATATATATATATATAATATATATATATATATATATATATTATATATATATATATGTATGTATACTCTGTACACCAAGCTAAATATTACCTTGGCATGCAAAATGTGAGTTCAAAACATATTATTATCAAAACAATTATTGCACTTCAGTCAGTTTTTTCTGATATTTACTGTATATTGACCACAGTATCAAGATGACAATATATTCTAAATATACTGTGGATCTCAAGTTCAGTGTTAGATTTCCACCACACTTGATTATTTACAAAAGGACAAAAGTACTTGTGAAAGGCTTTATTTTGAATACTATACTATAAAGGTCAAATTTGTGTTTAATAGTTGTCCTTTTGACAGATTCTCCAACCTCAGCCTTGGATCTCTACAAGCTACTTCAGAGTTATTATGGATCCCATTGCCGCTTCCTTGATTATTACTCTAATCATAAAGGCAGTTGGTTGCACTTAATTTTCTTTAGAGATTTTAGAGTAAAGGCATTTAAATTTAAATGCTAACACTGTTTTTCAGATTTTTATTCACATAAAATCCCAACAAAATACAGTTTGTAGTTGTAAGATGAAAATGCGATATGACATGAATGGTAAGGTGCTTATTCACTTAAAATTACATATGCCTGGTACATTACAATGTGGCCCTTATTTAAAAAAAATAACTCACCACAGAGCTAATTACCAACACATATTATGTTTTCATACATACTATAGGCGATTATTTTAGGTTTATAAAAAAAAAACAATGCATGACTTTACTTCACCTCTATCGGTATATAATATAAAAATGACGTGGAAATTTACAACACTTCTAAAATCATTTGATTTTTATTATAGTATAATTAGTTGTTTGCATGGTAGCTTAAATTTGTACCATCAATCTCAAAAGATGTGCATGTAAGTCTGTGAAATGACCCATGATGATGCTTGCAGGAGAAGAAAGAAGATTGATGCCATGTAGCAGAGAGTAATGCCCTGAATACTGACTGTGTCATTAATGTCCTCCAAGCCTTCCAGCAGCAGAATGGCAGAAAACAAGCTAAGGCTGAATCACAGTCACGTTTTATTTCAGTTTGTTTTCAATGGCACGAGGTCTGACATACACAGCACACTGTGCTCCAAAAATGTTTCAAGGTGGCTAACTGTGAAAGGAAACAAAAAAAATTTCTCCTTCCTTTGCACTCTTGTTGGCAGTCTGACATGCCATTTATCACTATCACGTTGATGATGTGTGGATGTTGATGGGCCACCTGTCCTCCCCGTGGGCCGTTCAACTAAGGTGTGAGTTTTAACTTCAGCTCAGTGTAATAATGTTTGACAGTGCTAATAAGCCAGGCCTCCTCATTAGGACTCCGTGTGTCATACTGCCATGACCAGCGCCTCTTCTCATGGCTTTGTCTTTGATCTCTTTGCAAATGGAACCACACAGCCCAGCAGTGTTCTCATTAGACAAGCTTATTGCCTTAATTCAGGCTAACATAACAACTCAAGATGGAGCTGTTTCAAATAATTCCCCTCATTTGGGTTTGAGTTTGAGCACTGGCACAGCTGAGAGGACTTATGTTGGACAATGCCTGGACTCTTCAGATGATGGCCGAAATGACGGGTTATGACATTCATCCACAGTCACAACAACTACCAAAATGCTGTCACTAGCTCAATCACAGACCTCTAACAGACCTCTAACATGCACACATTTAATGGCAGAAGATTATACAGAAATCTGCTCATGAAGATAGCTCAGATTGGACTACATGCACACTTTGTGTTATGTAAGTAACTTAAAGTAGGACACAGTTGTTCAATTTCAATTGTATTTTATTTAAAGAGCTAAATGGCCATTTAGTAAAAAAAAAATCTTCAACAAAAGCCAATGTTATTTTCCAGCAAAGTCTTTCTGTCACAAAGCTCTGAGGCCCTAGGAAGAGCTGTATTTAAACTGAGAATAAATTACATACTGGTGAACTCTTTAAACTAACGAGGCGAAGTCTGAAGGCATCGGTTGAGCTAGATTTTATTAACAAAGTCAACATTTGCTTTTTTTAAAAGTACTACCAATTATTGGATACATTTCATAATATATGCATGTAAATTGGTATCTAAGACAGCATGCACCACAGCATGCACCAGTCAGAAAGTGACTGAGTCTGGTTGGAGATGCAGAACAAAATGTCTATTAAAAACATTTCAGCAACACAGCCAGTACTATATGCTTAAATAGAAGTTTAAACTGTCAGTGTTTTGTTTCTTTTTAATATAAATCTTTTTTTCAAAAGTTTATTTTAGAAATTGAGTTTTAGAAGATTGTATTTTTCTTTATCATAAACCTGGATTAGAGTCATTGTATGATTACTCCAACATAAAGATATTGTGTTAGAAAACGATGGATAAGAGGGCCCTAATACATCAAATTTATATGGAAACCCGCATCCAGCAACCCTTTTTATATACATGGTTAATCCTTGTAGGGTTGCTGTTGAGCTGACACCTACCTCTAGCAGTCAGTGGGTCAGAGGCAGGGTCCAAAGGTCACCAGTTTATCAAAGGACATTAATGAGACATACAGATGGAATAACCATGCACACTCATAACTAAGGAACCATGACACTAAAGTGCATGTTTTTTTTAACTGTAGGAGGAACCTGGAGTACCTGGAGAAAACCCATGCATGCACAGAGGGAACATGCAAACTCCACAAAGAAGAACCTTGATAAGGATTTGAATCCTGGACCTTCATGCTGTTAGCCAACAGTAGTAACAACTGTATCCCATGCAGCCTTATATGGTACCATAAAACGATCAAATATTTAAAAAATAGGTCATTTATGATCAGGCTTTTACTGACTAATACAAATTCTACAAAGAACTGTAACACATAGAAGAAATAATATACTACATGCTCTGTGATAGAGTAGTTTTGAATGCAAAAAAAATTTAATTACAATACCATCCTTATTTATGTATCAAAGCACATGTTCCTAAGCTTTTACTATTTTCTTTTATAAACTCAAAAAAGTACATTAAAGTACATGATGTAAAAATAGAAAATTGTAGGATTTCTTAGTTTTGATGAATTTAATGAACAGTAAAAATACTCAACAATAATTCAGCATTAGAACGATCAGAGCCGATCAAGGGAAAATCAGCCAATTCCGTTTTGTGGTGGATTGATAGGTGAAATTCTTTTAAAGATGAAATCTTACCTATTTTCAAGTCTTGGTGTTGCGATGCCAATATTAATTTATGCAATGCTCACTTCAGTGCTTTGTGTGTTTAATATATTAATTAAACACATTGTATTGTAAATTGCCACTTGTCAGTCCAAAACTGATCAAATCAGCTCATGAGTAAATATCAAATCAATGCCTCTTTCATGATCAAGGGTTTAAAAAGTTTCCAACATTTAACGTTAGAGACAAAAAACAACCAACTATAGAAGGAAAATACTGTAAGCGCCTAAACATCTTGACTTTTAATTTAGGCTATTCACTCTGTAATTGCAGTGCCAAGTGTTCATATTTAATGATACAGCAAGGGGATTTAGGTCTCTGAACCTACCTGATGCTGCTTGCATCCACCCACATATTTTATACACGGTGGAGGTGCTGAGGAGGAAGAAGAGACTGAAGCAGCCGATGCAGGTGACCACCAACATCATTGACATTCCAATGAAGAAGGAGGCGGTCTTGAACGCACCGGAGGGGATGGCGGAGAACTCGGTGAAGCTGCCCTGGCAGTCCAGGTCCCTGGAGTGTCCGTCCCCGATGCAATAGTGAAACAGGCCGAAGTACCCGGCCTGCGGGGTGTCCACACCATCCCCGATCCAATAGGGCTGCGAGAAGATGGTCACGTTTACGATGCCGAACAGGATCGTGAAAATGGCCCACAAGAGTCCTATGACACGGGAGTTGCGGACGTAATTGGTCTGGTACAATTTTGCGGCTTCTGCAGACGGTAGCATTGATGCGGCAGATCCAGGTATCATCTTATGCAGAACCGAAAGATAAACGAAGGCTGCGATCCGTCCTTGCACAAAGAATGGGACCAAACATTTATCTCATAAGACGCGTTTGTCCTCCTTTCCTCTTACAGAATCATCGTAAAAATAACAAGCGGGATCGGGCGATCTGTGCCTGTGCATCTGCAACACATCTGTCAGACGGGATCAGCACATGACGTCGCATCCCCTAAAAACCAGGCAGTGGACCAAAGTGATGAGAGCTTGAACCCTGGATGTGACTCTGACAACTCGAACCGCCTCCCTCTGACTCGCTCGCAGCTCATCGCAGCCGCATTTTGGTGCCCTTGGAAAAATCCCACCGAGAAAGAAGCGTTTTCATATGAGTCTCAGCTGCAGGCTACACCTAAAAGCAACAGCTTGTTACAAGTAAATGTTTCCAAATGGGACCGCTTTCACTAACACGGACCCATAAGCTCACGCATCAAAGCATCCCACCGCGAATTACGCATTCAGATATTACGTCTGCCTCTCTCTTTGGTCGTGAAGCGTAAATATATTCTTCACAGCAACAGCAGCATCCACAGGGCTCCCGGCGAAGCTGCGAGTAACAGAGGGAGGGGCGCACAGTTGGTGGATCCAGAGCCAGTCCGGGACGCGCGTGTACGCCCGTGCAAACGGTGACACACACCTTCTGGAGAACGCTGCGTCAACATCCAACGAACTGACGACACATCGGTGCCAAACACATCAGCACATGCGCGTCTGTGTCAGTTTCAGCTGAATGACAATCTCCCCTTAGCCTTAATACGGAAGCAACACTCAGCATTAACGTGCTCCACAAGCTTCCAAGAGGTTATGCAACAATCCATAAAACCACACGCAATTCCCTGAAAAAAAAACAGACTAAATCCTCACATGTTTTTCTTTACCTATTAATTGCCAGACGAAAAAAAAAACCGTTATTGCATTTGAGGCACAGTGCCTTGCTAAATCAGCTGTTCACCCTGTGGACATTTTTCTTATTTTGTCATACCACTAACGTCAATGTATCTTACTGGGATTTTATTTCAGAGACCTATAGTATTGCTGCGAAATGGAAGCAGTGGCAGTTTTTTATATGGGAAATATGGCTCACCACCCAGGGCACTGTTCATTTGTAGGGCGGCATGAGCACATCTGAACTATAGCAATCTACACTGAACGGAGATTCTTTTAAGGAGAGGTCTATATTGATTTTATTTGACGTGTCATGTAAAATAAAGGCATTGCAACAATTTTATTAATACTAGTGCCTTAGATGTTTTGTTATAGCCACACACACACACACACACACACACACACACACACACACACACACACACACACACTGAAACCATTTTATAAAAAGCCAGAAGCCTCATGCATTACTCAGAGATTCTGTCAAACTATTTCAGATTTTTGAAACTTGTATATGTGAAAGCCAAAAAAATTGCATTTTAAATACTTTCTGTTTTTGATTAGGACCACCTAAAGTTGAAAGAAGCGTGGAAACTGAGGACAGAAGGTCTGGCCCACCAGGGCAGCATTTATTTAAGAGTGGAAGCAAATGGGTACAGGATTTTCACCATAGCGTTATGTTTAAGTTCCTTTAGTCTCAGGTCTTCTCAGGTTGAATGGCCTCTAATGGCTTGTCCTCCAGGAATGCCTTGAATTCAGCTCCATTTATCTTCGTAAGACCAAACAGCTTCACTGTCCTTGCAGAAGAAAAGCTTTCTCACAGCATGACGCTGCAACCAGGATGTTTCACGGCAGGGTTGGTGTGTTCAGGGTGATGAGCAGTGTTAGTATTTCCATTGTCCTAAAAGTTCAGTTTTTGTCCCATCTGACTAGAGCACCACACATTTGCTTGGTCTCCTGCGTGGCTCCAACTGCAAAGAGAACTGCTGTTGATTTTATTCTTGTCACTTTTCTACAAAGGCAATATGTGTGGAATGCAAGACTCATAGCTCTCCTGTCAACACCATTCTTCCACCTGAGTTATGGATCTCTGCAGCTTCTCCAGAGTGGAACCTTATTGACTGCTTCTTTGATTCATGCTTGGCCAGTCAGTGTGGGTGCACTGGTTTGTAACATGTTAAAACCTTGGGACATTTCTTTATAACCTAACCTAACTTTAGCCTTGACTATAATGTTTTGTGGTCATTTCCTGACCCACATGCAAAACCGCAAAACAGCAGGACGCTGTTAAAAGGCAAGTTATTTTTACTTACAAGCAGGAATAAACAATAGAGCTGGTTAAAGCTGAACTCCAGGCTCTGAAGGCTTTTGACGTCTGGGAAGAAAAAGAGGGGCTAGTTGAGGTGGGGAGAAATCCGAATATGTTCAGACAGCTTATACCAAAGATGGCTTGTGGATTCTCAAAGCGTTTAAGAATGGGAAGGAGGAGGTAAGGCAAGACAAATGAGCTGCAGATGACGACCGTGGATTTGATAAGTTTCAAAGGTAAGCAGTTAGCAGAGGCAATCCAGGACCAGAGAAGAGACATCTACCTGGGAGTACAGAGAGACGAGGGAAGTCAGCAGAGCAGGGGAGAATCTAATCAAATTCTGATCACAAAATGAAGCACAAAACAGAGAACTAGAGCTCAAGGGCTTGATTACCAACTACCTGGACCATCAAGAGGAGAGTGGTTGTCTGGGAGCTCCTTAAAAGCAGTGGCAGTTAAGAAGATTGCACCAAGGAGCTGCAGCAGCTACTCAGCCACACCCTCCTTCAGAGATCCTCAGTGGAAGAGAGAACTCACACAAACACACCAGGATCATAACACTGACATGTTTTCTGTGTTCCTTGGTCTTCATGATGCTGTTTGTTCACTAGTGTTCTCAAACAAACCTGTAAGGCCTTCACAGAACAACTGGATTCATAGATGAGAAAAAAAATCACACAGGCGTACATAGTTAGTTAGGTTATTTCTAAAGGCAATTTGTACTGGTATTTCAGAGTGGAGGGAGGTGAACACAAGTGGATGCAATATTTTCAGATCCCACCCCCGTCCAAAAAAAAAAAAAAACCTTTCTATTGTTTACCTTTAACCTTACAATTTTGCACTACTTTGTGTTGGTCAATCACATGAAAATCCCCTCCAAAAACCCTGACATTTGTGGTTTTACAGAGGCATGGCAAAAGTATTCAACGGGAAAGTTCAAAGGGTGTGAAGACTTTTGCAAGGCAGTGTATCTCATCTGTCATTTAGCAAGCTAAGAGGGGAAATTATTTATTTTCCAGCAGTGGCACGCCACACCCAAGGCAAAACAAAACCCTTTGCTTTGTTTCCTCATCATTATTTTGTAACTTTTTGTAACTTTTTTATTAATGTAAACTTTTTTTCATTGTTGCTCATTACAACATAGGCCATATCTATCAAGTTATTCAAAATTTTGATCTTCTCATAATCCCTTAAGAACAAATGAAATATTAAAATTAACATCCCTACCCGTAGCATTTTATTTGTATATCTACAACTGAGAATAAAGATTTGGAGCATTTGACCTTTTTAACTGAAAATGGCCTTTTTAAATTTTAATGACTTTATTGGATACAAGTGAGAGGTTTAAACACACTCATTGGTATGAATGTCTCATCAAAGCTTTTGTAGAAAGCAGCCGTGTGACTAATGTTCACAATCAGTAATTATTAATTAACAAGAGGCACCGTGGAAGGAAAAGCAAACGATCGACACGCAGGATACATAACAGGAATATCTGTTGATGACTGTGAAAAAACAGGGAACAGGTAAATGATTAACTTGTAGAACATCTGTGAAGGGGACAGGGGAAATGATGGAGGCTGGAAAACACAATGGAAACTAAAACAGTTGCTTTAAGGAGAATGGTTGAACAAAAAAGTGATCAGAAAAACAAATCTCAAGAATTCAATGAAATAAACCCTAGAACTCAAAAGCCAGGTTAGATCTAAAGGTAAATCTAACAAATCATGACACACACCTGCATATGATGTTATGTATAATCCAGAAGGAAGGTAGGGGTGTGCTTTGCTGTCATTATACTTGTAGTGTTGAAATGCTTTGATTCAGAGAAGAACATCTGCTAAAATCCATATGGAGGAATATTAAAAAGTGATATTTCATCCAGAACATTTGAAATCCAACATGTCTGCTAATGGTAAGGCTCCCTTTCTCTCTTGTTGTTCTTAATAATGAAAACATACCTGGTTTGTCTACAATCCAAAATAAACTCAAAAAACATGCATTATTTGCTCAATATGTTATTCTCTTTAAGGAAAACTAGAGTATTCCCGAATTGACCTGCATATTGAACATATTTGGAAGAATATTTGGATATCAAACAAAACAAAGACCAATCATCCTTGAAACTACAGAATCCAGAGGAATAAAGATATAAAACTATCATCTAATACTGGGTGGCAGGCAGGATTGTCTGTTGTATTCTTTGCACCTCTTTCTTAAAATAATTTTCTTGCCATCCGTCTGATCAGCACAATCTTTGCTTCAAACGGTTGCTATGGCAACAGGTTTTAATGAAAATTGTCCTTAGATGCTAAAACACAGGCATGAACCTCCCCGTTAATGAAATGCTCTCCTGCAGTTTTATGATAAAATCTATTGACAGCTTAATCCATATTTACCCATTTTGATCAAATGTTCAGATTTTATGCATTATTCTGCAATTAACATTAAAATTTGTGTTATTAAATATATTATGTGTAAATATAAAAAGGCTTTTGCTGTTTGTGTTACACTGATTCAGCTTGTTTTGTTGAAAAATCACATAAAAAAAGAAATGAAACATATTTATTGTAGTACTTTATTTGACCACTGAAGGTCAGTACAGTCTAACAATAGACTGGAGGCAAAGAAAACTAGTGAAATATTTTATTTCATGAGAGGAGTGTTAACATAATCTTCATTGCAGCATTTAACATGTACTATTTCACAAATGCCCTCACTATTTTCAGGTCCTACACTGAAAGACCAATTGTAGTAGCTTTTTTCTCAACATCAAACAAAACATCAACATTTGGAAAGGAATGTAGAAATTCAATTATCTGATGCAGTATGTTGTTATTTCACAATGAGTCAATGTGGACAGTTTACCAGTTTATCTTTAGAGGTTATAAATACTGGGGAACCACATTTTGAATCTTTGTCATTTCTTTCTAATCATACAAAAAATTTATTTCAGGCTCCATGAAATAAAATGCATGGAATACATAAAACAAAACTTAATTGTATTGTTTATGCATTGCATTACCAATACATAAACTGGCAACTCTCACCAATATCTTTTAATTTTCATAGTATAAAATAATATAAAATGTATCTTTAAGGTTTGTCAGTTTGTAACATTAACTAGCTCAGAAAACGGATTGCTAAAACACAAAACAGCTGTTTTTGCAAGTTTATGACACTTGTATCTTGGTAGTTTCTGAATAGTTTTGGTTCATTCTATTTAAATTTTATTTCATATGAGGACGAGAGTGTGGATCAAATGGGAAGGTTTGTCTAAGTTTTTAATTGGGGAAAGTGGGTTTATATCAAGCCTCAGGAAAGGAACTGGAATCAACTTCTGATAAGAGTGATCAAATAACACGCCCACCTTATGCCAGAAGCTTTTTGATGGCATCAAACAATATGTTGTTTCTCAGCAACTTCATCTAAATGATGCTTAATCAAATATAACTATGGGTGCATGGTACATTTGAGCCTTTGATCATTTAGAGGTTGTGTGAATTGTAGAAATTTCACAATAAATTCAAACCTCTGCACCCAACTATGGTGTTTTGAAATATTTGAACATGGGTGTAATCATTTTACTCAGGAAATGCAGCTCTTCAAAGACATCATAAAAAGCCACAAATTATTAGGATATTCATGCCCAGGATGGGTGTAAACATCTGAGTTGCACAGGAAGCCATATCCCTAACAGAATATGTTTGCATCTTGAATTTTGCCGGTTTAGATCTTGAATTTTGCCGGTTTAGAAACTTTGCAAATTACATTTATTTAAGGAAATAGCACTGGCCCTTACCCTAAACCCGCAGTCCCTCTGGGCTGTGGTATTCCCCAGGAACTGTTTTCAGGTCCAGTGATGTTTGCCTCTGAGGTCTATCTTTAAGAAGCACAATGTTTGTGTTTCATTGTTATGCTGAGGGACTCAGTTCTACCGCCAGTTCAATTAAACAGCAGGAGTCCACTCTCACCACTGAACTGCCTGAATGAAATCAAGTCCTGGACAAAGCTAAACTTTCTGAACCTAAATAAAACGGGTAATTTGGTTTGGGAAATCTAATCCGCTTCTCAGTTCAGTTAATGTTTATGGTTCCTTAGACCCTCACATTTAATCTTATGTTGTCCCAACATGAGGGCTTTTACAAAATGCAGCTTTTTGCAAGCCTTATCTTCACTTAATATACATTGAGAAAGTTATTCATGTGTGAGCATATTTGTGGCAGCCCAAAAATTGTTGAATAGCTTTCCAATACATACCAATGCCACTCAGATCAAAGATTAAATTAAATCTCTGTTAGAAACACCTTAATTTTATTTGGTTTTTGACTTGAGTAGAGTATGAGACTCTAAATGTTTTTTTATGATTGCTATGTATTTCATGGTTATTTTTACCGTGATATTGTGTTTTACTCCTTTCATTCTATATTTATATAATTGTTTCTTTGGACATACTGTGAAGCATTATGGAAATTTTATTGTAATAAAATCATGCTGGGGATATTACAAAGACATGGTATAAGAAGGGTTGCACAGTCTTGGTTAAAAGTTGCTTAGAGAATAGAGTTGTGAACTTCATTTCAGCCATTTGTAACAAAGCACAACAACAAAATGTCTTTTTAATTTCAAGTAGAACGTAACATGCAGGATTTTCTTTGACTGAATGTGTCACTGCAGCAGGTTTTCCATCAGGTGTTGTAAGCCGCATCTGTTGGAAAATTATCCAATGCAGAAAGTAATTTATATAAGCCTATGGGGCAAACATAGTTTACTCTTCATTATAAAGCATTTACCCTTCCTTTCTTGGAGTCACACTGATGTCTTAGCTCTGGTGCAGCAGAATGTAATGGTTTTTATCTGGTACCTGGGACAGTGCTACACAAATGTTAATTGTTATAATAGTTGTTGTGCAATCAGGATGCTTATGTTATTCAATATTTAATTAAATAATTATTCAGTCTGTCAAGTATTGCCCTGGGAATAGCAACCCTATATGGCAGTGGTATTAGGATAATAGATGAATAGGGGATTCGAGCACTGGTATTACTGAACAGCAAACTCTGCACAAACATGGAATAAATTCATAACTTCCCCTTAAAATAGAATAATTTATTAACATAAAATAATTCAACTCCAAGTTAAACATATTTTAGTAAACAAACTCTTTACTACGCTACAATTAAACTAAAACTACCAAGCAAAATGAAGGAATAAAGAAATTAATGAAATATATACAAATGAAGGAACAAGAAGACCAACAAAAATGGTTGAAAACCATACCCAATAAAATGACTCAATATTAATATTCAGTGTTAAGAACCAAGGTTTATCTTGAAGAATATGGAAATGATAACTTAGTTCTCGCACTAATTTGTTCTGAATTTAGTCTTAGAACTAATTAAGAACAATAAGTGGTATGTCTTCAAACAACCAATCACAATGCAAATCAGAAAAAAAAACAAAAACATTATTTTAAGAAAAAAATATTTTAAAGAATGATTTGCTGAAAAAACCTTCTGGATAATTGATTCTCAATGTTGTTTAATTAGCTACCCTTTTCCTGTAAAATAATCACTGAGGAAATATTATCTGGATTGGGAATCATAAGCTTTCTGGATGAGTGATTCTTTAATTACTTATCCTAATTTATATGTCATTTTATTTATAGTGATGACGAGTCGTGTGTAAATATTTAACCTGCCTGGAGCAAGCATTAGCCATTAGTGGCTCCATAGCTTGTTCACCCCTTCTTTAAAGTCAAACATACAAAGGGGTTGGACAATGAAACTGAAACACCTGTCATTTTAGTGTGGGAGGTTTCATGGCTAAATTGGACCAGCCTGGTAGCCAGTCTTCATTGATTGCACATTGCACCAGTAAGAGCAGAGTGTGAAGGTTCAATTAGCAGGGTAAGAGCACAGTTTGGCTCAAAATATTGAAACGCACACAACATTATGGGTGACATACCAGAGTTCAAAAGAGGACAAATTGTTGGTACACGTCTTGCTGGCGCATCTGTGACCAAGACAGCAAGTCTTTGTGATGTATCAAGAGCCACGGTATCCAGGGTAATGTCAGCATACCACCAAGAAGGACGAACCACATCCAACAGGATTAACTGTGGACGCAAGAGGAAGCTGTCTGAAAGGGATGTTCGGGTGCTAACCCGGATTGTATCCAAAAAACATAAAACCACGGCTGCCCAAATCACGACAGAATTAAATGTGCACCTCAACTCTCCTGTTTCCACCAGAACTGTCCGTCGGGACCTCCACAGGGTCAATATACATGGCCGGGCTGCTATAGCCAAACCTTTGGTCACTCATGCCAATGCCAAACGTCGGTTTCAATGGTGCAAGGAGCACAAATCTTGGGCTGTGGACAATGTGAAACATGTATTGTTCTCTGATGAGTCCACCTTTACTGTTTTCCCCACATCCGGGAGAGTTACGGTGTGGAGAAGCCCCAAAGAAGCGTACCACCCAGACTGTTGCATGCCCAGAGTGAAGCATGCCATATCATGGCATTCCCTTGGCCCAATACTTGTGCTAGATGGGCGCGTCACTGCCAAGGACTACCGAACCATTCTTGAGGACCATGTGCATCCAATGGTTCAAACATTGTATCCTGAAGGCGGTGCCGTGTATCGGGATGATACACAAAAACAAAAACAAAGTTCAGAGGGGCGACCAGGAGGTCGTCCCCAGCAGGCACAGGGTTCAGCCGGGCGACCGGGAGGAGCCTGGCGAACCCTCACAGGCTGAAGCGGAACCTGGCGAATCCTCAGAGGCTGAAGCGGAGCCTGGCGAACATTCAGAGGCTGAAGCGGAGCCTGGCAAACCCTCAGAGGCTGAAGCGGAGCCTGGCGAACCCTCAGAGGCTGAAACGGAGCCTGGCGAACACTCAGAGGCTGAAGCGGAGCCTGGTGAACCCTCATCTCTGGGTTCAGAGGCCAGAAAGAGGACAAACTGTTCCTTGAACCCCTCAGGAACAGGGTCCGACGGCGCTTCCTCCTCGAACCCCTCGAATTGAGCCGAGGCGCCCCTCGTGCGATGTCCTCCACGGCGTGTGGAGGAGGTTGAGGCAGACTTGGGGTCAGGCGTCATCCCAGGCTGTGGTGAGTCAGGCTGTGCGTCAGGCCTGAGTTCCTTGAGCACCCCCCAGAGGAAACCAAGGAGGTGCTCAGGACCTGGTCGTGGAGGCAGCCCGCCCACGGGCCCCTCCGGAAACTCTGCAGCAGGCTGTAGACCTGACGTGGGCTGCTCAACAGCAGCAGCAGCAGCAGCGCTCTGGAGACCGGACGTGGGCTGCTCAACAGCAGCAGCAGCAGCACTCTTGAGACCTGACGTGGGCTGCTCAACTGCCCTTGGGCCCCTCCGGAACAGGGCAAGGAAGTGGAGGCAGCCCACCCTCGGGCCCCTCAGGAACATGGCGAGGAAGTGGAGGCAGCCCACCCTCGGGCTCCTCCAGAACATGACGAGGAAGTGGAGGCAGCCTGCCCACGGGCCCCTCTGGAAACACTGAAGCAGGCTGTAGACCTGGCGTGGACTGTGCTGCAGCAGCAGCAGCAGTTTGAAGACATGATGTGGGCTAAGCTACAGCAGCTCTCTGGAGACATGACGTGGACTGAGCTGCAGCAGCTCTCTGGAGACATGACCATGTGGCTTGGTGTGGGTGAAGGAGGACGGCAGTAAAACAGCCTTACTGCGTTTCCTGCGGTGGGAGGAAGATGATGGCTTAGCTGCCGGTCCAGAGTGCGCAGCCAGGAGAGCAGGCGGAGAATGGCGACGAAGGGGACCTGTCCCCGGACATGGAATCGCCAACCTGGATCCATGATAAGCCGACTGCGCCACTGACAGCCCTGGAGAACGGCGCAGCGTCTTCTCCGCCTCCCGAGACAGGAAAGTAAAGAGGTCCATGGAGCCAGCCTGATGCTCATCCGTGAGGTCCATTATTGGCGGAAACATTCTGTTAGGACTTGCAAGATAATTGACCCCAGAATGCAGACGAGCAGGCAGCGTGATGGTAAGTGAAAATTTTTTTTAATAAAAAACAAAAACTCACTCTCAGAAGAGGCAGGAACAAAACAATAAACGGATAGGCAGGACAGGCTTGGCATGATCCACAAAACAAGACGTGAGCATGATTTGGCAACAAGACATTGTTTGAGAAATGTTTCCCAGTGAATAACTGAACAGCAGTGTATATATGGAGAGTGAAACAGGTGGAGCAAGGAGACACATTAGCTTGGAGCAGGTGAACCGGATAAGGTTAATTGACAGACAGAACAAAATGTGGCTGGAGCTAGAGCAACAGAGAATCTTGAATACAAAACAAAAACTAAAGCATGACCAGGAAAATAATAAACAGAAGCATGATTTGAAAACTGTGAGAACATATAAGAAAAAAACAGAAACCAAACACCAAACAACCCCAAATCATAACATTATCTTACAATTATAGATATATCTCCTTCTATATTTTCTCTGGCTCCAACTCCTGTTTTTTTCAGTGAAAACCAGTGACACAACACAAAGTATGGATGCTGGCTTTGTTGCTGTCCTTGTTGCAACTGATTCTGTATAAAATACTTCTCACAAATTGAGAGATTTCAATGCTGACACAGAAACAGGAACAATTTCTATGAGAGTTGGACAGAAAGAATGACTGGATGAGGTAAGAGATATTTGCTTTCTTGAATTTGGGACTAAAAGACGTTGTGTATGTGCATGTTTGGGAGAGAAAGAATGAGTGAATGCCAAAGACAGAGAGACAGAGAGCCTGGGTGTGTTGAGATAAGCCGGGTTGTTGGAAGGTTGTTGTTTTTCAGGCCATGCGGTGTACATGTGCATGTGCCTGTTTGTGTTACAGTCTTTGTATCTGCACACGATGGTGTTGACTAGCTGTTGATTAGTAGTTTGGAACTGCAAACAGGCATTTCTGAAATCTCAAACCCACAGCGGCGCCACTGATGATAAGCACCTCCTTCTCTGTCTCAGTTTGCTGCTAATTTGTTCCCAGAAGTCGTCACTTTTCCCAGAATTTAGCGATTGTGTATGTGCTTGAAATATTTGTTGCTGTGTTTTGATTATTTTTCAATGCACAGTAGATTCAAGGGGGTTGTTTTCATTGTCCTGCTGCCAACAATGAATGTTGACAATCTCCTGCTTACTTTCTGTAGTTGCTAATGAGAGGTCAGCATAAATGCATAAGCACATTGCATTTTCTACTGCATACTTTCAGCTCTGCCATGAAGATGAGAGCAGTGTGTTTGGCCATCAATTGAGCTGTATCCAAACTGCTTGCAGAATCAATTTTCTGTGCATATAGTTGCATGTTAGACCTCAAGTTAATTGAGGTACTAATGTCAGTGTATTATAGTTCTTGGTGATTAAGTCATTGCTTGAATTTAATAATTTAATAATTTAGCTCAGAAACACCTGAAAAAGTGAGAGAATTTGTCTGTGAATGATTGTTACATGGAGGGGGAACAAAGCAGCCATGCACACAAGATATCATCTTAATGCAGGTCCATAACTGTGTTAAATTGACCTTTTAAACAGTCACTCCTAAAAGCAGACCAATTAACCTAACTAAATATTCTTGGATTATAGGAGGAAGCCTGAGAACAGGCAAACTGCATGCAGAAATACCTCTGGCTGGGATTTAAACCAAGGTCCTTCTTGCTGGAACGCAACAAGAAGAACAATACCGGAGTTGCTAATGTTGCTCTTAAGCAGAGTGATACTAATCTTAAATCAACATTTGCACACAAATGGCTACTTGCACAACACTAAATGAAAAGTTATTTTTTTTTAATTTTAATTTATGATCAGGTCAACTTTTTTGTCAACTTTTGTTAGTCCATTCATTTATACTCAGTGGTTTTCTATCTTTTGTGGAGGCAACATTATTACCAGCCTGCAGAGTGACGACCCACTGTTTCAAAGGCTAAAAAGGCTTTACTTTTTTGTCTCCCGACTTTTTGCTTTCCAGCTGAAACTCATGTATTGTAAAGGTGACCCCTACTAAGTGATACAAACACTGTCTGTCTGGCAGACTAATTAACATCACAATGTAGCACTTTGTCCTCTCTATGAAGAAAATTCCTACGTATGTATTCCCAGTCATTACATTGGACTGTTTTTTTCTATTTCCACTGTGCCCTTGTTTTCCCCCAGCTAGTGCTTTTCATCCACAACCTCAGATCAAACTGAGCAGCTGCCAACCATTTGCCTCGTAGAGCCAATGAACATAAAACCTGGAAAACAAAAGAGAAACGCCCAAATGAAAGCTGGAGTTAGAGCAAAATTAACACAATGAGGGGGTTTGTTGACTAGGAGTGGTGGACGGGTGATGGTGGTGAAAGCTGGTGTTGGAATTTGTGGGGGGGGCAGGTTTCCATCCAGGACTGCCCTCTATTAAGCTCCATCCACCCTCACATCCTCTGTGACCAGCTTTTATGTCCCTGTTAAACACAAGCATTCCCATAGCATGATGCTGCCACCATTATATTATATTTCACAATGGGGATTCTATGTTTGGGGTGATGTGCAGTATTAGCTTTCTGCCATATATAGCATTTTGAATGTAGACCAGTTTAGTGTCATCTTACAAGAGGACACCCTTTTACATGTTAGCTGTGTTCCCTACATGGACTAAAACCAACCATTGCAGAACTTCTTATAGCTCTCTTTCAACAAATTCTTCTTCCTGCTATTGTTTCATAAAGCTCTGAGACATGGAGTGAACACTAATACTTGACCTGTCAACAATATTTTCAACCTCCGCCTTGGATCTCTGCAGCCCCTCCAGACCCTTTCTAGTCCCCTTGCTTCTCTGATTATTCAATCCTTGTACAGCCTGTTAGGTTAGGTGGCCAGCCATGTCCTGCTAGGGTTGCAGCTGTTAGGTTCTCAGTGATGACCAAACCCTGCTGTAAAATCCTTTGCAACTTTATCTTTGACCTGTCCGCTCTTCCTTGGTCTTTATCATTCTGTTTCTTTACTGATGTTCTCTAAAAGACCTCTGAGGCCTTTACATAACAGCAGCTGTAGCAACCCATATTGTAAAATCAGGCAGTAACATAAGAAAGCTAATATGGTAATAATGTGCCAATAAGGTAAAAACATATTTGAGTCTATAACATAACAAGTTATTATTGAATGGTTATCAAGTAATTGGCTTTGCATTGGTATAAATTTTTTCAAAATGTAATAACTGCAGCTGATAATGTTGAAAAATTTAAGAGCGCATTTCTGAGAAATAAAAAATGTTTTGCAGTTTTTGTGCAGTCAATAAAAAGGCAAAGTGGATGGGATGGTTGTTTCTTATTGAACGATATGCACTACACAGCACTCTAAGCCCTGAACAATAGATTAAAGATATAATTACTGTGTAGTGGGAATGCATCCTACTACACTGTAATCATATCTTCAAATGAGTTTTTTTAATGTAATTCCAGTATAGGAAAACGTGACCAATAAAGTCCTAACATTTTAAACTTTTGACAAAATGTTTTCATACAATTGGCAAAAAACCTTATTACATGATGGCAAGTTATTACTACATTAACTTTATTTGTCGAGATCCTGACTTGATAGGGTATGGCTTTCATTTGTGTCATGTTCTACAGGTCATACCATATTCTGTTATTTTTGACATTTGGGTGTTACTGTATAGTTCATTTCCTTGTGCTCTTTATTCTTAGGTGTATTTCTTTAGTTCATTCTTTGGGTTTTTCGTGTGATCCTTTTACATTTACATTGTTTCCTGTTAGATCTTTGTGTCTGTCTTTTCTCCCCTTCTCTGCTCTTTTTTTCTGTCTCAGCTGTTCCACATTTCCTCTGATTGCTCTGCCTTCTCCCTGCCTCAGCTTCAATTCATTCCCTCTGATTAGCTCTTCTGCTTTGCCTGTCATTTCTTTACCCCTGCCTTAGTATATAAACTTACTGGTTCTCTTTATTCCACACTGGTTCCTTCCGTTTATCTGCCATTTGGGCCGTTTCTCTGCTCCATGCTCATTTTCGCCATGTCTCCAGTTGTTCTTGCTAGTTCTGCAAGTTATTTTCATTTGTGTTGTTTTTCTATTAAACGTTCTCACTTTAGTTGCCCTGCATATGAGTCATTTATCACCCAAACATGACATTATTAAACTAAAAATGGCCAAACTATATGTCGCTATTAGCAGGTGGTATGTTATTGAAACACAGGTGGAGTATTTTCAATAATTTGTCGACATCTGCGGGTACTTATCATGCTTATTTAGAGAAATCAAAGTAATAGGACTGAGACAAATGCCACACTATTAAAATGCTACACTTTTTTTGTATAAAAACAGTTTGACAACCCTGAGGAGTTGTCCATCATATTCTCAATGATGCACTATTTTGTATTCGTCACTTAAAATCTCAAACTATATTTGAATTTGTTTTTGGATAATGAATGTTTGTTTTTAAAATATAGCAAAATATTAAAAGTTCAAGAGGTATAACTGTTTTTTGCACAGCTCTGTAAATATTTCTACAGTTGTGTCTTCTGTGTTTTGTTTTAGTTGGATGTAGGAATGCGTTTACACGGCTGTCATCAGACAGATAAGACAGATTTTTACCAAGCTAATAGGCTGTACAAAACAGCTGCCTCAGTGAGTGTATAATTTGGTTAAGGGGAAGACAAATCTACTTATGTTGATGTAAATTAAAATTAACATGAGTACCTTGAAACAATATTATGTCATTATTAAAAGACACGTTAATATGATTGGAGCTTCTTTGCTGTCTGAGGACTCCATAAGAATAATGTGTGTGTGAACATACGGTTGCTCTTATCTGGTATCAATAAACACTGACCTGGTTTATTTGCTTCAAACGTCACAGAAAATCAGCAACAACTGAGGAAAACAATATACTTTGTGAGAGAAAAAACATTGTTTAATATCTCCTTTAAACGCAACCGTATGTCTTGTTAAGTGCCACTAGATGGCAACCTGAGAAAACACTTGTCACCACCAGCCATGCTACTTTGTTGAGGGAAGTGATGTTGTTTCGGCATCTTTTCCATTTGTTCCCAAAACTTCTGGATGTTCACTAGGCCATTTATTAAATATCAATTTAATAAACAGGTCTAACATTACTTTTATCTTATGTTACCTTATCTTCTGCTCAACCTGTATCTTTGTTTTAAGGTCAATCTGAGCACAAGTGACTGAATGTTGTTTACTTCCTGTTTACACCTGGATATATTACCGTAAAAGGATGCCTTTACAGATTTCTTCTTTAAAAATATGTCATTTAGACACAAATGTTAAAAAACTCTTTGTTTGGTAATATGTTAAATCTGCTCAAATAATATAGAAAATATATTCAAGTAACTGGGCATTTTATTACCTCTAATAGGTTTCTTTGCACATACATGAAATTATATGCGACCTATTTACTTAGCTAAAGAAACACAACTGTATGTTTTGTTAAGATAAATGTCTTCATCCTTTACCTTATCTAACTAAGCTCTCTGAAGCACTATCTGTGTTTATCAGTCAGGAATGTTAAAAATGGGGAGAATCTGCTTCTGCATCATGTTTGGAACAAACAAGCTTTGGAGCAATGAATGACTTGCTGTAATGACAAATACTCCCTCTGCAAGTAAGTAATGGCAGTCCGATGTGGTTTTTAAAACTTTTCTTGGATAGATTTACCTAAATTATTAAAGCCTGGTATTTCTAATTCTGAAATGAGGCTGCTGCAATAAAATAGGCTTCTTACACATATTTGACAGGGGTGTCAGTGCATATGGCCATCACTATAGCATGTAGTTATTTTATGTTGGACATGGTGAGTCGGGTCAAACTGTGTTTGCTGTGCATGACTGACTGACTGAAGAGCATCTGGTGCAACCAGCTGTGTGTACCTATGGACAAAAGCAGCATGTGGAAGACAAAGGTTTCACCACAGGTCATTTCATTCACAGACTCGGGCAATCTGAGAAAAAACTCTGGTCAGCTTCTACTTTCCCCACCTCTACATCATATCCCCTCTCACTTCCGCTCTCTTTCCCCCTCTGCTCAATCGCACCACGCTGGCTCTCTTTTCTTAGCAAACCTTTCTCTCATCCATTATTGAGACTTGTTTTTTTTCCTTGTGTCTCAGAATAAAGAAGGAGAACAGATCTTTTGAATGTTTAATGCTCCAACATAAAAAATGCATCATTAGTCATTTCTCTACAATATGAACTAGTAAACTTTTAGAGGGACACAACGCCTGCTGTTAAAAAAAAAGAGGCCTTTGGCCAACATGTCAAACAATCGTAAGGCTTTTATCTAATAAATCATTTCTTTTCACTAAACTGGGCCTACAACTAATAAAAAAATGCTTACCAATCACAGGTTTAATGCATTTAACTGACAATAGATGAAGAGTGAAAAGTAGACAGTAACAGTAAATGTTTATTATTATTTATTTGGGGCTGATGCATTTTTGACACTTACCCAGTTTAAATAAAACACATACATACAATAAATTATATCTAAAAATAAACACAGGTTATTTTAAATGTATATTCATACTGTGTGTATTATCAATAAAGAGAAAAAAATACTCAGCAAACAACCAATAATGTATATTAGCTCGTTGAATCTGCCATTGAAACAGCTCTTAAAATATGATTCAATTCTTCTAACTCTAGCCATCTAGCCTTGCACCTGCTCCCCTCTGATCCATACACAATATGCCACAGCTCCTCAAAAAGCAACAGTCAAGCTCATCTGTCTGAAATGCAGACTGGTTTTGCAACAGAGGCACATTCATAGCTCAGTTCTGATCCACATGCTGTATCTCTGCAGCTTACAGGTATTATTTGCATCCATCTGCCAGACATGTAGTGTTTTAGGAGAGAAGGGAGGCTATAGTTGGAGAACAACTGTGAATAAGAAAACTGCCTGCATTTCCATGATGTGTGCAATATTATTTGCTTGTCTTGTTTACATGCTTGCAATTACTCGTAGAGGTTTTATATAGTCTGGAAAAGAAGGTTATTCATTATATGGCAAAATAAAAGTAAAGGGAACATATATTTGTTGTAGCTGCATGGAAAGTGTTATTACATGTGCCAGCTGGAGGACATGCTACATAGAGCAAAGGAAGTAGACATTATTCTCTAATACTGTAAGTATAATAACCAAATTCTTCCTTGTAAGAATATACCAGGTAGTCATTTAGATGTGACAGGTAGATGTTTTTTTTTAATCTAGTTTATATCTTAGATGAAAAAATCTTGCCCTTATGATTGGAGAAAAAGCAGAAAAGTGCTCATAGCCGAAGAGGATCATCTATTGTTCATACAAGCTTGAGGTTGTTTATCTATATCTATGTTCTCATTTAGCTGCCTTTATGTGCAGATTGGCAACAGCTTGCAGTAGTCTATGAATACTCCTGGATGTCACACATAGCTCAGAAGACAACCTATTGTTCTTATATGAGAATCATGACCCTTGATAGGGATAAAAAAAAATGTAAATGGAAGGATAATGCTGATATTCACAAAAATCGACAAACAAATATATCTTACACTATCTTATTTTCTTTCAGAGGACAAGTTTATTTAAATAGCGACATTTATATACAATGTGATTCAAATTGCTTTAAAGGGAAAACAAAGACACAAAGGTAAAGAAAATTAGAAAAAAAAAATTAAATGAGAAACGAGAAAAAAAAAACACGGAGAGAAATGTTATGTTAAAACTAGGACAAGATAAACAGGACAAGATAAAAATTACTTAATAAAGATGTCTTAAATCTTGATGGTAAAGGTGCAGGAAAAATATGTTTGTAGTTCTGATTTAACAGAGCCAATACTTTCTGCATATTTCACTTCCTTTCTTTCTTCACCTGTATCAAGGCAATCTCAAGACAATATTTAACAGAAAATGAGAAGGAAAATAGTTTGGTAATCACTGATAGTTGGAAGACAACACCACACAGAACACAGGAGATAATATATGTCACTATTGACATATTGGGCTAAAACTCAGAACCTGGTATCACTAAAGGCAGGATTTACTTATTTATTTATATTGCTTTTGCAGCAAATATCAAAGCTTAAAAATATTTTAAAAATGTATAAAGATAAAAAATTATTTCTTAGAAGGCCACTTTGGACATTGTGGCCTAAGGGGCAGGGGCTTAAGCACCTGTAGGAACCCCCATATATACATGTATGTGTTGAAGTACTCCATAATCTGAGCTCAGAGGTATAAAGAGACAATTAGCCCATTTCAGAACGTCAGTCAATGAAAATGGGGTAAAATAAATAATTTAGAGGTTAAATTAAATTAAATTCTCCATTTGATCTGTGTATTTTCATGAATATGTATTTCCATAATCCATCAAAAATACTTAAGCATTAAGAAAAATAAACTCACGCAATAGTTAGAGGACAAAATGGTCTGTTTACAAAAAAGGAAAGTAAGACAGGTCTAATTGTAACCCTTGGGTATGAATTGAGGTATCAGTTGGTGAAAAGATGAACTGAACAGGAATTCTTTTTTTGCCTCACCCACATTATTGGTGACTGCCAGACCTCCGTCAGGGTAGAAGTGAGTTAATCCGGAGAACCATAACACAATTTGGACACAATGCTTCTGCTTCTGGAATTTAACTTACTTGGGCTTGGTTGGTTCTGACAATCAGGACCATCTATTGAGGGACCTGACCTGAACTATATCACTGTGAACTGATTTTTACCACAGGCAAAATCAGCAACATCCCTGAAGGACATGATGGATGTGTTGTACATTGTGATTTACAAACTAATTGGGTAGAAAGGTGATCAGCTAAGACACCAAAGAGGCAAGGATTTCACTGTTTGTAGGTTGCTTTATGAGTTTCATCAATCTACCAAGCCAAAACTATTTCAATTTATCAATTTAAAGGCACTAGATGGTACATTCCTGTAAAAAAAAACCAAAAAAAAACTCATGCTATGATATTTTACAGTGTGGAAGGCAGGTGTCTCATACGGAGCTATCCATACACACACAATATGCAGACTGTATAGCCTGTGGCAATGGACAGAAATAGAACCAACAGCCTGGCAATGAGGTGTCAAGAGACAAGGGAGGGGAAGAAGTTCAAATGAAGAGGAGGAGGAAAGCAGGCACAGCCAATGAAAGAGGGAGTGAACCGGTGAAATTCTTTCATAACAAGAGCAGAGAAACCAGAGAGCATCCATAGTCATATCTGATAAAGGTGAACATCTTCTGTCTTCATTTTGACACAATTTCATTCCTCCTCTGGTGGCCATGAAGTTCTAATAAGAAATTGATTTTTCACAGAGTGAGAGAGCACCAGAAAGGGTGACCCCCTGACCCCATCGTTCATCTAAGGCGTGGCAGGAGATTGTCCTCATTCCCAAGAATCAATGCAGCATGCTTCCTGACCAGTTGCTGCAGACTTCACGGGCACAAATGTGTCATCAGCCTGTCATCCAGCATACATCTTTGTCTGGAGTGACAAGACCTTCCCCACCTGTCCCCCTGTTGAATGAAAGGCCGAGAGAGGCATGTCTTCCAATTCTGTGAAATGGTGCATAAAACGGAAAAGAGAGACACACCCCTCTCCATCTCTATAACCCTGATTCTGAGCAGCTGACCCCCTGTGAAACTTCATCCAAAAGCCCTCATCTATCAGTCAGTGAATGGGAATGGAAGTAAAGGAGGGGGAGGTATCAGAGCCAGCAACCAGCCTCCACTCCCTTCTCAGATGCATAATTCAGTGTTTCTCTCACAACAGCCTGAGCTTTGGAGGGCTCAGTTCCCCCAGCCATGCGTCCACCAGTCTGCTAATATGAAAGAAGCTCAGAACCCACTCTGTTGTTCCTTCAGGCTTTCTGGCTCTACACACTCTCAGTCATACTCATATGATTTATTCATACTTGTTCATCCATGGCAAGAGACTCAGACCCCGGTGGACAACTTGGGGAAACATTTTTGTCCTTGGCAGAGGAAGTGTGTCGGCATCGCTGTGGGTTGTCAGAGTGACACAGGAGTAGTTTTAACCTCCCACTGGTGCTCCTTCTTAGAGGCCTGCTGCTGGACAAGCGCACTACAACTGTACCTTGTCCTCGATTGCATCCTGGAGGACGGAAGAGTGTGATGCAATATTCTTTTATTTTTTTTAACCCTAAAATAACTACCTATATTGTCCTAGATTAAAATATTTTAAGCTTTTTGTTATTTTTTTTACTTTACAGAACTTTTTTTTTCTCCTGAAAGGCGAGGAAAAAAATAGTAATGTTTAAAATATGACCAATAAGCTTTTCATTAGGTCTTTCTGACTATAAATAAATATTTTTTCCCTCATTTCTGAATCAAGCATTTTTTTCTTCTTTCTTGAAAGGCAAGTGAAAAAACATATTTGATGCTCATTTTTCTGTTTGTTCTTGTGAAAGTTTTATCTGCCACTATAGGCACTGCAGTAAAACAACAGGCCTTCGCTAACAGTTGTTTTGTTCAAATGAACTGTGAAAGGGGTGGTTTCCTTTCTAATTTATTTTAACAACTTTTTATAAACATCTACTGACAGAAAGTTTAAGGTCATTTGCAATTTCCAATTTTGGTCCCAAAAGAGAGCAGTCATTTGGCAACCATTATCATTTTCTGCTGGCCTTTCAGAAAAAATGTTACCTGGGAAAAAAAAAAAAAAAAACTTAGAGCAAACTGCAAACATTAATGTATTTTCTTCCAACAGTGGATTGTTTTTGCCACTATTCCATAAAGACCTGACATATGGAGAGCACAAGTTAGAATTGTCCTATCAACTCCTTTCCCACCTGCCTCTCCTTTTAGGTGGAGAGCCATGTCTAGATAGGTTTCCTGTTGTGTCATACTCTGTCCATTTTTAGATGATGGAATGGACAGTTGTCCATGAGATATTCAAAGTTTGGGATATTGTTTTATAACCTAATTCTGCTTTAAACATCTCCATTATGTTGTCCCTGTCCTCTCTGGTTCACGATGCTGTTTGTTCACGAATGTTCTCTAGTAAACCTCTGAGGCCATCGCAGACCAGTTGTATTTATATGTTGATTAACTTACAAACAGGTAGACTCTATTCAATATGTAAGTAAATTCTGAAAGCAACTTGGTGCACTTGATTTGAAACAGGGGTATCATAGTAAAGTGAGGCTGAGTAAAACCACAAGCTGCACTTTTAAAATTTGAATTGTGAACATTTTAAAAGCAACCGATGAAGTCCTTTACTCGCATAACATTATGCTGATCTTTTTTGATTAAGTGAGAGCTTCAGTAGAGAGTTAAGTAAGAACGAAATGCTACATGAAGAGTGTCCTTTCTGATGCATTGGGCTTCTTTTTATCCCCCTGTATTATTGAAATTTGGCAACCATGCTACAGCAAAACATAAGCAGTGCAGATGACTTTGTCTATTATACTGGGGCTGTGACAATATTTCCACCATCTTATTTTTCTGTGAGTAACAACCTGCGCCAATGTAACTTTGCCCACCCCCAAATTTTATGAGATTATACTTGCTGTTTTATTAAACTAGTTTACCTCAAACATGTCAGTCAGATATGATTTCTTATCCAATACTTAGGATGCAAAAGCTTTTATTTTGCTTATGTGACAAGAATTGACTCATAAGGAATATTTCTACTATGAAAAGTCCTCTGTTGACCTTTAACCTCCCATTATGAGGTTGTTTCTCCTGTGTACATGAGGCATAATTTCTGCCTCTTGAAGGCTTCACGATAATTAAGTGAACATGTTTTTGGTTCTTATCGCTCCTGCAACTAAATCCTCTCAACTTCAGGGCTGCTTAAATCTTATTTGTTTTGTGCCTCAGAGTCCACCAATACTTTCGGTTCTCCAATATTTCTTCCTGACCCTTGTATCGATGGCCGGCTCAGCTTCGAGCCCCCTGCTGTGACGTCAAAAGTAATGACACGCTGTAATAGCTCGTTGAAGGGCCTGGCACATTCGCTGAGCTGCAATGGCAGGGCGGCAGCTGGGGTGAATGAACTTGGTCTGGCCTTGTGACAGCACCACTCCAAGCCCACGACCATAATCCATGAATGATGATGAGATCTGCTTTCCCAGTTCCTGATTGGAATTGCCATTTAACTGCATGGAAATCACCCACCTATGGTCTGAGCAAATGCATTTATTCTCCTCATCTCAGTTGTTTGACAAGAACAAATCTCTCTGTCTCGATTTCCTTTCTGAGATACAAAAGTGCAATGCCTTGGGAAAAGGATAATTATGTGCGAGCTCATTACTCAAGTTTAATTACTGAAATTAGATTTTGAGCACATTAAAATGTTTCTTCTTCTTCTCATTGACCTGAGGAAATTCTCATTGAGGGCTTTAACCCACTGGTTGTTTATTTCACTGAAACAAAACATTCTTTTGTTTTTACAAAATTAGCTCTCGTCACAACTCTTAAAGATTTTCAAAAAACAGAAAAGAAAATTGACCTTTTTTTGAATATCTGATTTGAAATAAATGCACCTGTAACTAAAATGTAACACAGAGTAGAAAAATACTTTTTTTCAGTCACAAAGCTGCCAGTGTTTAACTTAGTCATTAGCTTGAAGTCATTAGCTAGTTGCTTAATTGAACTCATTTAGAAGCTATCCTAATCCGCCGAGGTGACCTTGATCCAGCATCGGCGTAATGTTTATGCCAGTGAACATGAGGAAGCCTGTCTCTTTGTGCCATCATGAGCATAAAATGCAGTTAAGCTCGTGTTTGGCCATGAAAATCTGCCCTTCATTAGTCATAATCACCTTTTGCTGCTGCTGAGAGAGGCAATGCGTTTTTGAGCCAGACTAATACCAGGAGAGCAAAACTCATCAACAGAGAAGCAGAGCAAAGAGAGAGCTAAAATCTCATTCCTTGCACCTTTTTTATTTTACTGCTTACAGTATATCAGCCAAATCCCTGCCTGATGGGAGAAAGGTTGTAAATCTGAGGCGCTTGTGTAGGACATGCATTAGGTGGAGAAAAGGAGGGACGGTATGAGGCGGAGCATGTTTAGAGTGATGGATTAATGAGGCTTGGCCTTGTCTGTGTGAAGTGTGGGTGTCTGTGTGGGGGGTGTGTAGTTGTAAGCTGTTGTATCCATTTTATGTTGCCCACGGAGCTCTTTGATTCATTGGTGTCTCCATCACTGTACTTTGAGTTTCTATTCCTAAAACAAGCAGCTGCAGTGCCTTGCAGAAGTATTCATACCCCTTGAACTTTTTTCACATGCTGACACATTACAACTACAAATCTCAGTTTATTTAATTGGGATTTTATGTGATAGACCAACTCAAAGTAGTGCAGAATTGTGAACTGGAAGGGAAATGATGAATGTCTGTAAATATAAATCTAAAAAGTGTGGCATGCATTTTTAGATAGCTGCAATTAGTCAATACTCGTAGAACCCCCTGGGGTATGTCTCAACCATCTTTGCCCATCTAGAGACTGAAAATGTTGCTGATTCTTCTTTGCAAAAAAGCTCAAGCTCAGTCAAACTCAATGGTGTGTGTGTGTGATCAAGTTTCAAGTCTTGGCACAGATTCTCCTTTGCATTTAGGTCTGAACTTTGATTGAACCATTTTAAAATATGAATAGGCTTCAATCTAAACATTACATAACAGCCCTGGATGTATGTTTGCTGTTATCCTTCTGCAAGGGTAGTCTTGTTTTTTGCAACATCTATAAGGTTTTCCTGCAGAATTGTGCAGTATTTCATATGTAGGCCAAAAAGGTCATTTTCATTTTTATACTGAACGATCAGAGCACCTTCTTTCATATCTTCATTTCCTGCCATGTCACCTGTAGCAAACCGCAAAGGGGACTTCTCACGTCTTTCCTTCAAAAATGGATATCTTCTTTCGATAGCTCTTAAAATGCTACAGATATAAGGTGCATGACTAGTTGTCCTGCAAAGAAATTCTCACACCTGAGCTGGGGATCTCTGCAGCTCCTTCTAAACTATAGGCTTCTTTGGCTGTTTCTCTGATTAATACTCTCCTTGCTCAGCCAATCAGTTTAGCTGGACACCCATTCTTTCTTAAGTTGAGGCTGTGCCATTTTTGGATGAAGTATTGAACAGTGCTTTCTGAAATGTGCAAAGCTTGAGATATTTCTACTTTGTTTGGAATATAGTTTTATAATCCAAATCTGCTTTAAACCTCTCTGTTCCATGGTTCTCATGACGCTGTTTTTCACTTATAATATCTCACAAACATCTGAGGCCTTTCACAGAACAGCTGTAATTATACTGAGATTACATTACTCACATACAATTCCTATCAAAGAGGTTGTAGTTTGTGGTTGTAATCTGACAAAAAGTGAAAAGTTCAACAGGTGTAAATACTTTTGTAAGGTACTGGAAAATCAGTAACTTGGGTAAAGAGTAATTTGTGCGCACATTACTGTACAAAGCCACTTTTTTAAATTGTACACAGTGACACAGTAACGCAAATGTTACCACCGGACACACCACAGCTCGTTTCCAGAAACATACACAGTGCCTTGACAAAGTAAAGAATAGATTTCCAATTCAATTCAATTCAATTCAGTTTATTTATATTGCGCCAATTCACAACACATGTTGTCTCAAGGCACTTCACAAAACTCAGGTACATACATTCCAATTAGTCCTAACCATTGAACAGTGCAGTCAGATTCAGTTATTTATTCAAATTGGATAAAAAGTTTTTCTATCTAAGGAAACCCAACAGATTGCATTGAGTCAGAGATTTGTAGCAGTCACTCCTCCAGGATGAGCATGTAGAGACAGTGGACAGTCACTGGCGTTGACTTTGCAGCAATCCCTCATACTGAGCATGCATGTAGCAACAGTGGAGAGGAAAAACTCCCTTTTAACAGGAAGAAACCTCCAGCAGAACCAGGCTCAGTGTGAGCGGCCATCTGCCACGACCAACTGGGGGTTAGAGAGAACAGAGCAGAGACACAAAGAGAACAAAGAAGCACTGATCCAGGAGTACTTTCTATGGGAAGGAAAAGGTAAATGTTAATGGATGTAGCTCCTTTAGTCGTTTCATCTAGAAAGAAAGAACATATAAACTCTGAGCCAGTTTTCAAGGTTAGAGTCTGAAAGAGAGCACATAGAGTTAGTCACAGCAAAAGCTCAGTCAATTGCCATGTCTAGGAGAGAGAAAGGGTTAAACACTGAAAGACAGGGCCAAGTGGATCATCTGTAGAAGGTGAGCATTAAGTTGTTGCCAGCAGAAGCTTGGATGATGCCCCTCTCCAGAAAGGTGTCACAGGTAGACACAGAGTCAGGCCAGGTGTAGCTTCTAGGAAGAGAAAAGAGAGAGAACAAAGTTAAAACCTGAAATAACAGCAAATAATGCAAAATTGTAGAGCAGTGTGAGAATGTAGCGAAGAGGGTGAGAGTGGTCATTATGTCCTCCAGCAGCCTAAGCCTATAGCAGCATAACTACAGAGATAGCTCTAACTATAAGCCACTCTAACTATAAGCTTTATCAAAAAGGAAAGTTTTAAGCCTAGCCTTAAAAGTAGACAGTTTGTCCATCTAGAGCCCACTGATGGCCATTGTTATACTAAAAACCACAACGATTGGGATACCTCTCTCTTTCAGATTGATTATAACTATTGGAAAAGAGAGAGGGTCATACAGGTAGCAGAAATGGAGGGTGTGTTTGCACCTCAACCATAACTGAGCCGGTTTAGGCTAATTCTGACTCCCCCTTACTCCATCCAACAGTGAGGAAAGAAGACGGAGGTAAAAATAAGGAAGATAGTTCAGGATAACGTAAGCCACTCCAACTATAAGCTTTATCAAAAAGGAAAGTTTTAAGCCAAGCCTTAAAAGTAGATACGGTGTCCGCCTCACGGACTAAAACTGGGAGCTGGTTCTACAGGAGGGGAGCCTGATAACTAAAGGATCTGCCTCCCATTCTACTTCTAGAGACTCTAGGAACCACCAGTAAACCTGTAGTCTGAGAACGAAGTGCTCTGTTAAGAACGTATGGAACAATCAGATCTCTGATGTATGATGGAGCTAGATCATTAAGGGCTTTATATGTGAGGAGGAGAATTTTAAATTCTATTCTGGATTTAACAGGGAGCCAATGAAGGGAAGCTAAAGTAGGGGAAATATGATCTCTCTTTTTAATTTTAATCAGATCTCTTGCTGCAGCATTTTGAATCAGCTGAAGGCTTTTAACTGCATTTTGTGGACATCCTGATACTAAAGAATTACAATAGTCCAGCCTTAGTTTTTCAGCGTCACTTCTGGACAGGATATTTCTAATTTTGGCAATGTTCCAGAGATGAAAGAAGGAAATCCTAGAAACCTGTTTAATATGGGATTTAAATGACATGTCCTAGTCAAAAATAACACCAAGGTTTTTTACTTTATTACCGGAGGTCAATTTAATGCCTTCCAGGTTAAGTGATTGACTAAGCAGTTTCTTTTTTAAAGACTCCGGTCCAAAGACGACAACTTCTGTCTTGTCTGAATTTATAAGCAGAAAATTTAAGGTCATCCAAGTTTTTATGTCTTCAAGACATGCTTGTAGTCTATCTAACTGGATGGGCTCATCGGGATTTATGGATAAGTAAAGCTGAGTATCATCAGCGTAACAGTGAAAATTTATTCTATGCTGCCTAATAATTTTACCTATGGGAAGCATATAGTACTGAACCAAGTACTGGCCCAAGTACTGAACCCTGTGGTATTCCACAATTAACCCTGGAGTTTAAAGATGATTTATCATTTACATGAACAAACTGGAATCTGTCAGACAAATAAGATTTAAACCAGCCTAGTGCTGTTCCCCTGATCCCTACAGCATATTCCAACCTTTCTAGAGAGAGAAGAGAATATTCTAGAAGAGAATATCGTGATCGACTGTATCAAATGCAGCACTGAGATCTAACAGGACAGGCACAGACACAAGTCCATTATCTGAGGCTAGAAGAATATCATTAGTGACTTTCAGCAGAGCTGTTTCTGTGCAATGATGAGCTTGGAAGCCTGACTGAAACTCTTCAAACAGGTCATTGCTGTGTAAATGCTCACACATTTGATTAGCAACTATTTTCTCAAGAATTTGAGATAAGAATAGAAGACTGGATATAGGTCTGTAATTTATTAAGTCATCTCGATCAAGTGAAGGTTTCCTAAGCAAAGGTTTAATTACAGCTACCTTAAAAGCTTGTGGTACATATCCATTTACTAAGGATAAATTAATCATATCTAAAATGGGGCTGGTAATCAGAGGAAACACTTCCTTAAATAATTTGGTTGGGATTGGGTCTAACATACAAGTTGAAGGTTTAGTTGAAGCTAATATTTCTGATAACTCAGGAAGCTCCACAGGATCAAAGCAGTCCAAGCACAGATCAGGTTCTAGAGTTACTTTCAATGTTGTCTCACTTGCTGAGGATGAAGTAATCATCTTCGTGGAGTATATCAAAGATTTTCTTTTTAATAGAATCAATTTTATTTCAAAAGAATCCCATAAACTCATGACTGCTAAGAGCTAAGGGAATGAATGGCTCAACAGAGCTATGACTCTGTGTAAGTTTAGCAACTGTACTAAAGAGAAACCTAGGATTATTCTTGTGCTCTTCTATTAATGATGAGAAATAAGCTGTTCTGGCTTGGCGAAGTGTCTTTTTATACAACAGTAGGCTATTTTTCCAGATTAAGTAGGAATCTTCTAGGTGTGTAGAGCGCCATTTTCTCTCCAATTTTCTAACATTGTGTTTTAAAGTACGCAAGTCTGAATTAAACCAGGGAGCCAACCTCCTATGAACAATTACCTTCTTTTTCAAGGGGGCTGCATTGTCTAATGCACCACGCAATGATGAAGTAACACTAGGAACAAGAGAATCAATTTGTGAAGGGAAGAAACAGAATTATTGCCCTCCACTGTGTTTTTCTGTGATAACGAGGAAATCAAAAGTGGAACAGATTCTTTAAAGGTTGTCACAGCATTGTCTGATAATGATCTACTATAATGAAATTTTCTTTCAGGTGTGGAGTACTCGGTAAAATTAAACTCAAAGGTTATTAAGAAATGGTCAGACAGGACAGGGTTATGAGAAAATATTGGTATGTCTTTACACTCAATGCCATATGTCAGCACAAGGTCCAGAGAATGAAGACAATCGTGGGTAGGTTTGTTAATGTTTTGAGCAAAGCCAATTGAGTCTAAGATAGCATTAAAGTCTATATTTAGGCTATCACTTTCAGTATCAACATGAATGTTAAAATCCCCCACTATAATAACCTTATCTGTATTTAACACTAAATCAGATAAAAGGACTGAAAACTGATCTAAAAACTGAGAGGAAGGGCCTGGTGGACGGTACAATACAACAAACAGAAGTGGTTTTAGTGCTTTGCAATTTGGATGAGGAAAACTAAGGATTAAATATTCAAAAGAGTTGTAGCTATTGATTGGTCTGGGACTAGTCAATAAATCGGACTGAAAGATGGTTGCTACTCCTCCTCCTCGCCCAGTATTTTGAGGAATGTGAAAATTTAAATAATTAGTAGGAGTTGACTCATTTATAGTAACATAATCCTCTTGCTGCAGCCAGGTTTCTGTGAGACAAAATAAATCAATCTGATTGCCACAAATCAGGTCACTAACTAGCAAAGTCTTTGAAGAGAGAGATCTTATGTTCAGTAAGCCACATTTAATTGTTTTATTTTTCTTCTTAGTCTGAGTTGTGTTTATTTTTATTAGATTTTCCTGATTTTCCCATTTTGAGATTATTTTTTAATCTATTCAATTTTGGCCGTGGGCGAGACACTGTCTTAATAGGGTAATGGGTGGGTAGCAGTACAGAAGCTGCAGAGAGGAGTGTTAAACTACGACCCCGCTACCTGGTCTGAACCCTGGTTTGTCAGAGGTTTGGAGAACTAATAAATTCGGCCAGATTCTTAGAAAGAAGAGCTGCTCCATCCAAAGTGGGATGGATGCCGTCTCTCGGGATCAGACCAGGTTTTCCCCAAAATGTTCGCCATTATCAATGTAACCCACATTGTTTTCTGGACACCACCTAGACAGCCAGCAGTTGAATGACAGCATGCGGCTAAACATGTCGTCACTGGTTAAATCGGGGAGGGGACCAGAGAAAATTACGGAGTCCGACATTGTTTTGGCAAACTTACACACCGAAGCAACACTAACTTTGGTGACCTCCGATTGACGTAACCGGGTGTCATTACCGCCAGCGTGACTAACAATCTTACTGTATTTACGCTTATCCTTAGCCAGCAGTTTCAGGTAGGATTTGATATCGCCTGTTCTGGCCCCTGGCAGACATTTGCCTATGGTCGCTGGTGTCTCTAGGGCCACGTTTCTGACTATGGAGCGGCCAATTACCAGAGTTGGCTTCTCAGCGGGTGTGTCGCTGAGCGGGGAAAATCTGTTAGATACGCAGGCAGGTTGGTGGTGACCTGTGGGCTGGGATCTAGGACTATGCTTCCTACGTACCGTCACCCAGCCGGCCTGAGGTCCCGGCTGCACGGGGTCTGCTGGAGGACTGCTACGGGGAGCTACCCTCGGTGGCTCCGCGCTGGCTTTTCACTTCGTCTAGTAGTCATGTTGCATAGGTTTGTTTGCAGGACCAACATGCAAGCAGGAACATGGAATGAACATTGGGAGGATTTATTAATGAAGAAAACATGCAGGACATGAAACACGAGGAGAACAAGACATGAAACATTGGCATCGGAGAACATCGAAGTATAACGGGGAATAGCAGGAGGATCTAGTGGAGAACAATGATAACCAGTAAGCTTAAGTACTGGGGCAGGGGAGAAAATGACAAATGAACGAGAAGAGATAATCAGAGGAAATGTGAGGCAGCTGTGGCAAGGTGAAAGCAAGGAAGCTGAGGGAGGGAGACTAATAAACCTGAATGGAGCTGAACTGAGAAACAAGAAACTCCAAGCCAAGGAGGAAATGGCAATAGTGAACTGAGAGAAATAAAAATCCAAAAGTACAAAGAACAAAACACGAGAATAAACTAAACACAAAGCAATGAATTAATAAAGCAACACATTTTTAACAATGAAGATTGGGGAAGAAACTGAATATGTCAAGACCTAAAGAACATAAACCACAAGGAAAAAGATCAAAACACAATTAATGAGTTAATTAATAATTAATGAGAGTCATAGAACAGTCTTTGCAAGTTTTTTCTTTGACATAGTTTACTATTCCATCAAAATAAAGCGTCTGTGTCACTTTAAACTTTAAACGACTCTTGGATAGGATTATTTGCACCTTTTTGCAGCATGGGGACAAATTGTGCCACCATTAAAAAAATACTCATTATGCAAGTATTTTGACAAAAATCTGCCCAAACATATGTATATTCTCTACATTACAGTGTGAACAACAGAGTATCACCAAAAAAAAGAAAAAACAATGGTATTTGTGACATGCAGTTAGTATGAATTATTAATAAAAATGGTTTATTATAATTTTTATACAGAAGATGGAACAGTAAAGAAAGTGACTTTGTGCCCTGCTTGCTTTACGAAAACATGGTAGGAATATCACAGAATGTAAAATTTATTTCTTTTTCAAGGAAAAATCACCTGACATGATTGCAAAAAATTTTTCTAGTCAAAAAAAAATTAAAACTCTGGTGTTACATTATCTTTTTCAGAATGTAGAATGTTATGATTAAAGAACAGCAACTGTTTCTAAATAAATATCACTTAATTAACTTTCTCCTCATCATGTAGACTGGCTTGGCTTCATCAAGGACAGTCTGTCCTTGCATTAGAAAGGATGTTCCCTCATGTTCCCTAGGTAGCAAGGAGCCCTCCCCTAAAAAACAAAAGGGGCCTATTTTCATTTAATAAGTGAAAATAACATCATACATGACGGCAATAAAAGCATAAATGAGTTATTTGTTATTCTGATAATACATAAAAAATTACTACATTTGATACATTACCTATAATAATTTTACAATTTGGTGCATTCCTAACATGCTTTGTCTCTGCATGAATCATTTGAAGGGATTAATCTGTAAACTTTCATTTACAATCTGTTGCTGTGCATAGAAAATATACAGCCACACTGAGAAATGCCATCCTTAGCATGTTTCCACTTTGAAATACTGAAATGTTTTTTTACAGCTCTCATAAGGGCATCAATTCTTTATCCATCAGCACAATGAACATGTTTTGCCTGCTGTGTTTGAGGTAAGGTTTTATTTAAAATGTGAAGAAGAAAGATTGTGATCAAACACAAAAATAAAGCACACTGTTCACACGTGCTGAACTTAATGGCTGTGTTTTCACCAGCATGAGATTAGTGGTAATTGCTGTGTAAATCTAGTGCAGAGATGGAGCAGTGACAGCCAATAAAATACTTTAAAGGAGTAGGACCTTTGTTTTTTCTCCTCAAAAACTTTGTTCACATGTGGATGCAAAGATGATAAGCCTGTGATTGGCAGACACATTTGTGATGGAGAGAGACAAAGAATGAAAGCTCTGTGAGCATAGTCAATAGCCATTAAGAGGAGATGAAGTGAGAGATGACAGCTGAGCAGAGGGGTGTGAAGAGAAGAGGATAAATGAATGAGCGATACACTGGGAGGATGGTGAGAAATGGGTGGGGGAGGTTGTCTACTATATTGTGGAGGGATGGGACTGTCTTGTGGCCTCTGACCTGTAATTGGATCAATACTGAAAAACCTACAGTGAGGGATTCAGAGGGCAGTTTTCTGCTGTGTTAAGGTGTGTCTGCATCTGCTCGCTGTAATGTGCATTCACACCCTTCGATTAATTACTGTATCAAGCCGTTATGATCCTTTTAGAGCAGGTGTTTATGAAGCACTATGCTCTGTGTTATTGTAGAAGCTATTGTCCACAGTTGTTATGACTCAACATGCAAACATCAGTTTTACTCTGATTGCACAGATGAAACAAATGTTTTTTTTGCCACTGTTGCTGCGTCCATTTTAATTTTAATCAACTGAAAATGTATAGTGATTACAGTTCGCTGTGTTTTATTTTTCAAGCCTAGCCTCTTCTTCGAGTCAATCCCCATTAGTCATCTCTCCGCCTATGTATGTCCATGCATTCATTTGACTTGTTGATCCCCTTAATATGGTACCACTTGCTCCTGGTCTGCTGACCCATATAATGAAGGCCAAAGGTGTTCCTCCTCGAATTCATAGCCCACAAAGATTAAGGTCACATTATTATCTGTGTCATCTGTCTTACTTTAACGCCAGAAGGCACTCCTGCCGTCCTTTCTGGGGTTGTAAAGTATGGACTCTTTTTTGCTTTATCATATCAGTATTTGTGTCATGATTTAGTTTGTGAAGGACCCAAATGCAGAGGTTGGTTGAGGTGGAAAAATAGAGTTCTTTATTAAGGAAAATAAAATTAGGACCTATAAGAGAACAGAACATCAAGCATGGGCAGAGTAACAGGAAGCAATGGGCATGGAGAGTAACCGAGAATGGAGCATGTAGGCACACAGATAAATCCAGCAGTGAGAAATGGAAAAGAAACAGGAGCAGGCTTATGACAAAATGAGGTGGTCCAGGTGAGCAGAATCAATTTAATTGCAAGGTGGTTATGGCTGAGGGTGTAACACTCTTTAAACAGGGCAGAGCAGACACAGAAATACAAGAAAACCGAAGGAAAATATCTAACAGAGAATAACTCTAAATGTACCAAGAACACTAGAAGGAAGCACACACAGAAGACTTAACTAATAAGGAAAACACTTAACAATAACAACCACAGGGAAATAAACTTAAAAAGCAAGACCTAAAGAACAAAGCAAACAGCAAGAAATTGGTCAAAATACTCACACAAAAAAATCAAAACCCAAACACCTCTGGATCAGGTCAGTTTGCTCCAGTTCATAGTGGCCTGAGGCTGAGCATGGACTGGTGTGAGATTCTCACTGTATGATAACTGAGAACAATTTCTTGAGTAACACTGAGTAAAGTTCTTTTTACAGTTAAATAGTATTTACACAATAATTTTATTCAAAATGGAATGATGTAAAATGATGTAAAATGATGTAAAATGTTTTCTATAAAAATCAATCTGGAGTACAAATGTTTGACCTCTCCAGGGAGTGATCCTCATTACATACTGTACAAACAAACATGATGAAATTCCTGTATTCCCTCATGATTAGAAGATATTCAAAGTCAAAACTTAAACTGAAACTATTAATAAACAGGAAATAGGAAAACTCAGTGAAACTGATAATCAACGGAATCAAGAAATTAATGTTTTATTTTTCAACCCAATATCAAATATTTAAACAAAAAACTAAAATATACAAAGACAAAAGCACACATACTACACTATTTCTATTATACAGCTCAAGGTTAAAGGGATGTTTAAACTAAAGAACAAACATTTAAAATACCAGTTAAGTGATAAAAACCTAAGAATTAACAGGATTTATGAGATTCTTTCAGAATCCTAAAAATGTTGAACTGATTAGACCTGAGCTCTAATACCTACTTTATTCTGAGAGAGGAAAGGAAAAAACCGTGACACCAAGATCTGAAAACAGCCTTGTTCCACTAACTTTTGATACCAAAACTAGCACAAAAAAGCACCTTACGTGATGCAAAATCAAGGTGTTTGACTGCTCTCAAAAGTAATAGATCTCTTCAACTTTCTTAGCTTGACTGATCGGTGAATCTTGGAAAAAACAGCATTTTGAACCAGCTGAAAAGTCACTTAAAGGACAGCAAACTGTCAGTTCTGGGCTAGTTCACTGGAATGTGCTGGACAACGCAAAAAACAGATTCTCACAACGGTGATCAGTCCCTTCTCTGACTTAGTCACAAATCCTTCTTTATGTTTGGACTGAGTATCAGAACTCTGGAAAAGGGGTTGTCGCTGGAGGCTGCTCAACCAATCAGGGCTGTGTATGTCACGCCAGTAAAAAATTGATTTTAATCACAAACCATGTGCTTTTGATTCACATAGACATTCACATTTTCCATATTTTCTTTGTTTTTTGAAAAATTGTCTTTTAAACTGTATGACTTAGGTCAAACATTTTGGGTTGCCCTAAACACATTTCTTTCATTACTTTGCTGGAGGTTTGGCCCATTCCTCCTGATGGAACTGGTGTAATTGAGTCAGGTTTGTTGGCCTCCTTGCTCAAACACACCTTTTTAGCTCAGCCCACAAATTTTCTATGGGACTGAGATCAAGGCTTTGTGGTAGCCACTCTTAAACATTGACTTTGTTGTGCTAAAAACAACTTTGTAACTAACAGTGACAAATTGAGGTTGTGACTCATTATGTAAATACCTGGTTTCAATATTTATAAGCATTCAGACAAAACCTTTGAATATAAAGTTTAACAAGTCACATGCTTTTCATATTTTCAAGACCTTATACCACCTGCAGTAAGAGTTTCTTCTGATAGAGACCTGTAGTCTAACTAGGACATTTTGAAGTCGCCTGGGAAAAAGTAGTTCCTGTAGGTGAAATATCAAATCTGTGTTCCTCTGTGCTACATTTAAAACAGAGATACAACAATTTTCCCTACTGCTGCTATAATATAAAATATTGATTATTACAACAATGAACACCAGCTACATTTAGTAGAGCCTACAGTCAATGGCTTTAAATAGATCCCTATTAAAATGACTTTAAACCATTGGAACAGTGTTATAAAACATTTTTAATAGTTTTAAAGCTGTACCTTTTTTAAAGCTTTTTGAATCCTGACCCCTGCCTGCCTGGGGCAGTGCAGGTTGTTCTTTCATCTGTGTTTGGTTGTGTGGTTTACATGCCCAAACAACTATGTTCTACTGCTGCACTTAATATTTGTCTCCTCTGGTTTACACTGTGTTCCTGGAGTGAAGTAAATTGCAGTTGCATTGACAGTTCAAACCTTCCAGTGACAGCCCCAACTTTTCCTAGTTAGCGCCATTTCTGCCACAAATTGAAATATGCACTAAGAAATGCAGGGCAGAGGAAGTTAAGTTTGTCATGAAAGATTTAAACAGATGGATTAATTTACAGTCAATTGCCACATCTGGGTGTGGTGTTTTCTTGCTATAATTCATCTCAAAGCACCCAGGGTAAAGCAATCAGGGTAACTTCCTCAACTATGTCTCTGTTGCTCCATAAGACGGGGAGGTTGGCAAGCGTTGAAGAGATGGATGCGGGTCTTTATACTTCTCCCAGAACAAAACCTTGATCTGGGATATGGGAAGATGGAGGAGGGAAAACCATGAGAGCTGGGAGGAGATGGAATACACTCCAAGAGAGGGTGTGAAGCTGCTGATTTAAAATGAGATTTTCTCATATTTATTTATATATTTTGCTGAGCTGATAGCTCAAGGCTGTCTGTTTGCTTTTTGTTGTGTGTACTGTGGCCTTAGTGCCCCCACCCCCTCCCTCCTTCCTCTGTGTTTCTGAGCATCGGCAAGCGCAAATATGTGTGCTTATACACATTCACACCTCTACTAAAACTGGAAGGATTGTTTTAAAGCTTGTATGCATAACTAGTTTGTGAGTAAGAGTTTTTTTAGTTCTCAAAAGCAGCCGCTAGTGTGTGTGTGTACATATATATATAATTTTATATATAATATATATATATATATATATATATTATATATATATATATATATATATCGCTGCTACTCTCTTACTGCATATGTGTTTAAGCATCAGTGTAGTAAGAAGTAGAAGTCTGAGCTTGTGTCTGTGGATGAAAATCTTTTGGGATGGACCTGTTTTATTATATGCGTGCCAGACATGCTGTGCATCTACTGCGCACACAAGAAAAGCGAGCTTTCCTTGGCTGCTGATGAACACAATGCCCGAAAGCAGCTCAGATTATGCAGCAGAGTGAGAACAGGAGCTGTTTTGTTTTTGCTGGTTGGGAGGAACACATTGACATTTTCTCCAACCACACTAAAATCAGTATGGTATTCAGCTATAAGGAATTCTGAACACGGTAGACTTGTTGTCCATGCAGAATTTATGATGTGAGTAGATGTCTTTATCATTTTTCTACTGATTTGCAGCAGAAGTAACTGTATGTCAAAAGATGCGACCTGAAAAGCTAATGTCAGCAGGTCTGTAAATTGATTAAATTTTTCATCGAATAAGTTTGTCTGTGTCAGCATTGGCTGGAGGTATTATTCTTCATGTGCCCAAAACACCTGTACACATATCAAAATAAGTTTTTTTTTTTTTTGACAACTAACTCAGCTTCCTCTTTGCATCAGAATTATTCGTTTCGACTTTACTTTGTCCCATATAATGTCTCCCCCCAGTTCTTAATTGCCTGCATGCTGGATGTTAGAATAGGGAAATTACTATCTGTGGTGTCACACCACTCTGCACTCACTCCGTCTGTCTCTGACACAATGTGGCCATGTGTCTGTCATCCTCCACGTCTCGTATTCCTCAGCTTGTTCTTTCACAGCTCTGTTACCATGACTGCAGAACAGGAGGGGGGAACCTGCGATGACTGAGCCAGGAGCTCAACAAAAAATGATGGGTTTTAAGAACAGATTTTGCGTTCAGAAAATGTAAAAGAGCTGTGAGTTCAACTGTGCTTCTGGACCAAATAAAATGCATCACAGTTGAACAGGGTCAAACTGTGTGCCGCAAGTGATAGAACTCCTAGATGCCTGTGCAAACACAATTTCTTCAAAAAGCAGTAATTTATTAGGACAATTCTGAGAATGTTCAATTAACCTTAGTGTATTTCACCATGTGCTTTTAGTTTTGTAAAACAGAGCACTCAGCAAATGCCAAAAACTATAAAATTGCATCATATCATCCAACTGTCCAGCGTACAGGTTTAACTGCTTTGATTTACTCTTTTTACTTACAAAAGTGCTATGCATTGATAAAGAATTGGATGTCAAAACCTACAGCAAAGGTTCTAAAATTGAGGAGGGGTCTCTAAACAATAAAAACAAATTTAATTACTTGTTACTGAGGCATACATTCCCTTACATACATTGTAGAATCCAGAAAACCCAGGACTCTCAGAATGAGATCCCTCTCGCTGTATGCTCCAACTTTGTGAAATACTATCCACATTATTTCTGCAACCCAAAATCTGTCAGATTTAAACATGTGGGGAAAAATACCCTTTAAACTTTTAACAGGATAATATCATAGCTAGACCTTCATCTTCCAAAGCCTGGAGGATGACCTGAAAAAATAGCCACCAAGTATATATATCAGTATATTCAGCTGCTTTGTCAACTACAGATGGATGATGGCGGCAAAAATATAATTTAATCTACTATTGACCATTTCTATGCTTTTAAATCACTGAGAACCTGTTAGTTTTGTATAGGTGATGATTTTCTGTTGAAGGTTGAGAAGGAAGTCAGGGGTTTTTACCCCCTTTGAATAAATGTAATCCCATTCAAATCTGTATCTTTCTCTTTATCTTGAGAGCATGCAACTTCAGTAAAACATATTTTAAGGCTCCTTAGCATGAGGGGTGTCGTACTCTTGGGATTGTTTTACACAGAGCCTTGAAATTGTGGCCCAGTTTACTGATATTATTCTGCAATCAAAATATAGTGCCTACTGATGTTAAATATTGACATTTAATTGGCTTATTCAAATGTTAGATTTGCTTCTGCTTTGTCTACCTAACTTTTTTTTTTCTAGAGGAAGTTTGTCTTAGTTCGTTTCCTTATAGATCCTAAACCGGCGCATTTATGTAGGTATTATTATTTTGCCTGCTGCTGGAACTCCAACAAAGCTTTATCTTGTGTGTTGGCCCAGTAGGAGAGATTTGGGGGTGAAGGTGCTGTTTTTGGGCCACCCCTCCTTGACTTCTTGAAGGGGACAAGCTTTTCATGGAGTTAATTGGAGTGTGCAAGCCATCACAGCTGAAGTGCTCCCGCGGGGTATCTCTTTCATTCTTCTCTTCTATTACCCCCCCCCCCTCGCCTTTAGTGGCCTTGCTTTTATTATCTTTAGCCACGTTAAGTAAACAACCTGTTGGTGTAAATTAGTCCATTGAGTGATGAAGCGACTCTTCTGCCTCCACTGTCTCCGCTGCGCTCTCTATTTCTTACACACTCATGGCATCCCTTTTAGGTCTTTTCTCTTCTGCACCCCCACCCTCTGTTCTGACTTGTTTGGCATGCAGGCCTTTCAAAGACAGCTGTGGAGATATTAGTGGTGTGTGTATGCATGTTTGCAGGGGGCAAAAATGAAGATTGAAGCAGACAAAAAGTCCTGGCGCAACCTTGAGATGGAAATTAATAATGATAAAAATAATTACTGACCCTCTCGGCTTGCCCGCCCCTCCCTGACCTAGTTTATATAATGGAGAACGATAGCCCCCAGTAGGACATTTTGTGTGAGTGTTGTGTCTATTAGTATGTTGAAAGGAATGACCATGGTGTAAAAGAAATGGATGTAGGACATCATCTAGAACAGAGGTCATCGAGTACAGTCGTGTTTTTCTTTTTTAAATTTGTTTACAAATGCATAATTTTTCCATACATTATGTCACTCAAGTATAAGTGCTAATTTTCTACGTGAAGTTTTCATTAATACCTCAATTGAAGATTTAAGCCATATAACCTGACTCTGAATGCTGATGTCAAACATTGATTGAAGAAATCAAATTAAACACTTCACCTCCTGTGATGTACAACCGCATGACACCTTAGGCAACGACATCAGCACTACACATAAAATCTGCAAAGTCTCCATACCATTTGTTTTAAAACCATAACGGCAGACAAACTCAATGTAGTGATACTGTTGGTGGCCGAAGAAAATGTCCAAATACAAATGATGTCACCTTCTTACTCTTCTCATCAGGAAATGATTTATGAGTCTTAATTATGCTTTTAAATTTTGCTGCTGGCAGGTCGTACACACTGCACATCATTACTACATCAGTTCCTCAACTCGAGAAGCCAGCTTGCCATGATAGAAGCTATATATCATGTGGGTCTGTGGAGTAAACAAATAACACCTAACTTCTTCCTATCCTCGCCATGTCAAAACACATGGAGATGGCTTAATCCTACTTTGAAGTGTTTTCGGAAAGGGGCTTATAAGTGTCTCACAGGGATCAAGTAATTATTACCTAAGTGAATCAATAAATAGGTTATGCTGCCAAGATGAGAGAATCTTCATCCGTGCAGATAGAGCACCTGCATATTGGAGTATCTGATTGTAACAATGTCATTATTGCTTCATTAATGTGACATGGAGATGTGGTTGCATAACTTATCTTGTTAGTGGTGCCTATGTGCGTAAAGTATGGTGTTACCGATTTGTGACACTGATGCCATGTCAGCCAGGGTTAGCTGAAGATCCAATTATGTACGCTAAGGTATCAGATGTGTAGAAAGGTGATGCTAGATACTAAAAGGGCTGTAAATTCTCAGTAGTAGTAGTAGAACATGTAGATTTGTTTTTGCATCCAAATGGCTTTCAGTCTCTTTTGGCTAACATTAAATTTAGGGACACTGCATCTCTGGTCTTTTTTTTCTGGTCCCCCAGAAAATAAGTGCTTTTCTTTATGATTAATTCTCAGTACAACTTATCTTTAACAAAATTCGCTCATTAACTCAAAGAATGCATTATACTGTATGTCTGATTCTAAGTCTTAAATTTAATTTCAAGAGACACTTTAAATGTATTTCACCTTTAGCTAAGAGCAGAAAGTACATGGAGGAAACCATAGGAGTGGAATGCTAACAAGACACAAAATAACTTATGTTCCTTGAGAAATCTCTCTGGTGATTTAATGCATATAGTTTAATTAAAAGTGCTTAATTAAGTCATGTTGAAACAGCAGGCTTCCTGCGGACTGGGTGAGAAGAAGAGCAGAAAAGAAGACGTGATAACCTCAGATCGCCGTCTTCAGTCTCTGCAGACAGGACCACCAGTCTAGTCTCATAAAGCAGCAGGGGAGGGCACAAAAGTCTCTGCAAAGTTGGTGCCGTCAATTCACTGTTTCTTGATTGCTTTTCCATTGATGCTCTCATAGCAAATGTTCTTCCTGGCTGGCAGCCTTCAAATAGTATTGTAAAATATATATTCTTATATAGCAGGGTGCTTGATAATTAATAATATTTTGGTGTACTGAAACTGTCACTTTTTTAACACCGGCACTGCTTTGTATGTGGAAAGGCTCTCAACATATTGTTTCAAAGGAAAAGAGCATATTTGCAGAATGTAATGGAAGACTGCATTGAAGCTAGAATAATCATATCTTTCTTTTTTTTACCATTGTTTGTCAACTTTGATGTCCAGGCTGCAGGACACAAATAAGATAGGTCATCTTTGTTAAAGCTGTACTTCTTCTTGACTCGTAACTAACCCTCCTCTCTCCCACTTATCTATGTGGATGGATGCAAGGTTTATGGATGTATGTATGTGGATATATTGTCTCTGCTTAAGATGTGTTTGGCGGCATGGATGTACATGTTTTATAGACATAAGCTTATTTTTTAACATTTTTGATATATCTATGAACATGCTTGCTTCAGTTGCGATAAAGTTTTAATCTCTGACAATGAAAAAAACTTATCTGGACAGCCATGATGGCTTCCAAGATTACAGGTATGACAAGGAGATCCCACAGTAAATGTTTTCCACTTGGAGAATGCTCCATCACCATCTGAAGAGATTTTTGCTGATTGAAAAGAATTGGGAATGCACTGCAAGGGAGCTTAGTTCCCTTACCGAAGAAATCTTCACCAAGTAGAGCTAATTTTCCACCAGGATACTGGAAACGCCTACATCAAGCATGTCTAAAATAAATTTATAAATGTTCAACAAGAGCTGTGAGGTTAGTCTGTACTGAGTCTATTTTGACACGTTTAGTTCTGTTTCAGAGGGTTCAAACTACTTATCAGCAGATGAACACCATATTAGTTTAAACGTTGTTAACCATAAATTGCCTAGTCGATTTGTTTTGTCTCTTGCTCCTATCTCTCCCTTTTTCATTTTGAAGGTCAACTTACAACCTGTTTACAAATCTACAGAGTGAGATATGAATACTTTTTGTCATATCCTCAGGGCTGTGTGCAGGTTTGTGTCTGTGTGCCTTACTTCCCCCAGTTGCAGGTGCGTCCTCATAGCTGGAGCTCATCAAGGTCCAATCAGGAGGTGCTTATAGAGGAGGGGATTTCCTGAGGCTGGTACATCCTATTATTCACCGGGGTCAATAAACTGTTCAAAGTTCTCATTTTTAAAAGAGCCTCCGAGTAGAGCTGCTACTTCGCTAAACGGAAAATAACCAGCTGAGGTGGGTTGGCAAATTGATTAGGATGCCTCCTGGGTTCCTTCCTTTGGGCTTTATTTCAAATCCGTCCCACTAGGAGCAGATTCCTGGGCAGATCTAGAACTTATTGGAAGGAGTACATATAATTTTATATCTCTTCTTGTTAGTCGTTGTATTTGATATTGGTCATAAGGCTCACAGGCCAGGGCAGTAAGAACTGGAGTACATAGAAAACAAAGTTATCTATCACTTTAGCCCTAAACAAGTTTATTTGTGATGTCCTCTAATTTCTGGAACACCCCGCCTTTGAAAATCAATGGCCCTTAGACAGCTGATCAATTCAAATATCTGCAAAAAACACATTTCTTTTCATTAGCTTTAGAGTCTAGTTAAGCATGGCATGAGTGTTTCTCTTTTATTGGTTAATTCACTTATTATGCATACGTTGCTGCACTTTGTTTTTAGAAGTGCTATACAAATAAGTTTGTCTTACCTTGACTTCTGTTGCTGAGAACGCATTTAGGCTTTAGGGCTTTGTGCAAGGCAGTATAGTAAAATGAAGCGGAAAGATAGGCTCTCCCATGAAGCGAACCATTCAATAACTACAACTTATTCTGGATTGGAAAGCTTTGTAATTCCCCAAAATAAGCAGGAGAGTGCCTTTAAACAGAGGGATGTCTGGGAATTTCTCCTAAGAAACTTTGGACAGGTTTGACCACAATGAACGGTTGTATAAACTCCAACCACTTGTCCCTTTTACTCATCTTCAGAGACTAACAGCACTGTATGCTGCCAGTGCCAGAGTGGACTAGACTGAAAATGAGTCCAATGAAAAACCTTAAAAGATCTTCAGACAGCCAAAAGATATATTGCTGATGAAAGCTTTGAAAAATCCCAAGAAAATGTTGCCCTAAAAAGCAAAATATACCAATTAAGATTTTTTAAAACTTTTCCAGTTCTTAAAAGCAAACATACATTAGGTGCTAATCACCATAATAGGAATCTAAATTGGGTAGTTTTTACCTCTGCGGTGGGGTTTTCATCTGCCTTATTTTGGGAAGAATGGACGTGCTAAATGAAGCCTCCAACAAAGCTGCAAAAGCAGGTGAATTACCTTGCATGGACTAGATAACAATCTCATTTAAACAACAGAGAGAAACAAATTTATACATTCTCACCATGTGTGCATTTGTAAATAGGAGTGTGCGTTAGAGCAATGGAACATGTCAATGGATTCGGACATGAGTTTGTTTGACCAGGACTCAGACAGTGGACGGATCTGTTCATGCAGACCTGGCTGTGTGCTCTTGCTGCAGGTTGTTCAGACTGTTTGGTCATGTAGTGGCCGTGAGTGTGTGTGTGTAGCTTTGTTGGTTTGGGAGTGTTTATGTCTGTGGCTGAACAGGCACTTTAACACATAAACCCCTCAGACAGCTAAAGAGAAATGCCAGAGTACATGTTTTACGGATTTAATAGTAAGTTCTTTAAGCTCCTCATTTTAGCTGTGAAAGTTTATCATTTTAGCCGTGATAGTTTATTTAATGTTTCTCTTGTACCACTTGAAGGACTTATACTGGAAACATTTTTTTAGTATTTGAGATGCACATGGAAAATCATTTTTTCATCCACCACGTCTGTGCAGAGAATACCAGTCAGAGGTGGGGTTAGGTGGAAGGAGAGTATCACTTACACTCAGCGCAAGAGACAGATGAGCAGAGAAAGAGAGCAGCTGATGAAAAAAGGAAGGATATGTTACTCAATTACTTATCCCCATCATTTGGTAGGCTGAGGAGAAAGCAGCTTTAAGGCTAGTGTTGCACTCAGTAGGTTTGATTAATGTAGAGCAAAGCGGTGGCACATGCTGTTTTGACAGGCGGGAAAAAGTTGGAGCATCTCATGGAAAACAAGCTTCTGATGGAAAACCCAGGAAATGGCAACAGTGGAGGAGAAGAAAAACAAAACTGAACATTTCTGAGGAGAGAAGAGGCATACAGGGTTTGGAAAAGAGTGAGAGTGAAAGAAGGGAGGGGAGGCCAAGTGTAAGAGCAGGAGAGAGAAAGAGAAGAGCTTAGAGGGAGGGAGGAAGGAGGTGTGATAGTGGGCGGGAGAGGAGGAGACAGTCTGGATGGGCAAAAAGACAAAGGAAGAAGAGGAGAGTGACAGGATCTGTCAAAGGGCTGGTTAAGGATAAGGAAACTAACAGATGCATAGAGATAAGACACCCAAGCTCTCTTGAGAAGAGCAGCGTGGAGTAAGTCAGTGTTTTGCAGAGAGGTAAAAAGAATGAGATAAGAGGGCTAGCATAAGATTAAGGGAAAAAGAAGATTGATAGACTGGTAGAAAAGATGGACGAAAAAAGAGCTGGATGAGAGAAAGAGAGAGACAGAGATAGAGGAGGGAGGCCGTGTTGTACGGCGCAAACAGCACACGCGTGGAGCTTATGTTAGAACGAACGAGAGCCAGAGAGAGGAAGGGAGGGAGGGTGGGAGGAGAGAGGGTAACACAGGGAGGGGGGTGAGGTATTTAAACGCTGGAGCAGGACAGCTCAGGCGAAGCTCCGAACTCCTTGAGAGTGAAGGCAGGACAGGGGAAAAAGAAGCTTAAGAACAGTTTTTCTGACACACCTAAATATCACTCACTGGAAAAACACACACACCCACTCTCACACACCCACTTCTGGACTTCGACTCATCTGTGGACACCACAACCTGTCCTCTGGAGCTCAACCTGTGCCTTCCAAGCTCCCAGTCATCACTGTAATCACCTCCAGCTCCTCCAGTCCCTCAGCCGCCCACTTGGTGAGGGGGCAAATGGCTGTGGTGCGGCCCTCTCTTGGGGGTGTTTTGGGATGTGTCTTGCTTTCCCTGGCGCTGGGGAGCAGCAATGTGGATTTCGGGGCACCCCCGGCGAGCTTCTACCCCCGTTTTAACCCATTTTTCTTCCTGTGCACCCATCACGCGGAGATGGAGGGAGCCGGAGTGGCGGAGGGAGGTGGAGAGGTGTTGCTGACCCTCCAAATCACAGGAAACCCCAGTACCTACACCCCTGGACAGGAGTATCAAGGTGAGCAAACCTTCTTCCTCTTGTCTTATGTTTTTCTTTATTTGCTTCATGCCAGCATATATGTTGGCTTTTCTTGTACGGATTAGAAACCGAAATGGATCTTAGAAACCATCTTGGTAAATTCAAAACTACTATTATCTCTACATCAATCGGCATTGCTTTTGCTGTGAATTTTGCTACATGTTTCTCGTTAAGTTTTTATCCTGCTGCAAAACATCTAAAGATTTAAATTTGGAAAAAAACAAAATTATGCATCAATATGTCTTGGCTGTATTCCCTTCATTTTTACTTTACACGAATAACAGGAAAAAAGTTTATGAGCAACAATTTAACACATTCATGAAGATGTTTTGCTTTGCGTGTAAGGTAAAGCTTTTCTGTATTCTGTTTTTGCTGCTGATGATAACTAGCTTTTATATAACTGTAATCAGTAGTGATGTTTATAGGACTCCTCTGATTCAGCTGCTCTATGAGTAGGTGGCTTCTCACAGGAATAAACAGCGCGATACCTCCAACTGAATGAAAGAGTAAAAGTTGAGAGTGCAAATAGACAAAGTGAGCACCGTACAGCAGAAAGAATTGTGTAAAAAATGAAACTTTTAAAAATATTAGTGAGGGTAGAGATAATTGTCACCTTTCCCACAGTGAAATATTTGCAACTGATTCTAGAAATAAAATCTGCTGTTTTTCTCCCAAACTGTGCACACTTGTGTTTCTAATTCTTAACACCGCCAGCCGTTGACCCTTGCAGGCTACCGCTTGCCGACAAAGGTCACATTCCCACGTTTCTATCCTTCTTTAATGCTGTATACATTTTAATAAAGTGATTATATCTTATAGATAAAAACAGAGATATTTCATACAGTTTGGTGATACATCACAGAAAGGAAGGGGATGAATAAAAGTCAGAAAATATGAACAGGAAAAGGGACTGTCTTTAACTGGGGCCAGGGCTTATAAGGAGCACGGGTGGGGAGAGATTTCAGTCAGAAGCTGGTGGATGAGAGGGATAAAATGCACCGAGTGAGGTTTAGGTAATTAGCATTAGAAATGTGTTGGACTGGGAGGAGGGAAAGATTTAAACAGGGCCACGGCTGGGATCGGATGGTGTAGGGGGAGATTTAAATGACGATGAGGGGATTGAGCAGATAAGATACCGACAGCGGGGCTTGAGCTGGAAAAAAATGAAACACTTGCAAGCTGCTCACTTTTTCCTCTTCCTCGTGTTTTGTTACATGATTACAGGTCATTGTCATTTTTATAGGGTTGTTAGTGAAAGGCAAATGTGAAGTGAGTAGATTGCTTGATGCACATTTGCGAGTATGTTTGTGAAAGTGAATGTAAGCATCAATGTTATGTCCATTCCTTCTTTGCGGCCAAGATTGAGAAGTTTGAAGTCTTCATATACAGTTAAAACCAGACATTATACACTATACAAAAAGTCACATTACCTTTTTTTCTCACTGACTGACTTTAAACAAAATTAAACTTTCATGTTTTAGGTCAGTTAGGAACAGCAAAATAATTTCTATTTACCTAAAGCCTGAATAACGAGAGAGATAATTTTTTTTAACCATCTGAAAATTTAGCAATTTACACAACTGTCTTTAGTATTTGGTATAATTGGCTTTAAACTGAGTGACTTGGGTCAAAGTTGTTGTTTAGCCTCTCATAAGCCTCTCACAATAATTTTTATTTATTTTTTTAACCATTCCTCCTGACAGAACTGCTGTAACTGATTCAGGTTTGCAGGCTGCCTTGTACACACACAACTGTTCTGCTCTGCCCACAAATCTTCTGTGGAACTAAGATCAGGAGTTTTTCACGGTCATTTCAAAACTTTGACTTTATTGTCCTGAAGTCACTTTGTAGTAATTTGTGGGTATGTTTAGGGTCATCGTCCATTTGGAAGGCCCATTTGTGACCAAGCTTTAACTTTCTGGCTTCATACTTGGGATGGTGTTCTCAGGCTTGCAAGCTTCTTGTTTTTTCATCCAAATGTAACAATGGTCATTCTGACCAGACATTTAAATTTTAGTTTTATCATACTTAACAGGTCCCCAACAATTAAGGCTATTGTCCCTGCATGTATTTGCAAACTGTAATCTGGTTAACATTTGCTTCCTGTTTGCTGAATGACTTTTCAGCCCGTGTTGGTACCGGAATCGTTCAATGACAGTCCAACCAGCTTCAGTCAGCATCAGTGCAAGCTCTTTTGCCTGTGTTCTGGGGTAATATACACACTTCACACCAAAACACCTTCATCTCTTGGACATAGAACCCATCTCCTTCTCGAACAGTACAATGGCTGTATATTCCCATTGGTGTTTATACGCGCGTGTAGATGAACGTGGCACTTTCAGACATCTGGAAATTGTACTCCAGAATGAACCAGGCTTGTGCAGGTCCACAATTTCCTTCGGGATATCTTAGCCCATTTATTTAGGTTTTTCCACATCACACAAGGAAACCCGTGTTTGAGGTGTTACCTTAAAATACATCCACAGGCGACTGTCTAGGTAAAAGAAATGTTAGAAGCTACGATAACATTTTCATCTGGGCTTCCTCAAGTTGTTTAAAGGCACATCAATCTTAGTTTTTGGTAACTCAACTAGCCAGAGGTACACTTTATTTTCTGCAGCTGTAAAGTTGTAATAAAAACACAGCAGGATACAAAAGTTATGAATTTCTTCAACATAATTTCACAAATATACAATCAGAGAAAGCTTCTATCTATCCATGTATACAGATGTACTACCTAAAGCAATACAACTCAGTTTAAGTAGAATAGCTCAGATAGAGGTAGGGTTCCAGCTGCATTGGTTCACCTTTGTATATGTTTGAGCCAGAATATGACTATGATGATTCACAAGCCATGATGGATGTTAAGGGCAGAATAAAATAGTGATACAAATATTGATTGTCTTCAGAACATCAACTGGCACAAATCGATTTATATACCTCTTTAAAGTTTTTTTATTTGATTGAAATCTGCATATGTTCCTAACCATGATCTGCTGGTATTACCTCAGTCAGTTGCCAGTACAGCAGTCATACAGATATCAGATTATAACGGAGCTCTCTACAAAGTGCACAAATATATTGAAGGACCTAATTTTTAGAATAAAGCATAACTGATTCAATTGCGGGTTTCTAAATGTTGTAGTGAGTATTGACATACATTGGATCATGTTTACTGATAAGACTTGTAAAAAGATTTTTTCTTACTTCTTTCCACTGGTCTTGACAAAAATTATTGTTATGGCATGTAGTCTGTACTGCAGATGGAGGCATGGTTTGGCTAACTGCTTCGACTGGACCCACTCTTAGTCTGTCTTTAGCCCCGGGCCTCTTTATGAGCCGTTTCTCTGTATTTTTTATTTTTATTTTTTCAGCTATAATGGGTATCACTGAAAGGAAAAACACTGACACAATCGGTTAATGGGTTTTGCTGCCACTGTGCAGAATACAAGTAAGTACCAAAAAGAACAAATGTACAAGCACTGATGACTATACAATTAGAGAGATCATTAGCCATAGCATTTAATGCTTTGTTCTATGAATCAATGCCCTCTATGATGTCTTCAAATGAAGTACACAGAATTTGAATTGGAAGTTGGCTTCGGTAATGGATACATTTTATTCACTTAAATAATGATTTACAAAGAAAATACTAATTTTTGTGGAGTCATTTCTCTACTTTTAAGCTTAACCCACATCTGTCTCACTTGAATGGCATGTTCCCTGTTCTTTCCCATTTTAAAGAGCAGCTAAGAGAAATGGTCATTTGTGCCTTATCACATTTACAAATGCTCTGAAGCCAAAGCATTTGTAAATGTGCATTTGATTGATTTAAAAGCGAAGTCTGGCCAGTCAGTTTACAAATCCAAAAAGCAACGGCTAAATGAAATGGTTTGGTCATGAGATAGATCAGGCACAATATTTAGAAAATTGTTGCTTAACTAAATGCACTGTTGTATTTCCACATTGCTATTTTATTCCAATATCAAATGCGTAATGTGTTCTTTTTGTCTAAGTTTTGGATTACGTTTGGGTCAGTGAGAGAGAGATAATCACTGAAATTGCTGCATGTGTAAAGAAAGGGATTGAAAACATCTAAGATTCTGTCCATGGGGTTGTTGGAGAGCTTTAGAAAACGGAACTAAAGTAAAACTCTAAAGGAGGGAAGGAAAGACAGAAAAAGTAGAGAGACAGGTGACCCCTTAAACAACAGTCAGAAGGTTACTGTCTCTAAGAACCACCTCAGCATACTCTGTAAAGCAAAAAGAAGATCTGGAGCGGCCGCACGGTAATTGAGTTTCTGACCCGACCTCAGTGTCTCTTGCCTCTCTGTTGCTTTTGAGTGATAAGACCGTGTGTGGGCAGCATTGCTCTGTGTGTATGCTGCAGACGTGATTACTGTGTTAAGCTATCAGAACAAAATGACCAGGAGAGGCTGCGTTACTCACAAGGAAAATTTTGAGGAGGTGGGTGTATTGGCAGGGTCACAGTGGACAAAATGGAAATAGAAACACTATGGAGAGAGGATGAACGACTGAGAAACAGAAGCGGGAGAAATGAAAGGATTTATGACGGTTTTTGTGCTTGCATTCAGAGTCTAGGGCGAGACCATGTGTCAAACACATGCCCGCCTCTCTTTAAGAGAAGAGGCAGAAGAAAAAAGAAACAAAGCCTGATGTCTAAATAATCAAACCTTTTATACTATTTTTGCTTCACTCAGAACGCTGTAACCCTAAATATGATTTTTATTTAGTGTCTGACCTCTTTTTAACACTGATGTGGGAATGCAGGACAGCTCCCACAAAGGGACCGCGTGTTTATAAGAAGCAATATCAGAATACAAAACCCAGAGCCTTGTATCTAAACACAGTTAATCACAGGGAGCTGGCTTTCATTTCGTTCGTCCTTTGTTCCTCTTCTGTGGATGTTCATTCTTGCATGTTCAGTTTCACAGGCGAACAACAGCACCAAAAAGGGACAGTGACACAGTGGTGGGAAGAAACAGAAGGAGCTAACATTCCTGACTGTTTTAGTATGAGGAAACATGGCCTTTCATTTAGACCGCAACAGATTAAAAACAAGGACATCTTTCCTATGTATAAAAGTATGAAATTCTTTGGGAGGAAGTGCAATGGAAAAGATAGGAGGGAAAACAGGATTGCAGCAGAGTGTCCTCTGAAAGTCAGACAGGAGTTGCCAAAAAGAGTTCTGAGCAGAAATGGGACCAATGAGACTAACTGGGGACTTTTCTATGTGTAGGTTTTTTTTTCTGATTCTCTTATTCTTCATCCTTTTAAAACCCATTTTTATTTGTGTTTATAATGTCAGTGCTTGTGTGCACTGAGTTGTTTTTTTAGTCAATTAGCTGGCCTTAATTTAAATCTGTGGTAGTTTAACCCCTTGAGAGAGTGTGTAAGTGATTATACACACACAGCTTTGGTATTTGCACATTGTGCAGGCTTTTTTATTTACTTACTAATGTAGGGCTGTTGGTTACATTGTAAAAGCAATGAATGAGCCATTCACAAAAACCCCTGAGAGTTAATACAGGCTCAAGTATACAATGCACCCATCATTACAGGAACAATATTCTACATGATTTAGCTGTTTGTTTCACACTGAAACATACAGCAACCTCCACGTTGGCTCATCCTGGTAAAGATTGGTACAAAAGCCTTAAAATTTAAACTTTTTTTAGTTAAAGCAGCATAATCTCATAGTGGAAAGATTTAGCAAAATCCAGCTTTTGTTTTTAATGCAAGTTGGGTACAATCAGCATTAAATGTGAATACTTTGTATTTCTATACTTATTTTAATATTTTTATCCGGAGTTTAGTGATTAGCTATTTTAGCATTACTAAAATGGCAGACAGTATCTCTGCAATTTTCTTGGAGAATGTAGACCCTTACCTTAAATCTGAGATTTCCAAAGGGTGCCAGTGGTTTTACAAGCTGGGATATTCATTTACAGACACTGGTTAAAAGCTAAAAATGATAAAACTGAGCAACTTGGCAGTACACCCTTCATTATTTCTGATGTCTACAGATATCACTATAGTTCGTGAGCAGTTTGAATGAAATGCAGACATAGAATGAAATATCTTAGAAAATAAATTGCTTCTTACATCTCATTGTTTCCTCCTACTTAATTTTGAAACACCTATTGTTACAACAAATAGGTAATATGTAGTCAGATTCCTGCAGATACAACTTCCAAAACAAAGAATGTTGATTGGGGTGACCTGGTAGGGTATGTTCACTTACTTGAAAAAGATCAGATTTTTGAGTTTCTGACTGACCAGTCACCAGGAACATGGAAGGAATCTCGAAACACACACAGTTCATCTAGTGAAGACCAATAAGATTAAACATGGTGAATTTAAAGAAGTTAATCATGTCAATAATAATGAAAATGTATGAGGTGGAGTTAAGAAAAGTTCAAGGCTTTAAACATTGTGTTTATAAAGACAGGTGTTATATGTCAGATATGGTCACATGAGATGTCCTGGAAACTCAGCACCCATCTTCAGTCCACACAGAATGGAACCCTTGAAAGAAGCTATCTAGATGTCACTATTACCCTTTGCACTACTTACCCTCTAAAGTGGCTGTTGAGTGTCTGCTGTCTGACCTCTGACCATTTCTTGTCAAACCTACATTGTTCAGAGTTCTGTTACTGATGAGTTGTTATTTAGTCAGTGGATCATTGCAGTTTACTTAGCCCAGTTTGCATCTCTTGCATCGCTTTTTGGTGACATATTGCATTTGTGTACTTGAATGCAAGGAAAAGTCAAGGAATCTCTTGTGGTGCATCAATCATTAGTTGGGTGAACCATCAAAGGACTGACCTAGTTTTCATGGAAGGGCCCTGCAAACACAGAGGTGTAAGAGGAGCAAATTGAGGGCTAATGGTAACAAATGACCCTCATGTCAGCAAAAGAAACACTTGAATTTTTCAAGAGCCCAAACCTTCCATGTCTTTCTGCCTCCCGCTGGTTCATCTGAATAGGTCACTTAACAGTGCACAGAGATGTGTGTCAAGCATAATTCTGTTTGGATGGCATTGCCGGAAGTGTTTGGGTGTTCTGTCTTTGTGGACACTGAATGATGAACCATTTAAAGACCATTTTACTCTCAGAGATATGCCAGTTTCCTTTCTATCAAAGGAGCAGATGGGCGAGAAATGAAAATGGAAATTCAGTCGGTATCTTCCCTTTGTCACACATGCCTGCCTGGCCATGTGCATAGCGCTCAGCTCTTAGTGGGTGATCCATCATGACACGGAGACAGGTCAGATGTTCCACTGGCTAAACACAAGTGTCCTGATCAGCAGACTGTTGCAATTATCAGTGTCAATGTAACGACAGGGAATGATATGATAACACGAGGAGAAGGTTTGCACATTCTTTTTTTCATGTGTTAAATGACTGTCTGAAGACGGTTTTGTATTAATGCTCATGGTTGAGATGTAGAATGCCACCTACATTTCTTCTTTTCTGAAAACTGATTTGCTGGATTAAAACATGTAGTTAGTAGTAAATCTGTTAGCACTTGCATGACTGCAGCTGAAATGAAGCCAGCAGGGTGCCAGGTGTGGTAAGAACAACTACAAAGACAGTGAGCGGATTGCTGCCAGGCAGAGGTGTTTGCCTCTGCCCGTCTTATCTGGGCAAGTAGCAATAAGCTGCTACATTTTTTATTTTCAGTTTCCTCAGTAGATTCGTCTCCCAGCCAAAACAGGAAAGCTCTTAACAAGCAAATGTGAGTTGTGATTTCATTTACTTTTATGAGTGGGCAGATGAGTGGCTGTAAGTACATTCAGGATGTTTGAGTGTGTGCTAGTCTGTTGGGGGTTTGCCTGATCTGGAGTGCCTCTTTGCTGATAATACAAGCTGCATCCTGCAGTAAAGCTCACACTGCCATTATGGACAGCTCGCAATGCCTTTTCCATTAATTTGCAAATATGTGATTCATATTGTTTGGTTAATTTTAAGAGTTTTCCAAAATCGCATCATGAAGCAAGTCTGGTGGTCTTTTCTTATATCAAACAAATGAAAGGAGTGTCAGACTGAGCAAACTTTATTAGGACAATCTATTGCCAAGTGAAATAGAAATTACTGTAAAAATACTGTACAAATGTCTTTTGGTGATGCACATTCATACTGCAAAACTACCAAAGCAGTTCAGCTTGAGCAAAATAAAGAGATGCACAAACTACACAACCCATGTTGGCAAACCAGACCTTCCTTTCCATTGTTCCCTTAACAACACCCCGGAAACATGGACTAAATGGTTTGGAACAATCCAAAAGAAAAATCTGAAGCCAGGTCATTACTCTAGAATTTATAGCTGCCATTTTGCAAAGGTATGTCTTTGATAAAATTGGGTATCATTTATGCTGATGTATTTGTATAAGTGAAAGCTTGCTAAAGTGGTAATGCTAATTTTAGCTCATATATTTTCTGTTTATGTTTTTAATGTGGACAAGCAAACAAATGATGTCATCTAAATAATACACACCTCATTTGGACAAACATTTTAATAGGGCTCTAAGTGGGTTAAACCTAGTTTCAGGACACACAAACACATTTAACTCAAATTCAGACTAGAATACTCTTGGCCGGAACCTCTGAAATGGAAACATTTTATCATCAGCTCATTGTATACCTCAAAAGACCTGACTTTTGAGTATCTCCTTTGGACAGGACAAGATTTGGTCAATTGTGTATTTGCTGTGGTCCAGGTAGATAAAATCCAGGAAATCCTCCGGGCTCCAAAGCTGAATGTGTTTGAAGAATTTGCTTTTCCAACAGAAATATCAACTTTCTCCTAAATGTTTAGTCAGTCAGTCATTTTCTACCGCTTATTCCATAGTGGGTCGTGGGGGAGCTGGTGCCTATCTCCAGCAGTCTATGGGCGAGAGGCGGGGTACACCCTGGATAGGTCGCCAGTCCAGCACACAAACAACCAAGCACACACTCATTTATACACCTAAGGGCAATTTAGAGAGATCAATTAACCTAACAGTCATGTTAGACTGTGGGAGGAAGCCGGAGTACCCGGTGAGAACCCACGCATGCACAGGGAGAACATGCAAACTCCACGCACAAAGACCCCCGGCCGGGAATCGAACCCAGGACCTTCTTGCTGCAAGGCAACAGTGCTACCCACTGTGCCACTGTGCAGCCCTAAATGTTTTGTGTATTTTGAAAGTTCTTTAGATGTATGTAGTAGATCCATACGGATTTTTATCTCCGGTAATTTAAACAACAGGCAGGAGCAGCAGGCTACTAAAACCACCTGCTGTTGAGATTGGCATGAATATTAAGGCTATAATCCCCTTACTGTACACATCTTTACCTTAAAAAAAACTCACCACCATATGTTGAGTGTAGCTAGAAAAGTCCATACCAGTTTTTGCCGAAGAGAAACAACAAAATTAATTGTCCTAATACTACTTCCAACTGGGTGCTGCCACCTTCTGTCCATCTGTCCAGCATGGCAGCATCTATCTCATTTTGTAGGTACTGAAACTACACTCATCATTTCTTAAATAAACGTAACTTTCACTGCACAGAAGCAAAGGATGCTATATATAGAGAGACCTTGATATGACTCTCTTGAATATCGACCCTTACATTGTGAAGAGAGATGTTACTGCTTCTTGCTACAGTATGGCATATGAAAATGTTTAGTGTGTGTGAACATATCATACAAAATTAATAAACGCCCAAGAATGTCTGCCCAGCTTTTATGTTAACCCTGCTCCCATGCTCTGGTAAACAGCATGCACTGAATGCCAAAATGCTCTGACTGCAGCGGATGCTTTGGAAGTACAAGAACACCAACTGCTAAGGGTTATTTCAGTCGTAGCACATCCAACAATATTGTGGGCATAGATAGTTTATTTGGAGAAAGCCAGTGGAAGATCTCCAAACACTGTAGTGCAAACACTGTAAGGTAGGGCGGGTGTGTCAAAGTCTTGGATGAATCAATGAATGTTTACTAACAGTCATGGATCAGCCAGAAAAAGATCCAAGTGCCAAGAGTGGAAGGTATTTGGTGTTTGATAGAGGTATTTGAAACAGACATTGAAGAGGAGAAGATAAATAGAATGGCACATATCTGACTATTCAAAAATGTCAATGTAAGTGTTCAGTGATGCTTATTTTCAACTCATCATTATTCACAGTAGCACTAAATGCATCTTAAAACTTTGAATCTGTTTGTTCACCAGTGATTAGCAGTTTTCCTTCCTCATAACCTTTTTTTGATATTTTTTTTAACCTACCAATTAAGTGCAATTAAGGTTTGTGTCAAAAATTTGATAAAAACACTATGTTAAAATGAACTCACTTAGTTGTCTTCATGACATTCTACCAATAGACAAGACTATATTGAACTCTACTACCAAATGGTTCTTGAATACATTTTGACCCTGATGTTTACTTTTTTTTTTAGATGGGTGTTACTTCTCTATAACTACAAATTGGTATGTTAGTTCACTTCTGTTCTCCAGCTCCTGCTGGAGGAAAGTGTGCCTCCTCCTCCTTTTTCTCCTCCTGCTGTTGTATCCTCCTCCTGGCAGTCTCATTGAAAGAAGCGTAATCCCTGCTTGGGGGGGCACCGTGTCGTCTGTGCTGATAGCATTCAGAGGGACTTGCAGTGCCCCAATGGGCCCACTACAGAGGAGGTGGCATGGTGACACTGGATGGGTGCTGGGCCCCCATCCCTTGGCACAGCCGGATTAGCTCAAGCCCTACCCTGCCCCCATTCAGCACCAGCCTTCCTCTAACAGCCAGCCAGGCCCTCTTTGGCCAGACAGCACAACAGCAGGATGACAGAGGCTGATTATTCATTCATCAACAAACTTACACAGATTATTGCTCTGGAAGTTCCTAATTCTATTGTGACATTACCACATATTGAACCTGAAACCTCCCAGTCCTTGCAGGCCACCCCCCACAAGTCTGAAATTTGAACTTTGAGTCAGGATTGGGACCTCCACAGAGATTCTGTGTAGTGATTATAATGAATTTTAGTCTATCATTCTTTTGAACGCAAGGTTTATGGAAGGTAAACATTTTTTAGATGTTAAGACTGCATGCATGAGATGAAGTGGCTTTTTACCCTCGTTCTAATTTTGGACAATTCTGATGTCTCTTAAACATCTACAATTAACTCCAGTCTAAAAAATAAATAAATTTGACTTCATTTGAATAAAGATAAATATTTACAGTAAATATTTTTATAGAGAATCCAAATCCAAAACATACTGCAATTGAAAATGAATTAAATCTTATTTTTTTGCAAACCTTAAAGCAAGAACGTGAATACCACAGACAATTATTTTTCTTTCTTACAAGACCTCAGTTTAAATGAATATGGTGTAGTGTTGAATGGAAAAAGAGCGTTTAGGTTTGGTGCCCCCTCTGTATGATATAAACTACAAAAATATATTTCTCTTTTAGACTTTTATGCTGTTTTAGTCTTGATCTTCAATGTTTTGCATAATTGGAGTGTTTTGCTTGTTTCATGTCAAATGCTTTACAACTAAAACTATTTTTGTGCTGCTGTCTGTGTCAGTCAGACAAAAAAATTGGTTCGAAATACATACTTAAACAGGTATGTGAAACAAGATTATGTAATTATTCATTATCACACTATATTCATTATTACACAGTATAGGTGTGAGTATGTATGAGTGTATGTATGTTCCATGACAGATAGAATAAAAGTTGAACTGCCCAGTCATCTGTAAAGTCCGTCAAATTGAAAACTAATTAGTTCTTGTCATTCTTTGGTAAAATATTGCGAAGAAGTTGCTTGTAGGTGACCTCTGCACCTTAAGTTTAGGTTTGCTTGTTATTGGTTGTCCAAGAAACAGTATTGGGAGCTGAAAATTAAGGGAGAGACAAAGAGAGAATTTCCAGTAAGAGTTGTTCAAACCAAACCTGTTTATAGGCGTGTTTCCATTATCTTACCTTAAACCTCTATCTTAATTACCCTGAACCCTTAATCTCCCCCTGGGATATTTGTCGCTTGTGTTTAGACTGTGGTGCTGATTATGTAAATTACATAAACTGACAATGGGAGAGTTGCTTGAATTGCTGCTGCTCATTAGCCTGATATAGCAGTGCAATTGGTCCTTTAAATTATTTTTGTTGTGTTACGGTCAGTAATCCTGGTGTATTTTAAATTTGGTTTTAAATTTGATAAACAGGTCAGAGCAGTAGTTCAGTCTAACTTCTACCATCTGAGGTTGATGACTTAAATCATTTTTCTCTACCTCATAGTACCATTGAAAGACTGATTAACTATTTTGTTACTTCTAGACAACTGCAACTCTCTCTGTATTGGGATGGGCAACTCTCTTTGTCATCTGCAGCTGGGCTAAAACGCTGCTGCCCGTCTGTTGACCGGTAAAAGGATGTACTGGATGCGCGTGCGTTTCAAGATTGTTTTTTTTTTTAAAGATTTTACTTTTGGTTTTTAAATGTTTAGACGGTCAGGCACTTTCTTAATTTTCAGAACTCAGAGATCAGGTAACCCGCTGCCTTTTGATGTTGTAATGACTCGCTTCGTGAGCCGAAAAGACAGATCTTTCTCCATTGCAGTTGCCAAACTTTGAAATGGTCTTCCACTCACTGTAAGGATGGCCAACACCTTGAATAATTTTAAATCATTCAAGGTGTTCATTCAAGGAAGTGACCAGGTCTTCTGTAGCCATAACTTCAGTTTTATTAACAGTGGTTACATTCTGAAACAAACTTGAAATCCCTTTAAACTTGAAGGAAATGTTTAACATTAGTAGATGTTTAATAAATTAAGCCAACACCATGTGTCCCAAAACAGCACAGTAGTATAACATGACTAATTTATTTCAAACTTAAAATCTCTTAACGATTATAGATTTTAAACTGGCTGAGCACACTAAACCAATTGGAAATGAACCATCCCTCCAGAAAGCTCCACCTTGAAGGTTTAGGGTAATCTCTGAAGTATTTCCTGCTTACCCTATGCATGAAATGGATATGGAGGGGGTAAAGAATGGGCCCAGAAACTACCATGGTTCCAGAAAAGCTTTGTGAAGCAGAACTTGGCCTACTTGGGTATAATATTTTCTCTCAATAGAAGCATTGCCTAATTTTTTTCAGACCCCTACATGCTTCACAGCAGAAGATTATGACTTAAATCAGGATTGAGTGATCTTTACTTTTTAATAAAGCAGATACTAGAGGTTGGTAGAGTAAAGGTTGGTAGACAGAGCTGGGATGGGGATAAGAAAAGAGGAAAAACTATTTATGCAAGTATTAATGACAGCAATAAGTGGTTGCTTACCAAGCTGTGCTGGTCTGATTAAGACTGAATGTCCAAAAATGGTCCCCATTGATCTACTGCCAGCGGAGACCGTCTACTCTTTAATTATAGCAACCATCTCATAAATTAGAAATCAATCTTGCGTCCCTCTGTTATATTTGGTCCCTTTCTTTCCATAATGCTTTGCCACTTCCCATCCACTAGTCATTCATACCCAAAAGGCAACTGAGGTATGTAAGACTTTGACTAATTTCAGTGCTCTTTTACTTCGCTGGCCATAATCTATAACTTTCAGACCAAGAAAAAGCAGGAACAGGAACAGAAATGTTTTCTTTTCAGTTTCTAGTGCACCGTTTTTCTCAAAAGTTGGCGACAGCTCTAATTTATCTGAATGCCAATGTTATTATTTACCTGTATATCACTCTATACACAATGCAATATTTTTAGAATTACAGAAATAACACATTTAATTAGTACATCTTAGTGTCTCGTATCTTACATTTTCAATAATGACTCCTTTTTTTTTCCCTAAAGAAATGAGTGACATCAGCACTGTGAATACTGCTGTGATGTTTCTAGGTTTCCTGGCCCACATGCAGAACCAACTCGGGACTCTGAAAGTACCAGATAAAGGTTTATTTACATAGGTGAGATAGTAAAACTGAACAACTAGGCTGGCTTTGGTGTTTGATGATCAGCAGTGATTGGAGGAAGAGAGGAGCAGTTAGATGGAGCGGGGGATCAGAACAGGAATGAACCATGTAACCACGGAGTGAAAAAGAATGGCTTACTGTTTCAGAGTAGGAAGAGGAAGTTGAGGGGAAGATGATCCAGGTGAAGAGTTGAGCGAGACATCACAGCAAGTATTAGAGTTCCAGAGGGGATTTCAATAAAGTGGAGTGGATGAAGCTGTGAGATCCTGAAGGAAATCGAGTGTTCGAGTGCGGGCAAGCATGTGACAGCTAAAGAAGATGGAGTCGACTGAGGAGGGATTTTCCCGGGAAAGATCTGCCATAGGGAATTTTGCTGAGGGGGATATGGGATTGGCGTGGGAACCAACAAACTTCAACCTGGGAGACACAGAGAATTTAAGAAGAGGAAAGCAGGGAGTGATGAATAACTTCCACAAAGGACGGCAAAATACTCCAAAGAGTTTCTATCAAGGAAAATACTTGGGCTTGACTCTGCCAAAAAGACCGATCACTGGGTGAAGCCTGGTCATCCAACAGCTGCTTAAATCCCCAGCAGCCAGATGAGGAGATTGCAGACAGGTGTGGTCTGCAGCAGACAGTCACGCCCTCCAGCGGAGGTTCTCTGTTCATGAAAGTTCTCACACATGCACACAAATGGTCAATAAACCACTTTTAAAGGATTGTTATGTAATTACTAGGATTTAGAAAACTGCAATGTACTACTAATGTACTTCATCTAAAATATGCACATAGGTTTATCATTTATTTATAAAGGACCATCTGACGAAAAGTATTTGACACTTCATTTGCAAGCACTGCACCATTTATCTGTGTTTTTGACAAAATTGGCTCTCAGCATTATTTACATGAGGATAGAAGAGAACACACAATTTAGACTGTTACTTTATGAGGGTTTCCGTCAAACCAAACCAGATTGTTACATACACAATATAAAATGACAAATTTCTTTTCTGCTCTGTCTGACATTAAACTAGATTAAACCTTTTCTGTTTTAGATCAGTTAGGATTATCAAAAATATTTCTATTAGCTAAATGCCAGAAAAATGGAGAGTAAGAATTATTTCTGATGATTTATTTTTTACTTTCTTCAAATTTAGAAATTTGCCTGCATTTCCTTATATTTGGTAGAATTGCCCTATAAACCGTTAGACTTGGTAAAATCATTTTGGCCATCCTGTCACAATAGTTTGTTTAAACTTTGACTCACACCTCCTGACAGAATTGATGTAACAGAGTCAAGTTTGTTGACTTCTTTGCTTGCACGCATCTTTTCAGCTCTATCAGCACATTTTCTATGGGATTTAGCTCGGGGCTTTGCAATGGTTAATCCAAAACATCACCTTTGTTGTTCTTGATACCCTTGGTAAATAATTTGGCGGCAGGCACACCAGTCCCTTCTGCAGCCAAACACCCGCACAACATGATGCTGCCACCCCTGTACTTCACAGTTGGGATGTTGTTCTCAGGCTTGCCAGCTTTCACCCTTTCACTTTAAATGTAAAAATGGACACTGTGACAAATCATTTTAACTTTAGTTTGATCAGATCACAGAACATGTCTGAAATTATACCCGAGTTCCTAAAACATTTTGAAATAAGATTTAAAGTAGCCCAGTAGCACAAATCTCTGACTTTGTATGTGGGAGAGTTTGAATTTTTGTTCTCGCTATTGTTGCTTCCTCTCTGTTTTGCTTTTTGACTCAGCATTTTTTCCAACATTTTGAGTTAATTTTTTGCACTACAAACAAAGGTTACAGCAAGAGATGTTTTAATGCTTCAAAAACTAAGCACTTTTCTTTAAATGCCAAAGTTCTTAATTTCTAGTGTTATAGCAGTATGCTATTATTTGGTTAGGCCAGGTACTGGTCATTTCACCCTTTTTGGCATTTCATACTTTTGCACAAACCTTTTCGTAGTTTTTTTTGTTTGGTACGTAGTTTTCGGGTAATCAAACAGTCTATCACAGGTTGTTTTCTATCTATTGTTCGTTTAAATGTATATCTGCCTTGGTGATGTTTGGTACCAGCTTTTACAACCAATAACTTAAAATATATGTTCTCCTTATAGCCTTCTGTGACTTTTTTTTAAAATATATATATTTTTTTTGTGGCACTAGAGGCCTTTACTTTTCAACTTTTCTTGACAGTAGGCAGACAGAAAATAGGGGGAGAGAGAAGGGGAAGACAATCGGCAAAGGTCTCCGGGTCCAGGACTCAAACCCGGGACGGCCGCTTCAAGGACTGTAGCCTCTATATATGGGTTGCATGCTTAACCCCTAAACCACCAGCGCCTAGCCTAGTGATCATGTGACTTTAATTAAAATTATCTGTTAGCATGAAGTTACTCAGCATTGTTTTGTTTTTGATCACTGGTCCTAATCTGTCATATTTCCCGAACAGGGATCAGAACCACAACAATGTTTTTTTTTATAATATTTTCAGAAAATGCTAAACAGTTGGGTTATATAGAGTATTTTTATGATTTCTTTATATCCATATTTCATCAGAAATACTTAGGTCTGAAGAGATATATACTGATGTGCTATGGTTTAGTAGATTGGTGTAGAATGGTTTGTTTATTGGTATGAAGTGGGAAGTAAGAAAGGATGAACTGGAAATGCATATGAATGGCGTCACATTCCTGCCAAAAATCAGAGTAACGTATTAAGCAATCACAACAGGGCATCTTTTAATCGAGAGAGCACATAGCTCTGATCGCGGGTAAGTGTTTTAAATTTTGATGTTCATTCGAGCTGGAGCCTCAACA